>JAEQBH010004545.1:0-245818 GCA_016808115.1 Tetrastigma voinierianum
CTGACCCTTGCTTGGTGTGTAAGCGCTCTCGGGTCCACTGATCGCGACGATCAATGGACGTCGATCTAGTCCATGTCATGAATGACATCATTTGCAGAGCCCTTACCGGCTCGACAACGCGATCGCGATTCCCGAGGGGTATCGAACCTCGAGTCACCCCAGGCTCCCATCACTCGATTCTAAGTCTGCGTGATAGCCATGAGGAAGAATCGAGAGATCTCTCGCTCATAATCCAGGCTATTGGGAGGTCGGCCTCACCTACGTCACAGGGAAGAGCGTCTGACTGGAGCGCCACGAGGCGCCCAGCGCCACGGCGAATCGATGTGGGTGTCGGGTATGACGGCCCAGGCACACAGGTCTGGTGTGTGACCGATGGTTGTCGACTCATCCATGTCGAGCGATGATCCAGCGACCGATGGGTGCCGCTTTTTGGGTCCACGCGGCTTGTTGCGGCGAAACTGCGATCTGTCACTTTGACTTCGACCCGCACTCGGCCCCTTTGGCTGTGTTCTTCGGAAGTGCTAGTATAACACCGGCCCAGCCCAGTTCTCACGACCGTCTTAGGGTGTGGAGGAATGAGCCCCGTATACTCTCTGTCTGACCTTGGGGCGCATTGTCTGAAAGTCCCCAGGATCCCTGTCTCTGGGACGATCCAGCTCACTCATGCTTTTGATCCACGGCCACAGTCACACGAAACTAGTGTGAAGCGAAGTCTTACGCCTCTTCCCGAACTAGGAGAAAGGTGATCCTCCCTCTTCTTGCCAACACCGTATCCAGGTTGTTCCAAGTATCCTCGATTTCTCTCGTGGTCGGGGTCGTCCCGACCGTGGAGTCCATATCCGTAGGCGAAATCTACGATCACACAGAATGGAATGACCTCGATCCATTCTCGTGATCTCTTTGTGATACCTGCCGATCGAGGAAACTACGTGTCGAGAAGATTGACATTCGGTCTCTCGACTCATCAGCGCCTCCAGCCTTATAGGTCGGCCGAGCACTCCCCAGTGCGACACCACGTGTCCCAATCTCTCCCTCGATGGCTACAAAACTCGCATTCTGCGAACTTAGTGTACGGTGATGGTCTCTCGGTAGCGTAACACAATCCTCAGTGATACTCATGCTCCCACTTCTGGCGGGAGTGGTCGAAAATCGATACGAAGCTACGACAATGATCTAAGCAAGGTTGGAATATCTATGCATGAGATCATGAATGCGGGCGCGCGCATTAAGTCGATCCGAAGGGCATCAGTAACCTCAAAGTGCCCGTAAGCGTCTAGAAGCGTTTGTCTTGGGGATATCGTATCCACCCCGGCACTCTCGGTGATGGTAACCCGGTCGCGAGAAGGTCATCTTGGAGTAGACTCGCTCCTCAGCCCGATCAAATAAATCATCAATCCTCACGGTATTAGTCAGATTCTTGATAGTAACCTTATTATTTTTGTAGTCGATGCCGCAATCGAAGGGTCTTATCCTTCTTTTTCGCAGCGAAGCCGGAGCGCCGTAGTGAGAAGTGCTGCGATGCAATGAACCTTGTCCGAGAGCTCACGTAGGCGGACTGCGAGTTCTGCGATAGCCAGAGGTGCCATCTTATCTTGGTCGTAGAGATGGGTGAAATACAGGTGTAACTCGATACGAGTCATCCACATGTGGAGGTAGTCAGGATGGCTCGATGGGAAAAACATCCACATATTCGCAAACCACTTTCGAGAGTAAGATCTAGTCACAGATACCTTCTCGTCCTCACAGGGTAAAGGAGGCTTGCTAGCGACCAGTACTTGTCTGACGCGGACTCGTGATATCGCATGCGGGGCCCGAAATGTCGTGCTTGTCCACGATACCATGCGATGCCGAGTCTGGCATTATGGCGGGTAACCCTCACTACTGTTCGCGATCGATAACGATCTGTGGGCATCATTGATCCATGCAGGATGACATCGAACCGACATCCATGATCCTCCGGTCTAGCGTGAGTAGAGTCCCGAGATCTCAACTTGCAACTGACATATCATCCCCTATTCGCCACCCCAATCCACTGAGGAGAATTCACCTCCTGGCTTTCCTTGCAAAAGATTACCACAAGGTCCTTTGCCATTTCCACCGTATTTGGGCCTGCGTTCTGCAGATTTAGAGCAGGCTGAGTAATTTGGTAAGTGTCGAGGTAACCTGCTTGGCTCCCCCAACACCTTCTCGATCGCATAAACCAATGAGGTCGGCCACCGCCCGGGATCCTCCTCCCCCACAGTGGTCGGAGGATGATGATCTCCCGGAGGTTACTAGGATCTTCTGTCTACTGTATACACTTTGTGCGGTAGCATTCGTTTGTAATACCTACGGCCTCAGCGAGGCCTCTTGAGTCAAATACGACGGTGGTCAAATGTCGGTGGTGCCTGACCAGTGCCCCGTGGACGTTCTCTACGTCCTCGCCCTCTACTAGTCATCTACATATGTCTAATGGTAACAAAGTTGCATGTAATTTTTCATTTCGGTCCCCAACTAGCATTTTTGTGCGATTACTAATAGACTTACAACCATGGGCGACCAGTTCGTTTTTAAGTGGTGCTAAATTCAACCACTCGATTTATTTAATTCAATAAGGTTACAGAGTTCTCTTATTTATTCATTTCGAATTATCCAATCCACAAGTCGTAGTTCTAACGTAGCATTAGCCACTTTTCTATCGCATTACACCATCAAGTATAGTTTCCTACATGGCTTCTGCGCGTCGCGATTTCAAATGGTAGTTAAATACAATACAGTATCTCCCAAGGCATAAACACGGGCTGAGACAAATCATACACATAGCTTTCGGTGTATCACCTTGACGATTTGCATTTAAATATTGTTTTGATAAAATTTTTATTTTCAAAAATTTTATTTTGAAAATTTTATTTTTCGAAAATTTTATCAAATTTATTTGATTTGATTTGATTTTTATTTAATTTAATAAAAAAAAAAAAAAATTTCGGAAAAATTTTCCTTCGAGAACGTGCGAGTCAAATCGAGTCAGCCGAGTCGAGCGACGGAGTTCACAGGGCCGCGGCGGTGACCCGGCCCGGCACATGCCCACCGTGGCTGCGCCGCGAGCCTGCGCCAGGGCCGCGCGCGCGGCACCGTAGCGCCGCGCCTTTCGCCGGCGCTGCGAGCGAGCCGCTTCGCGAAGCAAGCGCGCGGCGCCCAGCGCCTGCAGCGCTTGCTATGCATGAGCCACACGCCGATCGCGGCGTCCGCACGCTCTTCTTGGCGCCCGGCTACCACCTGGCGCGCCTCCCCGGTAGTATCGTGGCTTGGTGGGCCTTGTATTCCTGTCTGATCCGGCCTTGCCTTTGCTCCGCGGTCGCATGATACGGGGTGTATTGCGTACATTTCCAACCTTTCCGGCCTTCTCCTGCTTGGCTTGTATTGCAATATTTTGATCTCTGACCATCAAGCCTCTTTACTTGATACAAACACCCGATTGCAGCTTCCAGCCACCACGAGGAAGCCCCTCGATCTATTACAAAATATTGTATTGCAATACAATCAGCCCTCAAATCTCTTCTTTTCTGCAATACAATTGGACCCTTGCAATACAAATGGGCAGTAGCCCCTTCCAGATTTGCACCATATTTTTTTTTTCCGTTTTTCATTATAATTATTTTTTTTTCTTTTATTTCCAGCAATTGGAAAAATCTTTCCGATTTTCAGCAGAAAAGAATTTTTCCTCCACACTCAAATAAATTTATAAAAATTTATTTTCTTCCATTTTTTCAATTTACTACTTGTAAAATGCGAGAAAGAATATTTTCTCCTCCCCTTATAACCAAATAAATTTAAAAAAAAATTTATTTTCTTTGCTTCTAATATTCTTCTCATTTTCAACCTGACCCCGAATAAATTTTGTAAATTTATTTTTATTTAATTTTCTTGAGTTTTACAACTTTGTAAAACGTAAAATTAAATTTAACCGCATAAACGATAAATTTTTTGGTATTTTTCGTTTTGATACTTTGTTGGGTTTTTTCTTTACGCAGTAAAAACTCTGACATATTCAAACACCTATGTGCTAACCACTTAAGCACACAAATATTCCTGACACACGTAAAACATGGCATACACCTTAATCATCCTGATAATTCACCCGAATCACACAAAACACATCAGCATGCGTGTAGTGTCCCCAGTTTTTGTCTCCGTGATTTCAGGTATCTAAATGCACAAACCCGAGCGTCAGACACTAGTGGTGATGGTGTTGCTTTACTCAATGGGCACAAGCCCCAGATCCTCGATCTATAGGTTTCCATATGCCTATACTCCACATCGACCACCTAGTGGTGATGGATACCCGACAGAGCTCCTAGACATTCGTATGCCTAGCTCGATACCAAGGCTGTGACGCCCCGTTTCGAGTCTAGTTGACTACCGTCGGCCGCGGAATACAAAGTGGATGTCACGGTTACCCGGCCTTGGCACCCGGAAAATCGAGACGGGGGTGCTCCTTTGTACGGAGAGCTCTACCCAATACGGTACATACATATCTGTCCTGACCCGGTGCAATATAATCGATCGCGTGAGTAATGTCTGTGGCAGGCGTAAACAATACTTTCAGAAATACATACCCGACTATGAATCGACTATATACCCAATAGTTAAAGAGTTGAGGTTTTACTCTTATCTGACATATATTAAAATACTTAAATTCTAATACATGTAAATATCGTCAAAGCAAGCCACAATCGGCTTTTCTTAATCTCATTTTCTAGGGCGAGCGTACCTCGCTCCACAGTACTGTAAGAAAGAGGTCCCACGACGGGAGGTGAGCTAAAAAGCTCGATGGAGAATTAGCTAAGTGAGGCTCTTTTCCTTTTTAAGTGCGGTCTGATATTCGAAAGTAAACACACGTTCAAGCAAATGCATGATCTACTTGAATGTCACGTGACCCATTTCGGATCGAGTCCTCGCGACTCTCACACTCATTTAAGCCTTGTATGAGAATTATTGTTTTATTAGTGGACAACCCCTCGATGTGTATATATATATCATTGGGCGGCTCAAGCGATTGATATATTATTTGTTTGTGGGTACCCTCGATGAATATATCGATTGGAGCGCTCAGACGATTGATATTTTAAATTTGGACTACCCCTCCAGATAACTAATGTTTTTAGATGACCTCGAACCGTTTTCTGCAGACCCATCTCGTACCTTCGGCTCACCCATAATCTAGGGTGTTCCGGTGCATATGGAATGCATGTATCTGGAGTTCCGTCTGATCTGTCAGCGTACAAATATATAAACATGAATATACTCGCATAATTCAATCCACCTGATCATGTTATGTAATTTTCTCATACATCAAAATTAAAGCTCACTTGAATTTGTGGTCGAACCACGACGATTTAATTTAAATCATTAAATGAACATATATTCGCACGAAAATATATTTTAGAACACTATTCCGGGAATAGCAAAACCCTCTCGTTTACTATTCTGGGAAAATCACAAAAAACGTCGGTTCGCCAGTGAACGCAGGGTTTCATGACCATTCCGTGCCAAGTAAAATCGATACGCTGTGATTTTATCTGCGTCGTATTTGACAACGATCAGCGTGGCGATCCGCAGTACTCCGATGGTACTCGAAATTCATATCCAATTCGGTCCCAAGGTTTGGGGTAGGTCATGACCTCGTCGGCTCAGGCTTGTTCACGAAGTATTTAAAGGGGAATGTCTAAAACCCAGTGGGGGCGCCTCGAGGAGTTTGAAGAAACTCCTGGAAATCCTGTGCCACGAAGCCCTCTCTCCGCGTAGAGTAGTTTTGGTCCTGCCGTCCGAAGGCCGCCAAACCCGGTCGAATCGCGTGTATTTACAGAGAAGTGCTCTCTCATAAAAGGCTCTCCCAAAATGCGGAGCTCTTGCATCTCCTCTTTCATTTCCCCTTTTTTTGTCTCCCATTTGATGTAAGAAGATGAGCACTTGCTTTATTACTTAATTAATAACATTCCAAACATTACGTCTTCTTTTTCAATGACATTCTACTATTTCGCCATTCATTTTCATCATTTATCTACTCATACCACTTACAGACACGAAGATTACATAGCGACTCTCGTCAAGATCGAAAATCGCTTTACTCAAGACTAAACGCGATACCGAAAACGCTGCAAATTCGACCGCCCTCGAATATTACGTAAATTTACGTGCTAACTAGATTTCATGAGACGATTCCAACGGTGAAACTAAGCCACACATCCGAGATCTAGAGAATAAATTCGATTTTTAACCGAAATTACACCAGAATCGAATACATTACTCTTATTCCGTAAATCACTTCTGGTCTTACACCATCAGACCACCCCGCCCCACATAAGTTTTCTGATATGGAAAGAATAAATATACTTGCCCAGAAACCGAAAAATCCAGAAGCAAACCTGACTCATCCATTTCATCATTTAGTATAGAAAATAAAAGATCAACCATATAAGAAAAATGTCATAAGGGTCCACCATCATGTTAATTAACGATCGCGAGCTTGATAATTTGGATTCATTAGAATTAAATTGAGCATAGTGCAATTTACAAATCAAATATGCCAATGAAAAGCAGCACTATCTAATGAAAATGGCATGAATCCATTGATAATTAACAATATCTTCTGGTCTCTATTTTTCTTGGAGCTGCAACTAATTCAATAGTAAGGATGTTTTGAGTGCAGATGAAGAACACAAAAGAGTATGGAAACGAAAAGAAGACAATCATAACACAACATAATCGAGCAGTACTTCACCAAAACAAGCAAAAAATAGACTAAAAAGAAGGGGTGTTACCAGTGAGCACAACCAAATAAATAAAACTGTTTTACCAGGAGACAGATTCAACTGATTAACAATATCTCTCGTGGTGGCCTTTCTGTTTGCCTCCTTTTGAGTACATCTTAAAGCCACCAAAAAGAACATAAACCACTTGGATCTGATAGGGAGATGGATTTGTTAAATTTCCTGAAGGCTTGGGTCAACAATTTTATCAACTCCTTCCAAGTTCCTCCAAATAGACTGAACCCACCCCACGATGTCGGTTTCCTCCATAAATGAAGGGTCTAGAGCCTTTTTTCTGGTAATCAGTTCAAGCAGGACAACCCCAAAGCTATACACATCAGACTCTTTGCTCTTTGTTGTTGTAAATGCATTCTCTGTTACATGACAAAGTCAAATTTAATCTTAAAATTAAAACATTATAAATAAATAGAGAAAGAAGAAGAAACAACAAATAAATCGACAATAAATGAACAAAGATATTACCTGCAAGAGATCCCATTGTACCCGCAACTGAGATAGATGACGACAAAGCAGAGGACTGATCCAGCAGCTAGCAATACCAAAATCAGAGATATGAGGCCACATCTGAGTCTAGAAGAGTCAACACATCTGATAGTTAACAGAGGATCAGTCAGAGGATATGCTAACCATATTATTCCAATTGTTATCTTGTAGCGAACATCCATGTCAACGGTGCAGGATCACCTCACAACACGCCCAATATTTCCATGTACCTGTACAAGATAAAGCCACAATCCTTTCTTATCCAGAAATCTTCCAACTTGACCAAATTCCGGTGTCTGATCTTTCCAACTGTTTGAATTTCTCTAACCATGGCTGTACTTCCTCCTGTAAGCCCTGCAAACACGAGTTTCTTTAAGGCATAATGATCATATGGACCTAACGAAGCCTTATAAACGGTTCCATGGGCTCCTTTTCCAATGATATAGGATTCATTGAGATTCAGCATTTATCATCACTTTGTTGGGAGGAGAGAAGATGAAACCTTCAGCAGTGATCTTCTTGTCTTCCTGTTTTGTTCTTTTGAACCAGAGAAACATAAGTCCAACGAGCACAAGAACCGAGAGCAATGATGCAAGAGCTACCGACGCAATTTCAGATTTTCCAAGAGCTCTCTGGTTGCTTGAGTTATGCTCACATTCTTTGAAATTCCGATTCTGGATGCAAGTTAAGCCACCAGTTTAAAATAGTTGACACAAAGGTCAGGATTGCCCTGAAGAGATGATGGAGATGAATTCAAAATTCAGTAGAGCTCGAACAGGACCATTGAAAAGATTGTATGAAACATCAATCATGACCAAAGAATGGAGTCCATCAAGAGCTGATAAAGTTCCTGAAAGATTATTGTGAGATATATCCAATCGCTCTAGCATGACAACCTTCCTGAACTCCGATGGGAGTGAACCTGTCAATCTGTTATGACTGATATTCAATGAATAGATTAGATTTTGCAACATTCCAATTGATGAAGGAATATTTCTAAAAATGTTTCCACCCAAGCCGTAGTTCTGAGAAATTGTAGTTCAGACAAGAAAGATGGAATACCCCAGTAAAACGATTCTCCTCAAACCAAACTGACAAATTTTAAGCTCCTTAGACTTGATGGAATGAGCCATTCAGTGAATTAAACCCCATCAACTTAAATAAATTCTACAGGTTTGACAGTTTAGATGGTAAATGGACCTAAACCACATGAGAAAGATTCAAATCCTGAAGAACATTGAGGTTTCCTAGCTCTCGGGGTATTAGTCCTGAAAGCCTGTTCATCGACAAGTTGATGGAGGTGAGATTAGTACAGTTCTCCCCCAAGCTTAATGGAATTGTTCCATTGATGCTATTTTCGCTGAGGTCCAACAACAAAAGGTTAGGATTTTTTTCAAAATTGGGAATCATACCTGTTAGATTATTCTTCCAAGAATCAACTTCCCTCAAAGATGAACAGCTTCCTACATCAGAAGGATACTGCCTTGAAGCAGATTCAGTCCCAATCAGCACGCTCAGTCGCTACTAAAGCAAATACTATGGATTTCACCAGTGAACTTATTATTTGTAAAATCCAACTGCACCAAACTACTGTTGATACCCAAACCTTGAGGTATGATGCCAGAGAACCGATTGTTGAATAAGGAGATGTTCTTCAGGTGCTTGAGCTCGGTTATCTCAAGAGGCAATTCTCCTGAAAGACTGTTATTGTACACAAGAACAATCTCAAGGCTTGGAATCTTCCAAAGACTAGTAGGAATCTCACCAGTTAACCGGTTGTTGAATAAACGAAGGTCTTGTAACTCATTCAACTTCCCCAATTCACTTGATTTCCTTCGCTTGGTTTGAGAAATGCAAGCTTTCTCAAGGACTTGCACTGCCCAATATCAGATGGTATCTTTCCTGAAACTGGTTTTGAGAGGCATGTGGGCAGAGCTATGTAGCACACCAATGGAAGATGAACACCTGATAACCTGTTGCTCAGAGCAGCAAATCCAGATAAGTTAGTACAATTGTCAACTGATAATTAACACCGAAATCATTCATGGACAAAACCAAGGTATCCAATTTCTCACAATTGCCTGAACCTAAAGGAATTTTACCCTCTAGATTGTTATTGCTCACATCTAAATAAACTAGGTTCTGAAGATTGTTTAGACTTTCAGGGAAAACCCCAAAAAATTGGTTGAGATTCAAGTAAAGCTCCTCCAATTCACTACAATTTCCAATGGAAGATGGAATAGGACCAGACAATTGATTATCATACAACCATAGGGCTATCATCTGAGTAGCATTTCCAACATTCAAAGGGATCGAACCACTGAGTTTGTTTGAATTCAGGTAAAGCATTGCCAAATTCGGAATCCGAAACAAGGATTCAGGGACTGAACCAGTCAATGAATCATTCCACAAGCTCAGATATTCTAACTTCCCCAAACTGTCCAAATTTTGGGGTATTTCACCTACAAAACTATTCCCAGACAGGTCTAAATTCACCAGAAGGCTACAATTTCCAAACTCCGCCGGAATTGGACCGGAGAAACTGTTATAGCTGAAATCAACACCGGTCAAGCGCCTCAAATCTGCAATCTCCGGACCCAAACGGCCGGAGATTCCCAAACCGGAGAAATTGAGAGAAACCACAAAATGGGCTTCATCACATGAAACTCCAACCCAAGAACATGGGGTGGAATGAGAGGAGTTCCAGCTCTCTTCCATGAATCTGGGCACTACCCATTTCCTTTTGAGAGCCATTAGAGCTCCCTCTCCCATCAGGAGCTTAAACCAAACACAGGAAACAAACACATGCAATTCCAGAACAACATAACCAAGAAAAAAACAGCAAAAACTCCCATTTGGGAAGGGGGAATAGAAAAGAAAGGGAAGATAAACCTGGAAGAAATGAGAATCCAAGAAGAAACCCACCTCGGGAAGAGAGTTTGAGAGAAAAAGCGAAGCGACTCACCAACCCAAATGGCGGAATTAGTCCGAGAAAACTCAACTCAACCAGTGACACTGACAGAAATATGCAATGCAGGGAAGACAGAAGATGATCATAGCTGCAACTATATGGCGGTAGCAAGAAATCAGAACTGAACTAGACGGACAAGAACACAAAAAGACAAAGTTCCCAGAACAAATTTGATTGGTTCTGAATTCGAAAACAAACAAAGAGAGGCATTACAGCTGCAGTATTGAGCTAACAATATGGCGGTGATAAAGAAGGTGGTGCTGCATCCACCACCATTTTCATCATTTTTTTTTCTTTTTCTCTTGCAATATTGACGGGGAAGAAAAAAGAATGGATTGAAAAGAGGAGGCAGAAGAGGAGGGAAGCGTGGAATGGTGGATTGAGATTGCAGGCGTGGCAGTGGATCACGGACAGTACTCCTGTGTCTCTTTTCCGAACACTTGTCCTATTTCTTCCATTCACACTTCCTTCTTTGACTTCCATTGACCGGTCATCTGTCATTGTGGGCAAAATATTATGTATCAGAGGGAGTTTACAGTTAAAAATTTACAACCAATACATCAAATGGGTGATTCCATTAAAAGATGTTTTGAAAAACCAATTTTGATTCTTCTTCAATGTTTGGCTTGGACAAAAATATCATTTTTCTTATAAAAATGACCTTTTTGTTAATAGATATAATGAAAATATATAAAATGGAGAAGGATATTTTCATCCAAAATAAATTATTTTCAAGGAAAAAAACACGCTTGTGGATAAATTCATAAATATAGAGTTATTTAATGTCTTTAAACCAAATCTACATGATGGTAATGGTAATGGTAATGGTAATGTTTTTCATAATTTACTATATTAAGTATAACGTAATAAATTATCTTCATTACACTAAATCTAAATTAACATTCTATCAACCAAACTGTGATTCAATATTTTTATTTTTATGCAACTACAATATTTTCTTATCAATACTGGGATCTTTTAATCTATACAAAATCTACTGTTTTAATTTTTTAAATAGTTAGTGGAATTAATTTTATACAATTATGAATGGAATGAGAGTTGAGCAACAAGGAAAAAAGAAAAATATTTAGGAAAATGATTTTTTTAAGTTTAGTTTCATCATATAAAATATCAAAGAAAACTAAATATAATAAAATGAAATAAATAAAATGAGTTTGAATAACCAAATAAAATTAATTTATTAAATTTAAACCTATTTTTTTATTTTCTTCCTAATGTTCTTTCCTTCAATTTTTCATAAAAAAAATAAAAATAATTTTCTCATGTTTGGTTTTACCATAAAAAATAATCAAAATTTTATATATTTTTAAATTTTTTTAGTCATTTTATAATAAAGATAAACAAATTACATGAATTTGAATTAACATAACAATGAATTATTAAATTTAAAAGCCCATAATTTTTTATTTTCCTCTCATTTTCCTCTTTCAGTTTTCTTTCTATTTCTTTATGGATAACAAAAACGAAACCTTAAAGTTTGCCTTTTTCCCAACTTTTAATCATAACTCTGCATATTAATAAACCCATCATTTGTCATAATGAAAGGTTTGTTGAATAAATGAGAAAGAAACTTATGACACTTATAAGAAGAAGAAAAATGACATCATGCGTCTAATTAAAATCTAAATTCAAAATTAGTTAATACCCAATTATTTCTTCTATCAAATTATTTTCTTTAGCATTACATCACTGTTACTCTGTTTTTATAAGGACATTGTTATTCTCTTCTTATAAGGACTCGAGCTCATCACCGTTACTTTGTTCTTATAAAGACTTGAGCTTAGGTGATACTCGTCTATATGCACTCAGCTTATCACCAAGTATTTCTGTCTTATACTGACTGCCTCATTCCCATTACTCTGTTCTTATAAAAACTTGAGCATAAATGTTACTTTTGTTTTTATTTAGACAAGCTCATCATCTTTATTTTGTTCTTATAAGAACTTGAGCTTAAGTGTTACTATATTCATATATGAATTCGAGCTAATCATTGCTTTTTTATTCTTATAAAAACTCGAGCTTAAAACCTTGGTAAACTCTTCCCCATCTATAATGAAATAAGTGTCAATAATAAATGTTGGGGAGAAAGTTGGAATGAAATAAATGTCTGATAATAAATGTTGGAAACGTAATTGATGGTAGTTGGGGGGAACATTAATCAAATAATCAATGTTCATTGGGGAAAAAAGCACTGGCAAGACACAACTACACATTAAAGACTACCACGCTGGCATCTTCAAATGAACCTTGTAGAATCTATGTAGCCTAGCCTGGTTTCCATGATATTATTATTATTATTTTTATGTAATGCCCAAATCACTAGTGGCCCCAAGTTTATTAAATTTAAACTTTTTTTTTTTTTTCTTGGATTTCAAATGGAACTAAAATATTCCATTTTAACCAAATATTTTGCTTTTATTTTATTCAATTTTCTCTCCCTCAAATATTGGGAACGCGTTTGAGTATCTAACTAGAGTCGAAAAACAAACCGTGGGGTATGAGTAAATAGTAATGGCCATTCAAAATAAATAGCTTACCAGCCCAACTCTTACAAAAATCAACAAATAAATTGGTCATCAATAGTCACAAAATTTTAATGGATCTTCCCATCAACCTCTTCATTTCATAACCTAATGAAAATGGTGGAATTACCAAATAAAAAGAGAAAAGAGGAAATATTTCAAAGTCATAATCCTTTCCTTCAAATAGTAGATTTTGACTCATATATTATGCTTAACTAGAAATTATGGGGCATTTGTTTGTTTGTTTGTTTTTTTTCGCTTAATGCCTAATAGAACTATTGGAAAATCTTATGGATCCATCATAATCCACATTGGTACGACATTATCCCTCGTAATTAAACCTTTAAGGATGAGTTTTGTGGTTTTCCCTGGGTGCGCTTTATACCAATCAACGTTATCTATCTTTATATATTCGTAAGCCTTCCATTCCTAACTGAGCATGGCATATCGCAAACTTGCACACACACTCCAATAACTCTCCCTCAAACAAAGTTTCACCAAACCTCTCCTCATATCAATTGGATGTTATCCATCCTTATATACTTATAAGCATTTTTATTCCTAACCGAAGAAGGATATTATGGGACTTCAAGCAATCGCCCAACAATCATCCCCTCTAACAAAGTTTCATCGAATCTCTCCTCAAACCAAGATTTCCTTATCTTTTATTGCATCAGGCACTCGCTTTACGTGAAGCACCACCGCCTGCCAAGGGCTCATCGCTCACCACACCATTTTGTTCAACTTTCAACCATACAATTAAGCATAAACCCGACTCTGATACCACTTATAGGAAACCCCTAAACCCATTTCCATCCACTTTAGGCCTAAACCTTCATGGTTTTGTTTTTTGAGCTTTTCCCCAAAAATTCATCATATCAATTTAATGTTATTCATCCTTACATACTCATAAGTCTTCTCATTTCTAAACAATGTGAGACATCGTATGACTTTGGATGCACACTCATCAACAACTTTTATTTACCGCATCGCTGACAAGCGCATAGTATTAAATTGCTTGCTTTTTAAAATATCGTGATCTCTATTAAATATTAAGTTGATTATTTTATATGCTCAAAATCAACATCTTAAATATAGTAAGAAAAATAATTTAAATCTATATTTTGTGTATCAATGGGATATAACTTTATTATTATAATAAAATAAAAAATATTTGTATAATATACAGACTAATATGTAAACATGCTATGAAGAAGCCCAAAGAAAAAAAAATGGAAGGCAGATTTGAAACAATTAAAACATGTGATGACTCCACCAAATTAATTAAAACATGTAATGAAATAATAACTCTCCTTATAGATAAAAATACACACCTCATGTGTTGAGCTTACATACTTCCAATAAAATGTAACATTCTCGCTATGTTAATATAATGTACTTTTGTTTAATATAACATAGTTTTGTCTAAAATAAGAGACAAAAATATGTTATATTAGTAAAAAGTTTATTACATTTATATAGTGGACATGTTTCATTACTATCATAAAGTATGTAAACTTAATGCAAGTAAGCATTTTTGTTTTAATAAAAGAATTATTTCTCTCGCATGTTTTGTTAATTCAAGCTATCATGCATGTTTTAATGGTTTCAAAAATTACATTCTATTTTCCTTTTTTCAGGGTTTACAAGTTTACATACCCTCATGATATAGGTACAACATATTAACATATTTACAAAAAAATTAAAATGATAGAATTATTATGATAAATAATTTATTATTATCAAAATTTTAAAAACTTATTTAATTTATTTTATATAACCAAACTAGAATATATAAAATTAATAATTTAGAAAAAATAGATCGATGAAACCAAAATTAAATATTCCTTGTTTTAAAAATATTTTAAAATATTATATGTGGATTTAAAAATATATTGTACAACTTCTAAAATCTGAAAAAGCAAAATATTTTAAAATATTTTGTGCAAATTCCAAATATTTTCTATTCAGAAAAGAAAAAAAATCAGAAATAAGTTATGCGAAAATAACAAAAAAAAAGGCCTAAATTCTGAAAGCAAGCTCCTTTAAAAAAAAAACCAAATACACAAACAGCCAGCCCCCCCTCCCCTACATGTTCCAAAATTTACAATAACTAGTGGAAGATAAGAAAAACTCCTACTTTGACTCAATAATATCTAAAAGTTTTTTACACCTAAAAACTTTTTTTTATCGGTAAAAAGCAATATAATGACCAAAAAAAAGAGAAAAGAAGCTGCCAAAGAGTAGACTAAAGGTATACAAAAAGGGAACCCAACAAAAAAACCCTCTAACTCACTTATACCATCCACGCCAAAAATCCACCAAAAAATCAGTGTTATCAACACTGTACAACTTTGCCCATGACCACTAGATACATAAAAAAGTAACTTTCATCCTATACACAGAGGGGCCTACGTCCTCAAAAGCCGCCCTATTTCTTACTTGCCATATGGTCCAAAATAATCAAAGAGGTTTTTTACACCTCTATACACCTAGAAACTTGGGACCAGATGACAGACCATTAAGTTCAGTAAACACCTTACATCAACAATTTAGGCTCATCAGGTGAAAAATGAAGAAAAATCAATTCAATCTTTTCCATGCAACTACAAATTCAGTATGGCTCACTCTTAAGAATGCACATATTAGTACACTTTCAAAATCATGCACTCTCCCTCCAAAGCCAGATTATTTGCAGTACTAAATAAACAAATCAGTGTTGTCAAAAAAATAAACAAATCACCAAGATTTTCCCTTTTTAAGTGAATGTAACCCAACCAAAGTTATACCAAATGTATGCCACAAAAAAACTGAAGATTCTAACATGCTGAACTTTCCACTTAGTGATTGGTTCGTCTCTGCAGAAGGGTTTGTGAATTTTGCCCAAAATGAATTAAGCAACCAAAACGCATTGAATGACATTTGGTGATCTGCAACAATCAAAAATTGTGTTTTAACATCATAAGTTTAGTCTACACGTTAAGAAGACCATGTCCCTCCTCCCTTACATATGTTGCAATCAGAGATTTACGAAAGAGGAATTTTGATTACATTTTCTTGATAGAGAAACCGCACTCTACTCCGGTTGAACCATATGTCAGTATGCCATGGCCAGGGTTACCTTGATAAATGAAATAAAAAATACTGTATTCTGACAGTTGAGTTAGCTAATATAGCACATCTACTAGCCAAAAATAACATAAAAAGAAGAAAGGGTAGGAAATAAATTGTTGAATCTTGAAGGCTTCAAAGAGGTGGAACAGTTCTAATGTTAATCACATCTTATTTTTCATATTTAACTTTCAACTCTCCCTATACCACAAGAAAATGTTCATTTTCAACATCAAATTGAAAGTTTCTCACAATCAGGAGGGCAGAAACTTGCTGGCTTTTAACATGTTATCCCAAGCTTGGCTATTGATCTCATGACAGCTTCATTTAAAAAAAAAAAAAACGAAACAAAGGGTTTACCCTTTATGAGTTGAATAGCTGAAATCTTTGTAGGGGGATAATATTGAACTGGTAGTCTGGTTGTTAAGAGTAAATTACCTGAAAAAAAGAGCAGCTTCGGCACTTGGAACCTCCTCAGACGAATGAAAGCCTTTGTCATTTTTGTATGAAAATTCCTGCCTAACTACAGCACCATATATTTTCTTGACATTCTTCGGTTTAATATGCTTTGAGGAGCCTGAATGTTGTGCCATCACACGTCTTGTGCTTAAATTGATGAAGGGATGATGGATTCAAGTTATGGAGGTAATGGCAATGGTAATGGCATGCCCCTCATGCTCGATGTTGTGAGTTCCTAGATTTTCCAAATCATAATGATCTTGTGCCATGAAATGAAACCCATAGGATCATCTTCATATGTCATGTAATGTAATTGCACCTAGACGAGAAAAAAAGAAAATATTGCAATATGTCTATTTAGATAAGAAGTCCTAATGTTGATGAACAATATGGTCAACATGGGGGGTGAAACAGCATACAAATTCAACAAAACAACAAAATCTGAGTCCCCAGATATCCGGGGTCCCAGATGCTGGACATGCATTTTAATTAGCATAACATGCGCCTAATGCTATGTTCAGACATCATCATGCGAATTCAATCAGATGAGGAGATGCTAATGCTGATGAACCGACAATGAAATGGATGCATGCAACAATTGCACGATGCATCCTATCATGTAGTAGTTGTATTTGTGGAACATAAAGAACAGAGTACATCCCCTTCGAGCTATTGGTAAGTTGGAGGCAGAGGAGCTCCATTAGCACCAGCTACAGCTGCAGGGTGGGGAGAGTCCTTCCTTTTCCCAAATGGGTTCTTCGAATATGTTTGAAGAGGTTAAGACAAAAACATATACATTTCTGCTCGGGTGTTAAGAGGACAATTTAATCAAAATGTTAAATTGTTTAAGTGCGGTTGCCCTCGGTGGCAAGAGCACAAACAAGTCAGAAGTGCAGTATCATGAAAAAGAAAAAAAAATTGCCCTCAAGATCAAAGCAATGAAAATTTCATAGATTAAGGAGAAAAATGGATCTTGAAGAATGTCATGTTTTTTGCAATCCATTTCATGAAGTAGCACAAAATATTTCAGGAATGAAGTAGCACAAGAATTAAAAAACATGGCATTCTCCACCTTCAAAATTTTAAATGGTTTCGAACTGAGGACCCCCTTGATGACAAGAGCACAAGCCTATGTCAGAAGTGAAGTGTCATGAAAAATGTTTTTTCCCACTCCAAACTCAAAGCAATGGGATTTTCACAGACTAAGAGGAAAGGAAGTATGTAAATAATGTTGTGCTTTTTGCAATCCATTTCAAGAAAGAAGTGTCCAGTTGGGAAAAATGCAACAAATTGACTACAAAAAAGAGAAACCAAGAAGAAACAAGAGGAAAAAAGAAAGAGAACATTAAATGCCAAAACAAAATACTTTAAAGGATATTGTATTCGCATGCCAACAGAACCTGAACTAGGGATAACAGCACCCTGCAAACTATGATGCACATTTGTAGCAGTATTCATATCCTGCATCAGTGATACAAGAGATCAGAAGAAAAACTTGATGATATAAAGTCTGAAATATGACCTCAATACAAGTATTATAATCATACCACCCATGTTAAGCATACTAGACTAGGGACAAAACTACTAATTCAATGAAGCAAACAGTATGCCTTTCCTGTCTTAAGATCTTCATCTGCTTAAACCCAGGTTGTCTGCATAACTTGAAAGTATCAGTTACACAGCGAACTCCAATCCGGAGGCCAAGTAAAAACAAAATAAAAGGTCACAGCTCAAAAATAGACATGGTTGAGATATCCATACACACTGAAAAGACCCCTCAGCTCTTCCTCATTTATGTTCTCTCCAAGATTTCCAATAAATAGAGTATTGCAAGGAGGATTATCTTTTGTATTCTGCAATGAAAAAGGTAAAATAAAAGGTCTTAACAAATTTGAAGTGCCTACTAAGTTTCATAACGTTGAACAACCAAGGATTGCAATACATATTAGCAAGAAATTTTTTATAGGTAAGATTTTTTTTTTTTTTTTTTTGTGAAGGATCATTCTAGTGATAACAGAAAAGACCTATCATTAACTTGGCGATAAAAAATACAGCATACAAGCATCACCTGAACAGGCACATAACTGCTAGGAGCTGGTACAGGAGCAGGGGCTGGCATTGGTACTGGAGGGACAGGGTAAGCTCCATATGGATCATATGGAGGAGGAGCCTGAGCCATATACCTGGACCAGACAAGGAACAATGTTAATAAGACCAAATATCACTGAGAAATATCAAATATGTGCATTGCTACACCTGTTTCCAAGTTATGGTACTACCTTCTGTTCGGTGCATGTACATAAACAGTAGAAACAAAGCTCAATCAACAAACATGTTCTTACCCAATTGGTCCCCAAACAGGTGCTGGGGGAGGATGAAAAGGAGATGGACTTGAATAACCTGTATGTGTGTAGTCACCACCAGTTCTCAAGCGCTTGCTTTGATCATATGCACTTGAATCTGCTACTATTCCTACAGATCAACTAAGATTAGCATACTAGAGCACAAGAGAGAACAGACTAGCAAATGCCTAACAGCCATTCCACAATGTTATGGTGAATCAACTTCCATTGTAAGAATCTTTTTGTGTATTCTCTAATCCCTGGCTTTGGGAAGGGGAGGTAAGTTATTTTTTGTTTTGCCTCTCTTTTTTGTATAGGCCTCTTGGCTCCCTTTGTATACCCCCTTGTGTACGGCTGCCTTTTTGGCCTCTTTGCAATATATATATCTTTACCCATCAAAAAAATAATGTTATGGAGAATCAATGATCAGCAGCATATAATCTTTGAACCAATGCATGTAAGCCAAAGGAAGCTTGCAGAAGTATTAATATAATAGTTTAACTTAACCATATTTACAGAACAGGAGCATCCTGGAAATGACATGCATGATACACAAATGTTCTGACCATGAAAAAGGAAAACAAAAGCATTTATATACACATGTTCTCAAGCACAGCAATATATAGCTTTGTTGTCAAATTTTCTTCAAACTTCCTGATCATGTTTGAAGGGGGCTACTTAGTAGCTGTAGTTCAAAGATTATGCTTTAAGTTTTAAGTATAGCAAAGAACTCAAATCAAAGAAATTGCATCGCAAACTTCCATTCTTACTCATTTTGCCAGTCAGTAATGATGTTAACAAATGAAAATTATTATTAAAATTGTTATAATTAAGATTCAAATTATTATTATCATCAGTATTCTCACTAATTTTGTTCTTGTTGTTCTTGTTTTTACAATTCTCCTAGTTCAAAGGTTGTGCTTTAATTCTTACTTATTTTGTTAGTCAATAATGATGCTATCAAACAAAAATTATTATTATTACTATTGCTATGAAAATTACTGTTTTTATTATCATCATTATTGCCTCCTTTCACCCGGCAGCAATCTTCCCATTACTTGGCTCCTCACCATAGGGAGCCCCCAACAAAGCACCTTTCATCCCATAAAATAGACTAGGTAAAAACCAGGTCTGCTTTCTAAGCTTAAACCATTGACTTCATAATTTTTCTCATTCTTGTCATTCACCTCTGACATTTCAAGAGATGATTTTTTCTTCATAGGTAAGGGGAAAAAATCATTGAAAAGAGCTTCCAAATAGAGACTTATAGAAAACAAGTATACAATACCTTTTTTTTATAGGTAAAAAGCACAATATATTAAAAAGAAAAGGAAATACAACCTAAGGGCATCCTAAAAGCATACAGAAAACCAAAAAAAATGACAACAAAAGATGGCAACCACGTCCATGACAAATTTAACAGAATTCAGCTAAACAGAGGAATATAATATAATTTCCACTTTGTCATGAAACAAAGAAAAAGAAAAAGCATCAATCAAATAAGGAAAACTTACCTCTTTTAACAAAAAGGTTTTTCTTGGCCATTTCAGTGTGCAACACTGACTTCGATTCTGCATCAAAAACCATTTCCTGAACACCATAACAAAAATACACTCCATAAAAAAAAACATATCCAAATTCCACATTTTAAGTGCACAAAGCAATTTAAAAGTATTCTTCCTTGCTTCCTACATCTTAAGTAATTACAATTTAATAGCATGTTTCGATATTAGAAACAAAAGTGAAGGTATTCACTCAATTAAAAAAAAAAATTATGGGTCTAATTAGAGGATCTTTGGAAGCTTACAAAAAGAAATTCTCATGATTTAGAAAACCAAATCCAATCAAATCAAATTTCACTTTCAAAGCCACAACACACTCCCCAACCAGAACAAGGAAAAGTATGAAATAATGAAGCAAAAGCAAAATCACTTCCTATGATGAAATTGTCACCATATTTCCTAGTTTTCTTTCATCTTTGAAAAGAACATTGTAAAAGAATCATCTGGATGAACTGTTACTGTAGCGAAATAAAAAAATGAAAGCTTCTCTTCAAAACCAAAAGTCTAAGAATTGGACTGACTGACAGACAGCATGTTTTAATAAGCAATTTCATACTCTAATGGCACAAATGCAATCAAATCAGGACAATTTTCACTTCCCAAAAAAGGGAGCAAAGAAACTACCTCCGAAAAAATCATTTTAATTTCCTCTTCCAAGCCTAATCAATTACGAATTAATTTTCCTAATTATGAAAGCAGAAACTATAGCAAACTTTCTCTTAGAAGCATGAACAACACCACCAAAAGACAATCTTTTAGTTAAGGTTGGTTTCGTCAAGCATGCTGTGAGCAGTTTTCATACTTGAAGGGGCCTAAATCCAATCAAGTGAAAATATTTGTGAAATAAAAACAAAAGAGGCCACAGTCAATCAGATTCAATAAACAAAATCTATCAAAAAATGATAGAGAGAGATCGACCTGAAGGGCATCTTTGGCAGCGACCGCGAATTGAGGAGTGGAGAAAAGCGCGAAACCCATAGGATGCTCCCCCTTGAAATTCACCTGCGAAGCCTCGTATCCCGGCAACCACCGAAGAAGATTCTGGAGTTCCCTCTCCTTCACGTCCTCAGGCAGACCAGAGATGAAGATCGTACGTACCTGAAAATCAAATGCAAAGATTCCCTGTAAATTCCAAAGACAGAGAGAGAGGGGGATTAGCTTCAGAAAGAGAAAGAGAAAGAGAGAGAGAAGGGACCTCGTCTGAGTTGGGGCGGTTAGGGTTTTCGACGAGAATGGGAGGAGGGTGAGAGATGGCAGGAGGGGCGGCAGGTGGAGGAGCCGGAGCCGGCGGCCACTGCTGGTGGTAGGGGTGGATTCCGGCACCGGCCATTTGGGATATAAGGACAGGGTTGAGATTTGAGTTGGCGCGAAAACCCTAACAGAGCTTTTTGTTATGCCTTGATTTGTTAGGACTTAGGAGGAGATTGATTTATTTATCTATTTGTTTCTACTTGCAACGATATTACATTCAAAAATAAAAAATATAAAAACCCACAGGTGGCTCATAAATCCATACAAAAAATAAAATAAATGTTTTAATTGTCTCAAATATTTTTACAGACCCGAACCAATGCTCATTAGGAGCAAATCCTTATCCACCCAATGTCAGACCAAGTAAACTATCTCTCTGCATTTTTGATAGTATGGTAAGTTTTACGGTTGAATTGAATAGCCGAACTAGTAGTTGATTCACCCCAGGTCAATACAGATAGTACCTTATTCTGATTCGTTCTTATTAAAATATCTAAACTCCCTTTTTTACCATTCTCTTTTTATTTATGTAAAAATTGTTTCACTTGTATGAGAACTCTTCACATTCGCTCTTTTTTGTATACAATTTTTTTATATTATTTTTTATTTTTAGTCTTCTTCATATATATATATATATATATATATATATATATATGCATTGTTTTTAAATTTTCTATAATATTTATATAGGTAAATTAATTTTCAATCAATCAATTCTACTAACTATTGACTATATCAACTACAGCTAAGCCAAATACACACATAGTATACAATTATTTTTTCTTGAAGTTGAAAGAAAGTTCTTATTACTTTTTTTTTTTTTTCTATTTGTCATACAATTTATAGAGTTCCAATTCGTCTCTCTTTTTTACATTTGGAAATACAAGGTAACCATTGATGATGTGTTTGTCATGTTTTCAAGATATGGTCAATCAAGTTAGCATCACACAATGAGAATTTTTTCTTTGGATATCATATGTTTGTCACTTTAATTAGATAGGCCATCTAGTTAAACAAAGTCTTATAATTGGATTGACCTTTTGAGCAAGAGAGGTTAGACTTGAAACACTATTAGTTTTTTTGTTTTATTTTTTTATAATTATGGGTATTCAGGCCGGCTTATATGCACCTTAACTAATCCTAGGGGTCTCGAAATTAACGATAGGGTAAACCTCCTTAATAAAGATTGGAGAAGACTTTGAGCTAATGACTATCGAGAAGCAAAGTTAAGATCGACCACCGAGCCTACCCCTTGGCAGCTTTAAAATATAATTATTGATACATTGGATCATGACAAATTTCTTAAATAATAAAAGAAGATTTTTCAATGTTTTCATATCACAATGAATATTACTTAGATAACAAGGAAGACTTGTTGGTAATATAGTATATTATTTCTTACCAAGTCCATAGTTAGATCAATGAAAATAGAGAAAAGTATGTATCGTACTAATACAAAAATAATGGGATATAAGTGATCAAAAATTAGAAATGGGTTTTCAATACATGTGTTTAAAAAAATAATTGTTTTTTTGATAAATACTATCATAACAATTTTTTAAATTCATCACCAATAATGCAATTTCTATCCTAAGCTAATACATGGTTTATTTAATTATCTCAAATATTTTTGGAGACCCGAACCAATGATCATTAGGTGCAAACCTAATGCAAGATCAATTAAACTATCTCTTCAAATTTTGATAGTATGCTAAGTGTCATGGTTGAATCGAATAGGTGAGCTAGTAGTTTATTCACCCGAAGTCACGTGCATAGTGTAGCTTATTCTAACTGCTCTATTAAAATATATAAATTCCATTTCTCGTCATTCTTCCCTTTTTGTGTAAAAATTGTTTCACTAGATGTAATCCTTCACATTTGCTCCTTTTTGTATACATTTTTTTTTTTTTTTATAATTTTATATTATTTTTTATTTTGTTCTTGTTTATATATATACATGTGTATTGTTTTAAAATTTTTATATCATGTCTCAGAAGGTAAATTAATTTTTCACAAATTAATTTATCAAAAAGTAATTTATAATTAGCTATCAATACTAACTACCGACCATCCACTACCAACATCAACTATCAACTTGGCTAAATACACCCATAGTATAAAATTATTTTTTTCTTGAAGTTGAAAGAAAGTTCTTATTACTTTTTCTTTTTCTTTTTCTCTATTTGTCATACAATTTATAGAGTTCCACGCGTCTCTCTTTTTTACATCACAAATTGGAAATACAAAGGAACCATTGATGATGTAATTGTCATGTTTTCAAGATATGGTCAATCAAGTTAGCATCACACAATGAGAATAATTTTTTTTTTTGGGTATCATATGTTAGTCACATTAATTAGATAGGCCTTCTAGTTAAACAAAGTCTTATAATTGGATAGACCTTTGAGCAGGAGAGGTTAGACTTGAAACATTATTAGTTTTTTTGTTTTATTTTTTTATAATCAAGGGTTTTCGCACTGTACCTATATACACCTTAACTAATTCTAGGGGTTTCGAAGTTAACGATTGGGTAAATCTTCAATAACCTTGAGAAGATTATAACTAATGATTATTGAGAAACAAACTTAAGATCAAACCAATCGAGCTACCCCTTAGGGTTTTGAAACACAATTATTGATACGTGGATCATGACAAATTTCTTAAATAATAAAAGAAGATTTTTCAATGTTTTCATATCACAATGAATATTACTTAGATAATAAGGAAGACTTGTTGGTAATATGGTATATTATTTCCTCCCAAGTCCATAGTGAGATCAATGAAAAAAGTGAAAAGTATGTATAAATAAGTGATTAAGAATGGAAAATAGGTGTTTCAATATATGTGTTTAAAAAAATAATTGCTTTTTAGTTTAATACTATCGTAACAATTTCTGAAATTCATCATCAATAATGCAATTTCTATCCTAAGCTAATACATGGTTTATTGAATTATTATTATTTTACACCTTGTTTGAGGGAAACAACTAGCTAGATCTTCTTCTACAATAGCGTATTTATACGTGCAAGCAAACAATTCCTCCATCCCAATGGTCTTCTTCCTTTGAAAAGATTTGTATTGTTTAAGGTTGATTAGGAAACCCTCTTAAACATGATCATCATGGTTATCATATCATCATGATTAAGTTTCTACTAGTACCTAGGCAATGTTGAGTACTATCATTGCATAACCATGAATGCCTTTCCATGTAGTACTCAAGCAATGTTAAAGAATGAGTCCATATCTTTTCTTTGTTTAGAGTCTTTAGACTAACTAACACACGTGTTATGTATGAAATGTTGTGCTTAGTTTGAACAATGTTATGATTAACTTTAGTAATAGGTTGTCAAACCACAAAAATGCTCTCTTTAGAGAGTCAGTGTACCATTCCACTTGAATTCATATTCTTAGTGGCATGTTATCTAAGGGATCAGGACTACATATGTATATAAGGGTATTTGGGTAAATATACAAGATTCATAAACGCTTATTGGATAGGTGTGTACCCAAAGTTCTATATCTAAGTAAGAATTGAAAGATTTATTAGTTTATAAGTATGAACGACATTAAATCGCTATGAGACCTTTGTATTAAAAAAGCCTTAAACAAACCATGAGAGTTTATATCTAAAATTCCGACAATACTGCATCAATGCGTATATGTGACCTAACTACGAGGTTTTCCAATAAATGGTAATAAAGTTGAGTTCAAGCTTAATCGTATAGGTATCCGTCAAACAAAATGGTGTGGTGAGTGATGAGCCCTTTGTTGCTGCAGCCACGTGCAAAGCGTGCTTCGAACATAAGAAAACAACGAAATCCTAATTTGAGTGAACTTTCACTAACTTGTTCAGTGAGAATTGTTGGGTGTGCGCCCAAGGTCATCCATTATGTAATGTAAAGATCTGCGGTAATATAAGCATAACAACATCCACCAAGATGAGGCATTTTGGGGTGGTAAAACCCAAAAACAAACCAGATGGTTTAGTCCAAAGTGTATTAATATCATACCACCGTACATGTAGACGCATCTACAAGCGATGCCAAACAATATCATGTGGTGAGCAGTGAGCGGTGAACCCCTAACACGTGGTGCTTCATGAAAGCCGTGCGCTCGAACGGAATAAGAAAATCATGATTTAAAGGAAAACTCGATGAAACTTTGTTCAAGGGAATGATTATTGGGTGTGCGCCTAATGTCCAACATCGATTAGAAATAAGAAGGCTTATGAAAATATAAGCATTGACAAATATCCACTAAGATAAGATTTTAAAGGGAAAGATATAAACAAATCAGAGAGTTTATATCCAAAGTAAACACATCATACCATCATGGAGTACGCATGGCCAAACCATGAGATATGCCAACACTTATGAATGTACTTTCTCAATTGGTCTAATCAATCACTAAGTTTGTTGGGTTAGTTAATTAAAAGTCTAACTACGATAAGATCAAGTCATAAACCTACTACTAAACCTTCTCAACTCAAAGTTTTTAGAGTTTGAATTTTCTTTTATTCTATTTTCTAAAAAGAGAGAGTTGTAGCCTTTATTCCTAGATCAAACCAATTCATTTATCATGATTGTGAAATTACGCTTTCACCCGTAACTTGAATTTAGGGTATCACACATCCTCTATTCTCACAACTAAAAAAAACCCTAAGCAATACCAAAAACAACAGAAACACAGCCAACATCCTACTACTATTTAGAACACATCAAAAGAGATAGATAGCCCATGATCAGTGGATGTTTAAATACCTCCACCTGGCTATAGACAGACTCTCATACAAACTACAACGATTGCCTTTTCTTTTACATATCATGGCAACGGGATTAATTAATTATTAATTAAACCCACATTCATTAAGGGCAGCCATGCAGGACTCTCTCTATATTTTCTTGGCCACCCTCCTTTTATTGGTATATCAATCAATCACCTGAGGATAGAAAACTTAGCTCATAGTTTCAGAAACACGAACTCTTCAATGGCAGGCACCTCCCCTATCTTCTTCAAAGTCTCCTTGTCCGGTTCCTCGTCGACGCCGATCGCCATGATGGCGCGCGTCCTCTTCACCGTCCTCCCGACGCTCATGAAGCTGACGTTCACGTTCCGGTCGCCGAGAATGTTCCCGACGCGGCCGATCATCCCGGGCTGGTCGACCTGCCGGCACAGTATGAGGTTCCCTTCCAAGCTGACGTCGACGCTGAAAGAGCCTACACATGTTAAGCGAGGTATTCCGTCTTTGACTTTCCCTTCCATGCTTATGTACTCGTTTTCCGAAACGGCGGAAGCGAATTTGGAGTCGACGTTGGAGATTTGGACCTGGATCGACTCGACGGGGTTCTCCGGGGCGGCGTCGACGGTGATGCGCTCCTCGCTGATGCGGATGCCTTTCTGCTTGGCGGTGAAGTCTGCGTTGACTAGGTTGATGAAGGAGTCGGATATGGGCTCGATGATGCCTTTGGTGATCATGGCTCGGAGGAGTCTGGTGTCCAGGTCGTCCGGGTCTCGGGCCGTTTTGTAGACGACTTTCACGGATTTGATTCCGCTGCCTCCGGCTACTAGTTGTACGGCTAGCCGGCCCAGCTTCTCCGCTAGGACGACGTAAGGAGACAGCTCCGAGATTACCTATAAAAAAACAAACACAAATTTTTAAGTAACATCCAAATCGGTGTCCGAACCAGGATTTTACTTTAGCGAAAGCAATTTGTAATAAGAATGAATGTGTCCTTTTTATTGCAATTTTTAATTTCCAAACTTCAAAATGGGAAATTTGGACTTTGGAGATTTTAATTTCCTACGAGCAATGTGTCCCCGGTGACATCTCCGAGATGACCTAGAAGCCCGAGCCAGGATTTTACTTTAACGAAAGCAATTTGTAATAGGAATGTGTCCTGGTTTATAACCTTTTATTGCAATTTTTAATTTCCAAACTTCAAAATGGGAAATTTGGACTTTAGAGATTTTAATTTCCTATGAGCAATGTGTCCTCGGTGATGACCTAGAAGCAACAAAAAATTTTAAGCAGTGGCTGAGCCAGGATTTAACTTTAGTGGGGCTGAGGCAACCTCTAATAGAAATGTTTCCCAAGATAATAACCTTTTATTGTTCTTTTTGTTTTTTATTTACAGTGGGGGCAACAAACCACACTAGGCCCATGCTCCCTCCGCCCCTGATCCAGACCCCTTTGTGTACAACATGTAGAAGTGTGAACGCGTAATTAGCTTGCTTGAAGGCCAATTGTCCTTCTTAATCCATTAAAGGTTGAGCCATTTTATTATAAGAGACAAACGTCTATATGAGATTTAAGATAACGAATATGTTCTAAGAAGATTGTGGATTTATACAAGACTCAACTTGCTTTTAAGTAACATCCAAACCAATGGTAGAGCTAAGATTTTACTTTAGTAGAGGTAACCTTAATGAGAATGTGTCCCAGGTTCATAACCTCTTATTCCAATATTTTTTTTTTTTTTTAGGATTTTTAGTGAGGGCAGCAATGGTAAAAATTTCTAAAACCTTATTGTAAATTTTTTTTTTCCAAAATTCAAAATGGAGGCAACAGACCCCATTGCATGCTCCCCAACCCTTTTGTGTACAACATGTTGAAGTGTGAACGAGTCAATTGGCTTGCTTGAAGGCATACAATACTTCTTTATCTATTAAAAGAGAAGCTTTTATCCTGTTATGATGGTGAAGGTTTCAACGTGTGAAGGTTTGGGTTGTAGTCGTGAGTCTAGTTTTGGTACAATTTGTGTTCTGGTCGTTTGGTGATAGAATTTAAACATTATTGCGGTTGGTCACAGTAGCATTTGAGGTGGTGTGGTGCTACTTATGATTCGTTTTATCATAGGAGACAGACGTCGACACGAGATTCTTCAAACACTAGAGGAGAAGAGGAATCTGTTTTAAGGAGATTACGAATCGATACAAAACTCAGCTTATCTTCATTATAGTCATATTTCAGTGTCTTTTCTTTAACTTGCTTTTATTTCTGAAAAAAGAGGCAATTTATTCTCACACAACATAAATCAATCAAGATCTTTACCTCAGGAGGGACCATAGGAGCATTAACAGCAGTTGCAGAGAGTTCCCCTCTCAGAGCTCCAACTACAGCCTCTGCAATTTCAATGGCTACACCTTCCTGAAACATTATGTTTTGTACAGAAGATTAGAAAGATTTAAGGAAATAAACCAGGGAAATGACATAGAAAGGAGATGAACCATATCTAATGTCTTACCTGTGCTTCCTTTGTGCTAGCTCCAAGATGAGGCGTGACAGTAACATTCTCATGCTGCACCAATTTGCTGTCCTTTGGCGGGGGCTCCTCTGTGAAAACATCAAGCGCTGCCTGTTCCATGAAATTACCCAAAAAACATTACTTACCTGTACAAGAAGATGACAGTACGGACAAGTGAGAGTGTTGGAAACATTGGAATGCTTGCTTTTTTATGGTACCTGAGCAACTGTTCCAGAATCAAGGGCCCTTACTAATGCATTCTATCTATAACTCCACCCCTCGCGACATTAATGATCCGAACTCCCTTCTTCACCTTTGCGAAATTTTCATCGTTGAATACCTTCTTGGTGGTAGGAGTGAGAGGCATATGCAAAGAGATGAAATCAGCAGTAGAGATAGCCTGATCGAAAGAGACCAAATCCACACCAATGGCTCTGGCTCTGTCAGCTGGGGCATATGGATCATGCGCAATGACATGCATTCCCAGGCCTTTCGCTCGTCTCGCGACTTCAGATCCAACTTTTCCAAATCCCATCACGGCTAATGTCTTGCCGACCAAAGAGACGCCAACGTACTTGTTTCTTTGCCATTTTCCTGCAAAAGTTTAGCAAGTTATGTTTTCGCTTCTCCACATTTTAGCTAGTGGCAGTAGCACAAAGATTCTATCATGAAGAATGTGGCACATGATCGGTTCTCAAATCATTGCTTATATCTGTCTGCAAGAACCATTCTGGTCTAATAGGTTTTTAATCAACTGTAGGCAGGCAGATGTACAGAGATATGTTCACACTGAAGAGTTTCAATGAATTATTTATTGAACCATTGACATAATTAATATTATTAACCATAAAAAATTTCATGGCTGTTTAGTAACGACTTCTGGCTCAACCATGATATTGTCTGCTTCAGCCCTCACGCTTTAAAACGCGTCTACTGCGGCCGAGAGTTCTCATACTTATATACCGATTGCGAAGCTTCTCGCCATATCCGACGGATGCGACAAACAACCCCCATGCAGACACAACATCCTCGTTGTGTCTCATGGGATTGCGAGGTCAAATGGACAGACACCCCCTATGGGGCCAAACGGAACAGACTCCTATATCGAGGTCGGGATCGGCCTGATACTATTTGTAACAACCCGGCCCAAACATGTAGATATTATCCGCTTCGTGATCCACGCAGTTCTCACGGCCAAAACGCGTCTATTAGGATTGAGAAGAGTCCATACTATATAAGATTGTGAAGCTTTCTCCTTTATCCGATGCGAGATGTGACGCGGTATCCTCGCACATTCTATAAGGTGTTTTGCAAATAAGCATTCAACAAATGCATTTTCTTTCAAACCAGACTACAAAAGGGTTTTGGTTGGTTTTAAATTCTAAGATTTCAATTTGGTTGGTTACCAAATTAATAGTTTTAGAGGAGAAAATTGAGAGGGATATTCTCAATTGAGAATTTTCCACAACAGGAGAGTGTGAGGTTATCTCTAATTTTTAAGTGTATACCCCAAGATTATAATATTCTTCGGAGGAATTGTACTGCATACCACTTTGAGACAGTGAAGAATTGTATGGAGCTTGTCCCGTGGTTTTTCCCTTCATCTAGAAGGGTTTTCCACGTAAATCTGGTGTTCTTCATTTTTTTTATTTATTTTCTACATTAGAAAATATCTCTAATATTTTCTCCTCACTCTCCCTCTTCTCCCTCTATCTCTTTGTTTATTTTTTATTTTTTGTTGGATGATCTTCATCTCACTTGCCTATTTATAGGTCAAGGGGAAAAGGCATCTTACACAAAACATGGAACCTAAAGTGAGAAAACAAGAAGACATGCTTTCATGTTTCATGAAAGTATGTCTCTTATGGAAAAAAACAAAATGGGGATGGACCCCATCAAATTCACAAAGAACATTAGGAAGCAATGAAATGGATTCAGATATCTAAGGGGAACTTCCAAACTTTGTTTATGTTTTGGAAAAGGAAAACCAGTTCTTGAAGGCTACACAAATGCAAATATGGTCGCTGATCTCATGGCGTAAAATCTACATCCTGCTATTTTGCTACTTTGTAGTGCGGAGGCCATATCATGGCAATCCAAGTTGTAAAAATGCTGCTTTATCCACAACCGTGGGCAGACATATAGCTGCCACTGTCGGCAAAGATTGTGGATGAAGACTTTTTCAAGGAACTGTCCGAAATAAAGATGAAGATTGGTAGATATTGCAATAGTCAAAGTGCAATAGACTTGAGCAAGAATGCCAACTATCACTCCAGGACAAAGCTTATTGAAGTCAAATATCATTGGATTCATGATGCTACAAAAATGAAACGCTTCCAATTAAAGAAGATTCACTCAGGCAAGAATACAACCGACATGATGACAAAAGTCATTCCAAAGCAGAAGCTGGAGTTCTGTTCCAAGCTCGCTGGCAAGGAATCCTGTTAAGTATTCAGGTGATTTCCTCATTGAGGTGTTGAATCGGTTTGGAGGGGGAGATTTGATAGGGTCCATCCCCATTATGTTTTTTGCCATAAGAGACATGCTTTCATGTTTGACATACTTTCATTAAACATGAATGCATGTCTCCTTATTTTCTCACTTTAGGCTCCATGTTTTGTGCAAGATGTCTTCTCCCCTTAACCAGTGAGATATAGATCATCCAACAACTAAAAAAAACAAAGAGATATGGGGAGAAGAGGGAGAGAGTGAGGAGAAAATGTTAGAGAGAAAATTGAGAGATATTCTCAATTGAGAAATTTCCATAACAGGAGAGTGTGAGGTTATCTCTAATTTTTGAGTGTATACCCTAAGATTAGAATATTCTTGGGAGGAATTGTATTGCATACCACTTTGAGATAGTGAAGAATTGTTCGGAATTTGTCCCATGGTTTTTCCCTTCACCTAGAAGGGTTTTCCACGTAAATATGGTGTTCTTCATTTCTAAATTTATTTTCTCATACGATTACTGTTTAAGTATACGGTTACTGTTCAAGTATACGATACTATTCACATATATGATACTATTCACGTATATGGTTACTATTCATACAGCGTCAACAAATACTACTAGAAAGTAGTATTAGAGCAATAGAAATCGATCCTTCATCATCCCAATATAGGGGCACCTGAAACATTTCATTCAGATCTCAAAAAGTAATAAAATAATGAAATAAAGGCATATATCCTGCAACAAGACAACAATCAAGGACAAGAAAAACAAAGCAAGAATGTTGAATAACAGATTACAGATCAAACTCTAGCATCAAAAATTAAAAAATTAAGGCCAATTTCCAGGACAAATCTAAGTGGGATATCTTCACAGTAACTTACTAGTTTCAAGTTCAGCACTTCCATATCTACAACAAACACAATCTACATCTAATAGATCTACAATGCAAATGAGAAGGAAACTAGATTTGTAAGTATTTCTGAGCATACAATGCTTTCAAACACAGTTAAAAACCACAATGGTTTTCTAATCAGTTCAAATTCTAAATTTTTATGTTATAAACTATTTGGGGTAATCTCACCCCAAGCTTAGTTTGTCGGGCTGCAGGGAGCCTAAGTGCTTATAAACCCACAAAACCAAGTCGTAACCTAGCAATGTGATATTTAAAATGGGTCATAAAAATTCATCCCTCTTTCATAATCGACGTCCACGGCAAGCGAGAACTTCCGAACCCCATGGGTAGTTATAAAGGTCAGCAGCCCTCCCACAACTCTATGATGACTTTGCGGACCCACAAATAGCAACTCTCCCACAATTTCAGGATTAGGGTCATCCTAAGGAATGAATCGCTATCATACCACTATTATAACCATTTGGGTAGAACTCACCCTTAAAAACTAATTGTCAATGGAAGGGAGCTCAAGTGCTTATAAACCCATAAAACCAAGTCGTAACCTAACGATGTGAGACTCAAAATGAATCATATAACAATATGGTATGGCCCACATTTTTTTTAATGACAAAATTCTTGACATGTTCTACCCATAAGTTCCATGTGCAACCGCCCACATGTACATGTGCTGGTGACACTAAAGCAACCAACGACAACTGATCAGAAAGTTCAAAAACCCCTCAACCAAAAAACAAATGAGTAAGAGTTGCCACCAACCAAACAAGGCCAAGAAAATTCCCCAGAATTAATAATAGAAACCGACAAAAGTAGATTCAAACCACCCCAGCAGATCCATTCATCAGCCCAGACTACATGCTGAACATCTTTCTTATACAGAGACAGTATTCTGCATACACAGATGCCCACTAGATGTTTACACAGATATCCCTAGATAGATGTTTAGACAGTGACCTGAAAATTCTGAGATGCGTATCACCTTCGCATTCAAAGTGGGTATTTTGAGAACAGTTTTTAAAAATATAGTGAATACCATTTTGGGATTTGTTTGGTTTCGGTTTTTTTTTTTTTTTTTAAAACTAATCACTTTTAATACAATATAATAAATTATCTCTATTGAAACTCGAACTTCTTCCCTCTCCATGTCTTACCTTTAAAAGTTGATCGCTCTAACCAACTAAGCTAGACATGTGGGATTTGTTTTATTTCTCGCTTTTAAAATCGCTTTCATTTAAAAACAAAAGCAAAAAACAGAAAACACGTTTTCACTATACTTTTTTATTCGAAAAACACCAAACACTAACTTAAACAAAATGCTTTAAAAATACCAAATCGGCCAAGATTGTGACATGTAAAATCTGCTCGGGCACATTAAAACACGAACCAAAACGCACTTCAGATTCTCTCGAAAATCGTTGTCTCTCACCAAATGGCTTTGTTTACGTGTTAAAGAAAAACTAAACCAACATATTCTCCATACTCTTCTTGTTTTTTCAAAACAAAAAATAGTTCTCAAACACTTAGAAAAAAAAACAAAACAAAAAACACCCTTTCTAAATTTCTCTAGAAACCTACCAAATATTCAATTACTGTGACATATTTTTGCCGCATTTAACACGGCAAATGTGATGCAAAACCAAATGGTTGAAACTTTCATTGGTAGGACACAAATTTAAACGTATCATCACATCATGGAGTTTCTGAAAACAAAATGACAAATGACTTTCCAAGACAATGGACCCACATTGTGAACTATTTTCCAAAAACTTCCCCCAAAGCTGTGACTTTCTCTCACTCCTGATAGTCATTGGTAGGTTTCTTCTCCCCACTTATTAAAACCCCAATCAGTGAAACTAGAGAAGTTGGGTCCCACCTAGATAATTATTGGCCCAGTTGCTCAGAAGTGGAAAATTCGAATGGATAGGGTCCACGGCTTTTATTTCACCCGACACAGGAGAAAAAGACTTGAGAATAAGAGAGATAGTGTTCACTTCAATCATACTCTCTTATCTTTTTCATTCAACATTCATCCGAGCCATTTCACAAGCTTAGAAATATACTTAAGTCATAATATTTGCTTCTCCATCATTTTCTCATCCATTAATTTTTTTAATTTTGTAAACTCTACAACTACCCCAAATAAAAATAACAAAAATATTGAGAGAAGGTTTGGAAAAATAAAAATAAATATATGCTAAAGGACAAGAGGAAACCGGGGAGAAGGGGTTAAGGAAGCAAAAAAATGAAATAAAAGGCATGTTTGGTTTTTGCTGTTATCGAGACTTGAAAACACAGACAACAACCTGTTTTATTTTTATTTTTGAAAACTATTCTTAAAACCTTTTTTGATAACAATTTTTAAAAATTAAAAAACATCATCTTAGTGCTCTGAAAACACAGAGTATATTATTTTGGTTTCAAAAAAAAAAAAAAAAAACCATAAATCAAACATGTTATTTGTGTTCTTATTTTTCAATTTTTTTCTTAAATAATTGTAATCTAAAGGGTTCTATTTCTATATCTTTCAAAACAGAAAAAACCAAATATATTTTTTTTGTTTTTCAAAACCAAAAACACTTTTTTTAAAAACTATAACCAATCATGTTCAAAGAGTACGACCGAGGATTTAGGGGTGGATGTAAAAAAGAGGATTTTGGGATGAAAATACAAATTTCCTAAAAAAGTGTGAGCATGATTCTTTATTTCCGAAATTCAAAAGCTAAATTACATTAATACCCTTGTCAAAAAATGGAAAAATACATGCCACCAAACCCTGATTTCAAAATAAGGAGAGGCATAACTTTTCAAAGGAAACACAAAATCCGCAAGTCTGGGAGCTTCGTTTTTTAGAGTATCTCCGTGTTTTTGTAAAAAAATAAATATAACCAATTAATTACATGCCCCTTTTTAGAGGAAAAAAAAGATGAATAAATAAATAAATAAAATACTAAATTTAAAAAAAAGAAGAAGAAGAAGGGACAAATATATACCGGCTTTCATGGAAGCGTCAGCCTGTGCGACATTTCTGGCCATGGCAGCGAGCAGCGCGATGCCGTGTTCCGCGGCGGCGATAGTGTTCGCCGTCGGAGCGTTCACCACCAAGCATCCGAACTCCGTCGCAGCCTGCAGATCCACATTGTCAATCCCCACTCCGGCCCGACCTACGACCTTCAACCGCCCCTTGGCGGCCTCGAAAACCTCTCTGGTGACCTTCGTCCCGCTCCTCACGATCAGCGCATCGCAGAGCGAGATCTTCGAGCACAGATCCTCCGGCGACAGATCGTAGCAGCATTCCACCTCCCCGAACTCTCTCAGCACCTCCAGCCCCGCCTCTCCGAGCTTCTCCGACACCAGAATCGTCGGCTTCTGAATCTTCCGTACCAGATCTACCTTCGGATTGGCCGCCGGATATTCCACGGTTTTGAGGACGCTGGTGATTTGGAGGACACGGCGGCGGTGGGAGAGTTTAAGGAGGGGATAAGTGGCGGCACCGCTGCGGAAGACGGGGAGGAACGACGATCTCGTGGTGGTGGTGGTGTTTTCGCCGCCTGTGGCGGCAGCGGCGCCGGCGGCGGAGGATAAAATAATTTTGGCGGAAACGGAAGCCATGGTGTTCTGGTCTTGCGTTTCAAAAGTTGTTGGAATTGGATCTTTATAACAGTCTTCTCTGATTCAATTAACTAACTATAGATCCGCTTGGAATTCTTTAATTTACCATTTTACCCTTTAAAAGGTGAGGTCATCAATATTTTAAATGTATCTTTTCCAGAAAACTCGGATGTAGCTGACTGGTTTAGTCAGCCCAATACTTTTTATTTTTACTTATTTTGATATATATATATATATATATAAAAGACTTAAAATAACTCAAAATATTTTTATTTGAAAAAAAACTGACTATGCTTCGTCATTTTCTACATTTATATGTATCTATAAAAATAGAGGGTTATTTTTTTAAAAATAAGAAGAATATTTTTATTAAAATAAGGTAAAATTTTAATGAAGAGTTAGATTTTCAAATTAAAAGCTTTATTAAAAAAGTAATAAAATCACCTTAATAGAAAGAAAGCTAAAACTAATAAGGTTCAATTTAAATTTTATAACTTTTAAATTTCTTGGTTTGTATAGAAAAAAAGATAAATGAATACAATTTTATACTTTATCTTGAGTTTGAGCATACTTCCAATTTGAAATTATTTTAAGTTTATTTTTAATTTTTAATTAATATATAAAGGAAATGATCAAAATAATAGAATAATATAATTTAATTTTTTTAAATTATTTTAGTTTTACTGGATATTGTTTAAACTTTAGGATAATTATTCTTCTCCTTTTGTTGTCATGATGTTGGCTTTCTAGGTTTTTTATTTTATTTTACATCTTCCCATTTATAAATAAAATATCCAACTATAATAAATGTCTTTTAACCCATTAAAAGATAAAATATTTACATCATATCCTATATTTCTACTTATGGTATATTTATTAAAAATTAATCACAATTTCCATCTACTGTTATCTTAGTCTTTTGAATAAAATTAATTCATTGCTTATTTACTAGAAATACATACTTTATTCAAAAAAAAAAAGAAAAAATAAATAAGCATACTTTAAATGTCACGATTTATATGGAATAATTAAATCTTTATGGAAATAAGTTAATTTACATAAATTTAATTTTAAAATAAACAATATCTTAAAATAATCCAAATTGTATGTAACAGTTTTTAAAAACTGTTTTTTCTCATAAAAAATAAGAAAAAAAAAAAAGCATGAATAACATGTTTCATAAGCATTTTCTTTATTTTGAAAACACCTAAACAAGAATAATAAAGAATATAAAATGATAAGCTTTTTTATATTTTTAAAACTATTACTTCAAGAATAGCTTTTTAAAAAGAATTAAACAGGGACATACTTTTTTATTTAAGCTATATTTATCTAATTGATAATTAATAATTAAAATTAGTAATTAAATTAATTATAATTATTATTTTATAAAATAATTGATAATTAGTAATTGATTGGAGATAAATTTATATATATAAAATCAATGGGCTAATTTAAACTTAGCTCCATACTCAAGCCCGAATTGTACCATTTTTTTTTATCATTATAAATTACAACTGACAAGTCACAATCATATAATAAAATGTTTTTATCTTGTTTTTTTTAAACATAATTGAGAGTGAAAGGACCTCACATTTAGTAAAAAAATTTAGTATATGCGTCCTTTTCAAGCCAAACATAAGCTATTTATTATTTGTTTGGGTAAATAGGAAATAAATAAAAACTAATATTACTTGTTTTGATTATATATTAAAATTGAATAATATTTTTGTATGTTTTTTTAAATTTTACTTTAATATAAAGGTTAAATCATTTAATAAATGTAATTATTTTTAATAAAATGCTTAATCAGGGGGCATAATGGTACTTTCTGTAGCATGTATGTAGATTCGTAGGGGCTTCGGCCATTGTCGCGTCCACCTCTAAAGTAGCCACCGCACTAAGGCGGTGGGTCCCACTAGATGATGAGAGGGGCATTTTTTTGGGTAAGGAAAAGATCCCATGCTTTGCGGAGTATCTTAATAAAATTAATAAAAATGCTTTGGTGACATCCGATATTATTTCTCAGAATATAAAGTTTTTAAAGCTAAACTTAAAAAATATAAAAATTAAATAACATAAATATCTATTATCGATTTTCTTTCCTCTTTTATAATAAATAACAAAAATGACTACTCTTATAAAATTATGATTATTTTTTTTCACACTAATGATGAGGTGTAACAACACCTTAAAATTAGTAAAAAAAAAAAGGTAAACAGCATTAATAGTCATTAGCCACCCGCGTTAATGAATGTAGACGTGATTTGAGTCGACATACATAAATTTTAATAAATAGCTTTTTAAATTCTGATTAGATATTACCTGTTCTGTTTAATATAAAAGTAATTAAATTTTAGAAAAAAAAAACATACATAAACATTTTTATAAAACATTCATAAAATTAATTTTTTTTACTTTTTAAAATCATATTTATTGACTATGATTTTAAAATTAACCTTAAAATCATATTCATTAAATATGGTTTTAAAAATTAATCTTAAATCATAATTAGAAAATATGATTTTAAATTTATTTTTAAATCATAATTGATGAATACAATTTTTAAAAAACAAAAAAATTATTTTATAAATATTTTAAATTTTTTTTTACATATATATTTTAAAAAAATGAATTATTTTTACTTTAAACTCCCTGACTTCCATGTGTGACACGGCGGCTCGGATGGTGTTGAGCATAATCTTATAGCCACGTCCACTCTTCACTCAAATAAAAAGTATAATAATAATAATACGTCACGTGCCTGATCAATTGGTTAAACAAGGACAGGACACCTAAATAAGAAATGTTGGTTCAAGTCTCAAGTGATTAGTTGTCAAAAATAATAAAAATAATAATATATTTATTTTATAATATATATATATATATATTTGGAAAAAACTATGTTATATGTTCACATTTCAATTTATTTGTAAAATTATAAACAAAAAGTTATGAGAGTATAAGCAAAAAAAATGGAAATGGTATTAATTTCAAATTATTTGAAAAATGAGTGACAAATAATCTTATTTGAATTTCAATCCAATATGGAATAAAATATTTGATAAAAAAAGTTTAAATATTTAATAAAAATATCATCTTATGTATAAGTCATAAAAATATTGGGTACAATCATGATGTAATATGGGTATTACCATGATATAATATAGGTACAATCTATTTAAACCTTAGGTACTAAATAAGACTCACACACCACTTACATTATCCTTATCAAATATTTTATCCACATTATAGACCGATCATGACATAAGATTATTTAGTTTTTATTTTTCAAATAGTTTGAAATCGATACCCCTTAACAGAGTTTTCCATTAATGAAAGGAAGACCGGATCAGATATCTTGATTCCAAAAATATTTAGAAAAAAGTACAAACATTTTATATATGGTCAATAAACGTAAGGTATGACTTTAGTAAATCTTCAGTACTTTGACCATTTATCAAATATTTTATATTCTTTATCAAATATTTTTTAAATCAAATCATGATTTGGCTACTTTGCCATGAAAAAAAAAAAAAAAAAAAAAAAATATTCATAAATTTTCAAATAAATTGATACGTGATCCTATAACATAGTTTTCACTTGATACTTGGATCTAAGAATTTTTTTTCTTTTAATAATTATGGATGTTAAGCCAAATTTATACAGTCTTGACTATTCGCATGCCCCGATTAATCTCATGAGACTTAAAATTTAATAATAGCTTTGAGGAAACTCAAACCAACCATTGATGAGCATACATAGATTCGAATCAATTGAGATCTTCCTTGGGATTATTTTATTCAACTGAGAATGTTTTTGATGATATTATCAATTTTCCAAAAGTTTATAAATAAATTATTAAAAAAAGATTATAATGAGAAAGTTAATTAAGAACCAGTATTGCTTTATAACCACGTGTCCACCTCTACCCAAAAGTTACAATAATCAATGAGGATTTGTTTCAATAATAATATGTGTTTGGAAACGGTTTGATAGGTACCCTTTAATTCTATAAAATCTTAAAGTTAATATAAAGTTAACAATTGGATAAGTCGTTTCATAATATTAAAGAAATTCGAATTAATGATTATTAGAAAATAAACTTAAAACGGGATTTATTGAGTTACCCTTCAAGGTTATTTTGTTCGATTGAGAATATTATCAATTATGTTAATTTTTCAATAATGTCGAATGAAATTATTCAGAAAAGATTATAGTAAAAAATAACTTCAATTGAAGAAATGAGTCAAAATTTTGTGATTTTGTCTTAATAATGATTAATGGCACTACTTTTATGAAATTATATGAGTTTTTAATTCAATTAAATATATAAATATAAGCCGTGAACCCATAACAATTGAAATCTCTTAATTTATAAGCTAAGAAGAGTTGAACTAGTGTAGTTGGAGAGCAAACTCAAAAGGAAACCGACTAAGATACCCTCTATGATAATTTGTTCAATTAAGAATATTATTGAGGATATTATCAATTATATTAAATTTTCATAATAAATTATTTAAAAAGATTATAGTCAAAAAAATTAATTATATATTATTTTAATTTTAGAAATAAGCTTCAATTAAAGTAGTTAGTCAAAATTTTGTAATCTTTTCCTAATAATGATTAATGACACTACTTTCATGTGATACTTTATACGATTTCCAGACCATGCTGGGTAGAGGTCAGACTGCACACGGACCTGCTAGAAACCAAAATCAAGTCAAGCTAAAATTGACCCGATGTTTTTCGAGTTGAAAATATAACAGTTCAGCTCACCTCTAATCCAAATGGATCGGGCTAAATTGTCTTTTATCTTATAAAACAAAAAACTTGTAGACAAGTCGAATTTGGTCAAATTTGATTCGATTTTTTCGAGTCAATAAATTAACAGTCTAACCCGATTTTAATTTCAGATTGATTAGGATAGTCCAACTGATCGGACTTAAATTATCACCTCAACTCATGTGTTATTTAATTCAATTAAAATATAAAAATATAACCCATGACCCCACCATGGTTCATAACAATTGGAATCTACCATTCATACGAAAAGTGCTAATTTTACCATTTTTCTATCATCCACTTGTACTTTAGTAATCATTAAAACTAACACAAAAATTATTGTTTTTAAATATTTTTTTATCACCCACTTGTATTTTAGTAATCATTGAAATTGATACAAGGGGATACTACTTTTACCCACTATTATTAGTCTAGTAATTTCACCCATTTTCTATCATTCACTCCTGTTTTGGTCATCGTTGAATCTATTTTCTTATTTATTTATGCATTGATTGTTAAAAAAAAAAAAAAAAGAAAACGCGTAAGGAAGTAATGGTGTGGGGTTTGAATCGATTGAAAGGGATAAATTCCAAAAATATTTATAAGAATAATAAAAGTAACCATGCCAATGTCACAATTTTGGACTTAAATGTTCATAAAAGTGTTCATACAAATCCCCACATGACAATTCCATCCAACGGTATTTTGTCTTATTCTCACATTATAATTATATATTTTATTGCCATTTTTGTTTGAAATAGTATTTTTGTACATTTTATTTTTACATTTTAGATAAAAAAAGTTATTTTTACAAATAAATTTTCATCATATCCTTTTAATGGATTATATCCCATAGCGGACCATGGGAGCATGGGATCAAAATGAGTTTTCACTTAAAACAAACAAAATATATGATTATGATTTTGAAACTTTTCAATGTAACTTCATTCTTACTCGTACTTTAATCCTTTCATTTAATTTAATAATTTATTTGAAACTACTGTTTCAAAACATAATTTAATATAGAATATATAGCCTTTGAGGTTTAATACAAATAATAAAAGGTGAGATAAGTATACGAAAGAACTAAGATCGAATCTTTGTAAAAATAAAGTATTATAATGTAATATACAAAAGTGAATAGTACAGTAATATAACACATTTTTTCTTAATGTAACGGACGTTGACACATAATGTAACATTCTTTCGATGGAAGAAGGTGTATATTACTATACTAGTGCATGTTTTACGAATTTTTTGCTAAAGGATACACTTTTTTATGCATTAGATTGTCTTGGATTCACTTTACTACCTTACCTCCATTAGAGTGTATGTAAATATAATTCCCTCTTTGATAAACAGATCTCCATCAGGTAAATTGAATTTTGAGATTCTATAGAAGGCATGGACATGAAAACATTAAGGCCCTGTTTAGTAGGTAGAAAATTTTCTGTTTTCTCTATTCAAACTTTTCGAAAACAAGGAAAACGCTGCTTAAGCATGGACAAGACGAAAAACAAATTTCTAAAACAAAGAAATTAATCTACTATTTTCAACATTTTATATATTAATAAGAAACAGTGAAACTGCTTTCTTTGTTTTCAATTAAATTCAACCAAATTCAACTAAATGAGATTAAAACGAAACGCATTTTCAACCAAATCAAGTACCAAACGATTTTCGAAAAAGTTCAAAACCAAAGATAATACATCAAAATTTTCGTTATTCACTTCGATAGAATTAAAATTTTTTAACTAAACACTAAGCTTATTTAATATTTGAAGATTCCATAAGTCCACGTATAATATTTGAGGAACTTGGGTTACTTTTCTAGGACTTGATACGATCAAGGTGAAGTTAAGCATGTTGGCCTAGTACATTTCTATCTATTGTCTTACTCATTCATAGCGATAATGATCCCACATCGATTTCACAAGACGCTTTACTCATACTGCTTGATGAGTTTTTTCACCTATTAGGTCAGTCTTTTGAGTTGGGCTTGAGTACTAATTATTAGTGCTTTCATCGAAAATCGGTGCGTAATGAGAAAAGAACTACTTGGAAAAGAGCTAATTGGTGCCCTAAAAGAGGCTTCGAAGTGAAAGTTATATAGAGTGTAAGCTATCTATGGATGTTCGACTTCTTTATTAGCGAGCAATAATACAGTCCCATATCGATTCTATATGAAATTATGGAATGGTATTTAAGCTTGAAAGGTTTTCTCACCTATCACACCAATTTTTTGGGTTAGGTTCTCCTATTATACTTGGGTACCTATCAGTTTCCTTGGGTACGTAATGGGTAATGGATTTTCTTCTCAAGTATTCCCATTATATTATAATGGAAGAAAGTTCTATGTCCTTTTTGATTGGAAGTTCTTAATATATCATTGTTCATTCTCGTTAGATAGTTATTGTTGAGTAGTGGTTGTTCTTATTGAAAAGTTATTTTTTTAGAGGAATCTTTTAATTTTCTTTTCAACTTCCCAACAATTAACAACCAAAAAATATTCCATTTAGGTGGAATATTCCCTAGGCAAGATATTGTACATATATATCAACTTAAGGCGAAATATTTGGTTTTCAAAGAACATGATTGCAATATTCTTGTCCTAAAATTATGTTGAATATATTATTTTTAGAAGGGATGTGTTCAAGTTAAAAAATAAAGGGAGAATTATGTTAAGATGCATAATTGCACAAAATATAAGGAAAATAGAAATTCAAGACCGTCAAATCATTTAAACATACGTCATCTTCAACAAAATATTCAAAACATGTACTTAAATAATAAACATTTTGATAAGACACAAGTAATAACCTTCACCTCTTCTTATACCTTAAGTCACGTCAGAGAGAAAAAAAAAACCCTAGCATCTCTTTTACCTTATCCCATAGTTCTAATTGAAAGGGAAAAAAAACTTGTTAAATCCTAAAACCTCTAAAATCCTTTCACTCTTAAACCCTAATAACCTTAAAATCTTAAAACCCTTTGAACTTTCGTAATTATTTCATGTTTTATTAATGGAAAAGTAGGTTTCAGGTTATTAATTTGATTATTATTGTCCATAAGATATGAAGAATTTGATTTAGGTGGTTCAGGTTTTCAGGAAAAAAAATGGGTTAGGTTAAAAAGTACTCATTGACTAGTCATAGTAGTACATCCGTTAATTATAGTAATACATTGATTAGTTATGATAGTACATCGATTCCAATATATTACTGTAACTAATAAATGTACTACTATGAATACAACATAATTTAACAAACAATTATGAGTTGTAATTGATCTACCACTTACTTAACAATTTCAATGAAGCCTATTTAAATACCCTAATACAACTTGACTTTTACATACTTTTGGGTTGTAATTGATCGATCCCTTGACAAGCAATTTGAGTGGAACCTTGTTTAATTTCCTCCAATACTTCAATATTTATATAACATAATTTAAATTATAATATTAAATGCAAATTGAACGAAACTGAAATCTCCCAATCCATTTCAAATCTAAATGACATTAATGATTTGATGATATTTATAACTTCAACAAACAAATATCCCATTCATCATGCAATATTTATATGTTTGTACCCATATTTTAATATGTGAATCAAGTCATAACATTTTTACATCTTTGTCAACTCAATGCATGATTCAATAGCAAGAGCATGCTTTATATAATAATATTAATAATAATAATAATTGTTACTATTTATACTGGTATACTTAAAAATCATTTCCATAAATAATTGTTTTTAAATTCTTTCTCTCAATTTACTTAAAAACTAGAACCTTTCACCAAGAAAATAACAGCCAACTTCTTTCACTTTTTCTTTTGTTTTCTACTCACAAAAAACTTGTAAAACAGAATTAACTAAGTCTATTAACAAACCTAAAGTTCGTTTCATCCCAATAGTCTTCAAACTTATAATTGAATCAACTCAATAATAAGTAATTATTTATTTTTACTTAAAAGATTACGTAAAAACAATTGTAATGGTAAATATCTACTACTAGCACATCCTCAATAAGAGTGATATGATAACACATTCCATATGAGTTAAATGAGTTAGAGAAAAATATTTAATGTATAACATAAACGGTTTAATAATCCTATAAATTTATCGGACATTTTTGTTTAATTTTCTCCGGTATTTCAACCCAGCCATAGTCAATTTTATCTAGTCAAATTGAATCATCTAATTAGCATGTTAAATATGTTTTAACTAGAGTCATGATATTTATGACTTAGTGATCATATATCTCATTTTTTACACAATATATATATATATATAAGGCTCGGCCTTGAGCAAGGGTAGGAGGGACACACCCGCCCATGACCCATGTGAAGAAAAAATTAATTGAATTAGAAAGCCAAAAACAAAAAAATGATTATCCAAAATGTCTTAGATAATATTTGATTACATTTACTCATTCTACTATGACCTTATTCAATCCCTTTTTTTCGGTCTTTACAAATTCTCACCCTCACCCTCATTCAATCCCCCTTATTTCCCAATTCTCACCCTTATTCATAGCGTGAAAAGACATGGCCAGAAGATGGGACTGAACATGAGCAACATGCACCAGATCTAAAATTAATATTAAATAAAATGACGATAGATTTGTAGATCTCAAGCCATCCAGAAACAATCGTTATACACCGGCTAAATATCACATTAACTGGTCTATTTCCACACCGTCCAGATCACAAGAATGTTCACTTGTGATCTGACTTCAGTAAAGTATATACATACAAGATTAATGACCGTATTTAACCTGTCTGTAACACTTAGAGAAAAAAAAAACCAAGAATAGAAATCTTTCTTTCTTCAGCCGTATTTCTCAAAATGTATGAAAAATCAAAGAGAAAATTTAAACCCATTACACGAACAACTGCTCATATAATAAATTAAGTATTTATTATAAATAACTGCCTATATAATAAATTATATTTATTATAAAAACTGCCTATATAATAAATTATATTTTTATTATAAATTTATAATTTATACATATATTTGAAAATACTAATTTATTATATGAACGGTTTTATAATAAATAGTAATTTATTATATGAACTGCTATTTATAATAAATATAATTTATTATATTTAAATAGCTTATTCCTTGACGTAATGGCGGCCAGCTTCTTTCGTTTTTTTTCATACATTTGAGTATCATGAACAAGAGAAAAGAAAGAATTTTCTATTCTTGGTTTTTTTTTTTCTCTATGTTCTAAGATCTGGGCTTCTACGCTCATCTATCATACCATTAATACATCCATACCACCCTCGGAGGATGATCCCCAAGATCTACTAAGTGATTGCTGTTGATTTGTAGATCGGACGGTGTAGATCGTTGGTTGCGTACGCTGTCAGTAGATCCGACGCAGATTGTCGGTTGGTGGTCGATCTAGAAGTCTAGTTGACTAGATCTCGCAAATCTACATAGGTAATTTTATTTAATATTGAATTTTAGATACAAATAGATGTTTAATCATATCATAGATCCATGCTTCGCTGTGTGTTTTTCTCTCTTTAATTGCATTTAGCTCACTACGACAGATATGCAGATTCGATTCACAATGCATGAATTTTGATGCTGGATAAGATACGGCACCTAGGTTCTATTTGTCAAGCAGACGCATGATTAGATCTCGTTAATTTTACGATTTTGTTCATGAATGGATGTATTATTTTTAATGGTTTTGCCCTAGATCCATGGTAGATTTTTGATTGTATTGACTTTTCGGGGTTTGTAATGTGATAATGGCCATAAGATCGTTTCTTCGGTTTTATTTATTATTTACATATTTTTTTAATTAAAATAGCTTGTAATTTTACCCCAAACTCAAATCCACACCCTTCATTATTTGGAAAGCCGGAGAAGATCCGACACCATCTCGCACCGTGACCACCGTGGAAACGTTAGGAGGAGGAGGAGACGCTGCCGACGGGATCGGCGGTGCCCGAGAACGCCGCTACGCGCCTACACGCCGTGCGGGAAGTTTCTCGCGCAGGTCCACTGGCCATAGTCTTGGGCAGAGGGCTGGGTATGAGTCGCTTTGCAGCCTACTCCATTACCGGCTCGCCAGGCAAAGCAGGTTCTTCCCGGGCCGTTTTTTGATTTGGTGGACTCATGACCTACTACCCTTCAAATTAGAACACGTTAGTATTTTTAGGTTTTAATTTATTTTAGTTTTGGGCCTTTATGCCTTTGTAAACTAAAATAATTGGGCCCAAGAACCTTAGGATATTTTGTAATAGGCCCAATTTTAATTTTTTTAGGAAAACCATGGATTAGGGTTATTTAATTAATGCTTTTGTGAATGGTTTAAATTATATGCTTATAACATGTTTTATGTGATAACATGCCATATAGAATAGGTGGTGCCATAAATTTGCATCAATGATATAATTACATGTGCATACAATTATGATTCTATTATCTAGTTTAATAATTATTATGGAAAAATTATTTTATTTTTTTGAAATAATTTTAGAAAATCCCTATTATTTAAAATATTGAATGGTGAAGGTTTTAATTAATTTAATTAATTTTAAACCTAAGGGCTCCATTGTGGGTCTAATAATAAAATGATCATGTGATGCCCCAACGGATAAACATGGTTGATTTTATTGGATTAGACTCAACAGTTTAAAATTTTAATAAGATTGATCGGCCCAACGCTTCAAGTAATCTTGGATATTAAAGATAATTTTGAAATTAAAATAATGGTTAAAATATTCAAACTTAATTTAATTATTACCCAACGAAAGTTAAGATATTTTATTAAGCACTGCTTTGAAACAATTAGAGTGAAATGATTATGTATTATCTAGGAAAGTTCGTTTAAGAAGGTGGATTTAAGTAGTCCGCCAGGACTCCCCATCTTTCCCGTGAACCAACTTAGTAGATACTAATCATTTCATGATCAAATTTGGGCTTTGTTATAAATATCTCGCCCAACGTATGCTATAATGGAAACCAATAATTGTTTACTACAAATTAAAATAGTTTTTGATTAACTAAATTTTAAGATTATGTTTATTGTAAGATATTACTTAATACTAGTGTGTATTTTTTCTAAAATGGCATCATTTAACCCATTTGCAATGATTTTGAGTCAAAAGCCTACATAAATAATTATAAATGAATGGAAAACCAACCTCATTGTTCTCGATTTTGAAAACTAAAGTTTGTCCTAACCACACCAAAAGCCCAATGAGCCTGCTAGCGAAATGCATCTCGACTAAGTCGAAAAAGACGATGAGAATCGGGACAAGGCAAATATATCTGGGCCGCTATATTCTTGCCAAGTGTTAGTCATTTCAAAGGACAGATATCTCATCTCGAGAGTGGGCGTAAATGATCCGTACTCGATTAAGATGTTTGCACAATCAACAAGTTCTTACTACAAATGTTATTAGTATAATGAACACTTAGAATGACCGAGGGAAGTGTGAGGGATCATCGTCTTCAAAATGATGCCACATCTCAATCAAGTCAAGTGTTTGGGATGAAGATGGAGCAAAGGTCCCAAATTGATTTCATATTTGAATCCCTACCTGATCGTTTTACTCAGTTTAAAGTTAATTATAATATGAACAAGATGGATCTAACTCCTACAGAGTTGATGCATGAACTTGAAAGTGCCGAAAGGGCTTAAAGTCATGGTGTTCATATCACTCGAGGGTTCTACTTAAGCCCAGCTTAAACCTACATGTAAAAAAGAATAAGAACAAGTAGAAGGTCAGTACTGGGGCTACCAAAACCACCGCTATGAAGAAGCCGAGCAAGCAAGCGCTTCAAGTGCGATGGCGGTCACCGAAGGCACTGCTCCCCCGATTGCCAAAAGCAAGGTATGGGTAATTTAAATGTGCTGAAGCTTGTTTAGTGGGAGAATTATAAATGATAAATGGATCATTTACTCAGAGCCACTAACTATGTCTCATACTTTTGGTAAAGGGTTCGCATAAACTAGCTTGGTCGACAGAACAGAGGTTTTTGAGGCTTGGAAATGGAGAACATGTCTCCGTTAAAGCATTAGGACAAGTAGAATTATTTTTCAATAATGATAGGACTTTATGTTTAGTAGACTGTTTATATGTAAGGATTTTAAAAGGAATTTAATTTCAAGTAGTTGTTTATTTTGAACAAGGTTTAACAAAGGGAATTTAATTCCTTTATTACAATAAGAAGTTCAACTTCGCCATTTGCAATTCTGATTTGATAGATGGTCTTTAATATTATTTCAAGTCCTATGTCCTATGATGTTTTAATTAATTAAATTGTTGATAAGCATGATCACCTAGCCAAGAAAAGGAAAGTTTCCAAATGAAATGCACCTTTGGCATTTGCGATTAGGTCATATTAATCCTAATAGATTCATGGTTTGCAAAAGTGGGATCTTAACTTCCCTAGACTTTGAACCTATACTGTATGTGAATCTTGTTTGGAAGGTAAACGCACCAAGCGCCCTTTAAAGCCAGTTGATATCGCGCAACCAAAACCGTCGGAATTGGTGCATACCGATGTGCTGACCAATAAATGTCCAGCTGCAGGAGGGTATGAGTATTTTGTCACCTTACGATGACTACTCAAGATATGGATATATTTACCTAATGCGCCCAAAAGTCCGAAACTTCTCTACCAAATTCCGAGGAGTATAAGAACAGGCGTAGTGCCACCAGACTCCATGTCAAAGTGAGCTTCGGTCCGACCGAGGTGGTGAATACCTATCCGAGAGCTTTCTAAGTCTTACTTGACTCAAGAGGATAGTTTCACAACTATCAGCACTGAACACCCCAAGAAATGGAGTGTTGCGCAAAGAAGAAATAGAACTCTTCAGGATATGGTGAGGTCAATGCTTAGATATTCATCTCTACCTATATCGTTCTGTGGATATGCCATAGAAACTGCAATGTATCTTCTGAATTTAGTTCCTTCTAAAACGGTTCCTAAGACACCCACGTAATTGTGGAAAGGGCGAAGCCTAGTTTAAGCCATATCCGAATACGGGGGTGCTCCCGCACATGTCTTAAGAAAGGATCCAAACAAGTTGGAATCGCGCATGAGGTTTGCATGTTCGTCAGCAATTTAAAGGAACGAGAGGTGGACTATTTTATAGCCCTTCTGGATAAAAGGCTATTGTGAGTACTCACGCAACTTTTTGGAGGAAGACTATATAAGCAATTTCAAACCCAAGAGTAAAATAATTTTGAGGAGCTTGACTCGTACCAAGAACAAATCAACCACCAGTTGTTCGCTCTCTATCACCACGATTCCTATGCATGTTCAAAGAGGGGAAAATAAAATTCAAGGTGAACAAGCACGTGTGGAACCAAAGGGAACAAGATCTCAATACATGTGGAACTGTAACCGTAAGAGCGCATAAGAGAATTAGTACCTTTACAGCTCGTAACAATGAACTACAAACTGGAGCTCATTGCAGTGATAGAGCAAGGCGGAAGTTCATAGATATGTCTTGCTAGGCGAGTCTTACCAAGTTATTGCTATTGACAAAGGGAAGATGATCCCATCACTACAAAGAAGCAATCGGAAGATGGATGTACAGAGTGGCAAAAGCTATGACCGTGAAATGGAATCTATGTATTCCACCCGCCGGTCTTCGAGGCACCCAAAGGGTAAAACCAATAGGTGTGTAAGTGGATTTACAAGAGAAAAAGAGGATCGTATGGGAAGGTGAAACCTTCAAAGTAGATTGGTGGCAAAAGGCTATACCCAAGAGGGGATAGGATTATGAAGAAACCTTTTTCGCCGTGAGCCATGCTTAAATCTATCCGATTCTTTAGTCGAGGTCATAGTCTCGACATGATTTGGCATGGATGTCAAAACAGCCTTTAAATGACAAATTTAAATGAGGACATCTACATGCAAAGAACCGGCGGTTCAAAGCTAAAGGCAAGAACACATGGTATGCAAGTTGCAAAGGTCCATTTATGGACTTAAGCAAGCATCCGTGATCATGGAACATCGTGTTTGATCGCCATTACTTCTTTTGGTTTTGAGAAAAGCCCTCATGAACCCTTTGTGTTTACAAAGAATCCAAGCACATGTTTTCAGTTCTACGTAGATGACATATTGTTAATCTAAACTATTAAACAAGTGTTGTCAAAGTGTAAAAGATTGGTTGCATAAATGGGCTGATACTTAAAGACTCGGGAGAAGCCAACTATATTCTTGGAATCAAACTTATACGACGAAGAATAAGTTGTCGGGTACTATCTCAAGCCTCTTATATTGATAAAATTCTTGCGTTTAATATGGAAAATTCCAAAAGGGGGATCCTTACCCTTTAGACATGGAATTCATCTTTCTAAGGAGCAATCACCAAAACTCCCGAAAGGTAAAGAACTTATGAGTAGGGATACCTTATGCCCTCGCCAGAGGCAGGGGCCCCACGTATGCCATGTTACGTATCAGCCGATATCCTATGCAAAGGGGAGTTGTGTGCCGATATCAACTGATCCCTATGAAGAACACTGATTTGCAAGAAAGCATATACTTAAGTGCATCTAAGGAGAACAAGAGATTATATGCTGAAGAGGTTCCTGGTTAGAAAACCATTGGCTCTACAGACTCCGCACTTCCAAGGATATCGACCAAGGAACCCACCGTTAGCGTGTTTACACTATATGGTGGAGCCGTCATTGAGGAGTATTAAATGTACATGTAGCAGATTCAACTTAAGCCGAATATGTTGCTGCTTCAGGCAAATAAGGAAGTCAGTAGGGTCAAGAAGTTCATTATGGATCTTCGTGATACCTGGAAGGCAAATTGCCCATTACCCTTTACCGTGACAACAGTAAATGAGTTACATCCAAAGAACCAAGGTACTCACAAGAAACAAACACATTGAGAGGAAGTACCACTCTGATTCCACATCATCAAATGGTGAGACAAGGTTACCAAAATAATACGAGGAAAACCAATGACTCCATTCACAAAGGCTCTACCCGCTCAGCTTTTGAAAGACATGTAGATTCTATGGTGTTGTGGAGATTACTGACTTATTTTAGGACTAGTGAGAGTTTTTTTATTTGAGCTTTGTAGCAAGACAAATAAAATTATTGTATTTTTCCGTGTTAATAAATTTCCAATGAGGTATTAATTTCACCAGGTACACTATTATTTTTCAATTAAGGTCCGGGACACTATGCAAGATATGGTCATATGGATACGTCCATGGAAGACATGATCATAAGTTCTCATAATTAATGAATAAGATCACAAGTATTGAATAAAGCTGACGCTTTATTTAGACTCCGCAATATTGTTTTATGAAATAACTGCCTTGGCTATTATAAAATATTGGTGCAGCATTATGTTTGTACTGATAGGATCAAAGAAAGATTTGATTAAAGTTAAATTTCGTGGAAAGGAATTAAATCTCAAGTGATATTTGATTATTATTTTCTTCAATCTCGAGTCTATTTTAAATAGGTAATTGAATAATTATCGTCTTGAATTGTCAATATGTGAGGCCTATTTCGACGGCCAATACCTAGATGATTTGGGAACGTGATTGTTTAATTACCAAATATTTAGCTAAATAAACAAAAAATGGAAATTGTATGAAATATCCTCTTGATATGTTTCGCATTGGATGAATGGTCACCGCAAAGGCATTTGATCCATTAGAGAAATCAAGTAAATCAAGAGATTAAAATAATTAATGATTTATTAAAATATAATCAATTAATTATCGATATTTTACAATGGAGGAAATTGGGTATATATCAATATTATAATTTTGGAGTTCAACTGGGCCTTTTAGTGGAGTGGCACCATTAGATAATTGCTTTTCAATTATAAGGAGCCTTAATTAATAATAATTGATCCTGTATTAGTCATGGGAAGCTACAGGTATCATATCAAAAGAATTAACTATATTTTTAATAAATTATATTTATTATAAATTTATAATTTATACATATATTTATAATACTAAGTGGGACTCCAAGAGCACATAATTGCTAACAATTCAATCTCGTAGCAAATTCTCTCTATTAATTGAAAGATGATCTCCTCCATAAATAGTATTTCCATCTTCAATCTTAACGGGTAGCTTGAATTCAATTATAACTAGTCCTCCTTTTATGTCCTCCATATCTCACCAATTTCATGCTTTCTTATAATATTCTCTCACAATTTTTTTGAGAAACTGATATTCCCCCAAAAGTCTCACAATTGTTTATGCCGTTTGCCTCAAAACTGAAAAAAAGGTGCTAATTTTTTGCCGTGATGCTGGAATTTTGATGGCAACTACTCTTTTGAGTTATGGGTATAAAGGCCCTATTCTTTAGTTCTTGCTTTCTTCTTTTTCATATTTGTATTTGTTATTGAGGGCAGAATTTTTCATATTTGCGATTTTTCATAATTTTGATTTATGAGAAATTGGGAATTTTGCTATAGACTTATGGTTTAGGGACAATTAGAGTCTTAGAGAATGGTCGTGGACATAGAGGCCCTTATTCTGTTACCATTTACAAGCAAAATATTTTTTTTATTACATACACTTGAACTTCATATACATTAAAGACCCTATTTTGTTACTTCGTCCAAAGTCTCGAAAAGAAACTATCATAATTGGCCTTGGAAGATAGTGGTTAGGTGACTTCCCATAGAACACTCAAGTTTGGGTAGGTGGGTAGGCAGACTCCCACATTGAACTCGAGTGCATAGGATAACAAGTTTATGATGATGTGACATGATGGGTTGTAGTGTCCTACTTTTCGAACTTTGGATATCCTTCAAGCTAGCATGGCGGGGCATTCGAGACGCATAATGGTATTATATTCCAAAAAGCATATGGTTTACGGATTTCATAACTGTTGGGTTATGGGCATGGTAACTCAAGTAAGCTTGACTGATCCGAAAGCTAAAGATCATATCCAAGGGATGTGTCTTCCAGAGAGGATGCGTATCAGGACCTATAAGTTTAGGAATATGATCCTCTCTCTTCGGTTCTTTTGTAGAACAAATAATCATATACAATTCTAGCAAAGTTTTTCTCATTCTTATGATCATCCAAACCCAAAAAGTGTGACGACCCAACCCGACACCCTGTGTTAGGAAAGTGTGTCACAAATTTAACCATAAGACCAAGTAACTTATATAATTCTTAAAACAATCATCTTCAAAATATAAACTTACAAAATATTTCATACATACCATAAAGGGTATTTACAAAGGGTTCCTAACATATATTCCGAGTCCCATTTACTTGTAGTTTCCAGTTTACAAAGTGGTTCCAAAATCTTACATTTACACTTACAAAATCGATTCAAACCTACCCGTGATGGATTTCTTACAGCTTGTGTTACTGGCAGATGTATCACAGATGCCCTTCTTTGGTACCTACACGGATAAACACCCGTGCTAAACTTTATAGCTTAATGGGAATTCATAAATATGGACGACCACTATAAAGATCGTCACAATACTTCATAACATTTTATTCATAATACATGTTACTTCTCATATCATTATAATTAAATTACATATTGCATTTCACATCATGTTCATGTTTCACGCCTTTATAATAACATTCCAAATTTCATCTCATCTATGTCATGCCTCGCATATTTCAAAGAAGTGGATAATGAAATAAATCAGATGTACTGAAGGTATTATCACCGCATTTGGCATGCGAATCTATAAACCGTGATCGTATTGTATGACCAAAGCGAGGCCACTATAATGATCCAAACGGGATCCATGTCATCGAATTCAAACAGTTTACCTACCAGAACCTGTATGTCGTGAACATTGTTATCCCTATAGACATACCTATCTATCCAACTACCTGGTCATAAGCATACAATCAGTTTTATTATGCTTTCTTAACAATCGTTTAGGTATTAGAAAAAGATATCTCATATACATGAATAACTACTGATATCATGTATACTTATGAGATATTCATTATCAAATAATCTTTTATAAACATTTAACTATACTTTGCACTTTTTCATATAACAAAATTATACGTGTATTCTTTTTAGCTTTCATAACACATGTTATCATGATCAACTTACTATGATGCATTATTTCATATAACAATTGTCACAGCCCCACCCCCTACTATCGGGCAGTGTGTCACACTCCACAAATCCCCACTTTACTCTAACGACTAGTAATCCCAGAAGCTGCCGTATTGCTTGCCTAATCTCGTATAAATTTTTTTTTTTTCTTAAACTTATGATTTTTATAAAATTTCTAAGAAGATAACAAATCTGCATAGACATGTCCTAAACTCAGATAATAATTTACACTATTTCAAATATGGCAACTAAATACCATTCTTTCTAAAAGAGCCTCAAACTCCACATTTTCACAAACCACCTTATGTACATACATATATTCCTTTATACAAATTCAAAGCATTTTCTTACAAGTGATTATTAATAATACAACACCGATACTAAAGTCTTGAGAATCCGATTTTGTTCTCTAGCGCCCGCGCACTGCATTCTGGAAAATAGTTTTTAAAACAGAAAAATGAGCCAAAACGAGCCCAAAGGAGTGTATATGCTTTATAAAAGGATTTCTTTTCTCAAAATATTCAGCAAACGGTGAAACTCTCTTTACAAGATATTTTCCGTAAATTCAGTTGATTTACTAGTGTTTCAAACTTTCTATACTTGCTTGCTTGCTTTGTTTGCTTCTTTTCTTTAAAAGTTTTCAAAACTTTTTATACTTGCTTCTGCTTTGAAAGTTTACAAAACTTTTCAAAATCTCTGCTTGCTTTCTTTTACTCGCTTTAAAAGTTACCTGAAACTTTTCATAAACCTCTTGTTTTAAAAAGTTTATAAACTTTTTCAAACACGTGGAGCCTCGTTCAACCGCGCTTGAAATAAAACGGGAGCCCGGCTCAACCGCTTGTTTTGAAATAAAAACGGGAGCCCGAGTTTAACTGCACTAGTGGTTGACTTTTCAAACTGTAGTAAAAACATTCTTATAAACCATCAACCACTGGAGGCCTTCCTCGCCATATACCCTAGTGAACACGGAGCTCTGCATAGACCGCGGCCGGTGGAAGGACCTCGGGTCCGCATCACCTAGGTGGAAGCGGCCTGGCCCACGCCACCTTTCCTCGTGAACAGAATGAATTGACCCAGTTCCATCACCAATTACAATTTGGGGCCAGAAATTCTAACCTTATATACCCAAGACGTACACGGTCTCCTTTTAGAAATGCATGATATGACTTAAGCTCACGATCTGCAAATCTAAAATGCATGTATGATATCCTAACACCACCGCGCACATGTATCATCACCTTGACCAGAGGTTGTTAAGATTTAGATTTTGTTGAGTCTTATTCACAAAATAGACTTTTGTTTGCTTGCTTTGCTTCTTTTGAAATATGGTTTTACAATTCAAATCCATTGCTTGCTTGTTTTATAAAAGTATGGTTGATTATATCAAAACCATTACTGTTTGCTTTTAACATATGGTTTGAATCTAAACCATTTTGTTTGCTTAAAACTCCATTGTTTGTTTTAAACATGGTTTATAATTAAACCATTAAATACCAGTAAAATGAATATTATAATAATAATACACTAGTATTTGAAAAATAGTTTAGAACACTCACACCTTTGTTTCCCGAAACTTGAGCACAACTCCAATTACTTTCCCACCTTGTTTTTAGCCTACACACTCAACGAATACGTCAACGTACACTCATCACAGATAGCGGTGAAACTAACGCGTGCTTCACACCAAGTCACTTTAGGGTCACACAACATTCATAAAGCCAAATTAACAATTTACCCTTGAGCACTAAAAAGCTCCCTTTAAAAAAAAAAAAACTACTCCTTTTGGTAAACCTTTTCCAATACTCTCTGGACTTTGTCATCTGTAAAATATCTAAACGGTCTTCAAAAATTAGAAACTTCCAGACTGGTCCTTTATATATCCAATGACATCTCTTTTAAATTTTCAATTTAAAATTCCTTCTAAGGGCCCTCAACCACATAACATAAGTTACAACATGTTTTTGATGCCAAATTGGTTAACTTCACTCGAATCACCTTACCAAGTATCCTTGATTTATAGGGTCTTAACCTATAATTGGAAATGTTTTCACCATTTGAAGTTATGGTTTTAAGGTTTCTTCTCCAATTGGAATCACCCAATTTGGATCACCAAAACCTGCTATTGTATTTAAGTATCTAGATTACTCAAATTAAGTATAACAGAATCTGCACATACTCCAGCCTTTGAAAACTTTATGGGGCACTTTGGGGTTACAATTTGCATGGTACTTCAGCTAATTTTATCTCTAGAAATCTATTTTACTCAGAATTTGAATCACTCAATTAATGAGTGAACTCCACTTAAGGCCAAAACTACAACAATACCCAAAACGTAGCATCATCAGTGTGTGCTAATGAGCCATACCCTTTCAGTCCAGATTCGGGAGCCTAGAGCTACTTGCTCTGGTCCTTCTTATACATTTGTAGCTTTATATATTATGGTTCTTAACAATTGGAATCAATTGATTTGGATGATTATAACTTAATCTATAACAAAAACAAAAATGTGGGTTTTGCTGCAAATTTTAAGAATTCCTAAAAAAACCTAACATTCTTGTTTTTTACAACCAGCCCTCAAAACCGTACACCTCAATAATCAACATGAAAGTCATTCAAAACCACTCCATAACACTTGTATTTGTGGTTTGGAACTCCATACAAACAAAACCCTAGTAAAAATCCTAAAAAATTCAACCCCAAGGTCCACCAATCTCCTTCCACCATAGAATTAAGCACGCTCTTATGTTTATTCTTTACCAATTAGATTTTACCCACAAATCTCTACAAATCAAGGGTTTGTGTGATCTTTCCACAAAACCCCTAGACAAGGAGGACCTAATCTCCAAACCAAACTCCAGCCCTGCTTAGTAGGTGCAGAAAATTTCGCTTTTCTCTATTCAAACTTTTCGAAACAAGGAAAAACACGTTTAGTTACGAGAATCGACAAAAACAAAATTTGAAAACAAAGAAATGAATTCACTATTTTCGACATTTTATATATGAATCGGAAATCGTTTCAGGTTATTTTTTTGCTAAACAACGAAAACACGGATTTGGCCGGACATGTAAAACGAAAAACACGGATCGCGCTATTTTCTTCTTTCTTTCCCCCTTTCGCCTTCCACTGCATTTTCTTCTCATCGGTGCCTCAAATAAAACACGGGATTTAGTAATAGTAACCTACATTTTAAACACATTTTCATTGTTTTCACACTTACTTTCAAGAAATAGTTTTACAAAACAGATTTTCTTATTCTCTTTATTTTCAACCAAATTCAAGTACGAAACGTATTTTCTGAAAATGAAAACTAAAGATTAAAATACATTGAAAATTTTCATATTTCTTAATTCTTGGATGTAGCTAAAATTTTCTTTAACTAAACGAGGCCTTAGGAATCCAGTCACCCATGATTTGTACAGATAAAGACATACCTTTGGTTTGGTTTTCCCCCTTCTCCTTCTTCTTTCCTCTTTCTTCCTCTTTCTTTTCTCCCTTCTTCTCCCTCCCACGTTTTGCTCCTCAGCCAATTCGAGACAAAAAATGAGTTTTGGGCTTTTGTCTTCCCATTTTTATAAGTAGTCCAAACTTTGCCTTAATTACAATATAGATCTTTCGATCTCTCAAAATTTCTACATCAACCTGAAATTTTTATTATATTCATCTCTACCAAGGTTATGATTTTCATATCCCTTATGGCAACACATATAATTTTACCCTTGTTCCTGGTTTACAACATTCCAAGTTCTATAAATTATTATTTCACAATTTCTTCCAAAATACTACAGCCGAATTCGTGAGTATGTGTGCCCCTACGGTTAATTCAGACAGATAACCTCTGGACGGCAACAATACACGAGAGAACCTTACACTCTCTAAATTCCATAACCAATTCTCGCCTAATTGTCTGAGACACTCTCCCAAGTCCATTCGACTATAATTTTGACTGTAAACGGATCGTTAGGAGAAAATTATCTTCTAACTCAATATACCCCATGTCTCAGAAGACCCAGAAATCTGCAATTTTTTTTAAAAGGGGCAAAATCGTAATTCTGCTACAAAATTGTAATTTCGTTAAAACCCGAATTTATTCTCTAGATCTCGGATAATGAAATGATTTCACTATTGGAATCATCTGCCAAATCTAGCTAGCACGTAAAATTTCGCCGGCCCGGTGACAATGAATTACACGCTTTTCTCGAGGCATCGCGGGCGCGCCGAAACGATTTTCATGCAACCAAAATCACATATAATACACCATGTTACAAGTGGTGGCTGAGTAGAGAAATGATGAAAATGATGACCGAGATGAGCCTGGTGCCAAAACCGGTAAAAGAAGGACATAATCTCATTTTGGAAATTTTTAAGGTCACAAGCAAGACAAAATAACAGCTTTTGCCTTCCAATTAAAGGGAGACCAAAACGTGAATTGGAGGAGGGGACTGATGCAAAGGCTTTTCATGGCGATTTTCTCCTTTAGAGAGAGAGAGACTCTCTCTAAAAAATATCGCGCGATCCGAATTCGCCACAGCTTCCGGGACAAGAATAAAGCTACTCTACGAGAGGGCCAAGGTGGGTACTGACATTTAAGGAGTTTAGACAAACTCCTTGAGGTAGGGTTTCTCCCTACTTGGGTTTTATTCATTCTTTAAGCATTTTAAGTAATGTTTGAGCGAATGAGGCCGTGGAGGGGTTGCTGACCCGGCCCCCAAACCCTCGGGGAATTCAATCGATATGAATCTGAACACTCATCGAGCAATGCACCACGCTGGATTAGCTTGTTAAATTTGGAAATATTGTACAACCATGTATCGTTCGATGAGGCCTGAAATTGCCTGAATCGCTGGTTCACTAAGAACTGATGGTTTCAGGATTTTTCTGAATAGTAACCGAGGGTTTCACTATTCCCTCAAATGTTGTTCTCAAAATATATTTTCGTAAAAATGTGTTTGAATGAGTGACGGTTGAATTGCTCAGGTTTGATCATTAAATTTGCCTGAATGAACACTCTTGATGTATGAAATGAGAGAATCTATACTATTACGATCATACTGACTGATTATTTGTAATATATACGTTATATATTTATACGCGAATTGGGATCAGATTTAATCGCATACATGCATTCCATGTACTGGAACAATTCTAGGACTATAGGAGGAGTGCATGAGATGAGTCTAGAGTGAAAATGGTTGCTAGAGGGTTGTCTAAAATGTTAATTACTTAGGTAGTCCAAACTAAAAATATCAATCGTCTGAGACTACCCAATTGATATACATCGGAGGGTAACAATAATATCAATCGTCTGAGACGCCCAATTGGATATATACACACTTATACAACCACAAACAATAAATGATAAATTTAGCAACAGGCTTAGCGAGTGTGAGGGAGTCAAAGAGGACCGCGGTCAGATGATGAGTTGTACATTCAAGCAGATCATGCATTTCCGTCAATGTGCTTATTTCGAACATTGCACCGCACTTAGTAGAGAGTAGCCCACTTAGGCGATTCCACCATCGAGCATTAGCTCAATTGTCGAGGGATATTATTTTACTGTGCACAGGAGCGTAAGGGACGTCTGGCCCAGAGATCGAGGTTGTGAAGAAAGTTTCGTCAAGCGCTTTGATGATTTTATATATGTATTAGAATTCTCTAATTTTGATATATGTGTTGTATAAGGAGCAAATTATTAACTCTAACTATCGGACATAGCTGGGTATGTTTCCATGTATATTGTTATGAGTACCGCTTTATGGACCCAAATGGCCGCTTTACTCATGCATATATATTTGACCTGCTTCAGGGACAAAGCTAAGCAGGTTTTGTATTTTGCAGAGCTCCCCGCATGCTGAGACTCGCCCGATTTTGCTGAAAAATGCTCCGTCACCCACATTCACTGCATTCCATGTTGACTGGTAGCTGTCAACCACTCCCGATCGGGCGCCACAATGTCTAAGTTTATGGTCTAAAATCATGTACTGACTTTAATTGGGAGATATGGCCCAACATTCGAATTGCTCCTGCATGTTTCCTGCGGAAATCGTAATATGGAATTGTGTTCTCGTATTTGAAATTTTTCCGGGAATGATAGAGACACTTGACCATAATTCTTTTCATGAAAGTTGTTCTCCCAGATGTCTAGTTTGTACAGAAATTTGAATCACCTCATTTGGACTAGTATAATTCAAGTTATGATTTAAACAACTGGAATTACTCCAGTTCAGAGGATTGTTCTAAGACAGGTTACAACGACATAATTGTTTTCTTACTTTGACGAATTTTATGGGTCCAATGGGGTCCAAATTTGGATATACTTATTTCCAAGAGATTTGTTCTCCCAGAAGTCTAGTTTACCCAAAAATTTGAATCACTTAATTTGGATAAATGAAACTCAACTTATGACCTAAATACCAAACCGTTCGAACCTAAATCGAACTTAATTGACCAAAACAGAGCCTCCTCAATTTCTAAAGAATTTTCCGGTCCAATGGGTCCAAATTCTGCATATACTATTTAAAAGAGATTTGTTTTCATGAGTCTAGCTTATCCAGAATTTTGGAATCACCTAACTTGGATGAGTGATGACTAAAAACAAAACATGAGTTTAAAAAACTAATAAATATTCCGCTTAAAAACCCAATATTTTCTCATACAAATTTTTCCTCCATCGAGAACCACAACCAAACTAAACAACTCTCATTGAAGGGGTAGAGAATTTCTAGCCAACAAATAGGAAAAACCCCCAACCTAAACACAATTCCTTACACATTCTAAACATTATAGTTTCTATAAGATATTTCCATACACATATTCCATACACCCTCTTTAACTAGTATCCATATATCTTAAATTCTTGAACTTCCTCTTCCTTCTTCCTTCTTCTTCTCTCTTCTTCTTCCTCTCTCTCTTCTTCTCTTCTTCTTCTTCCCACCGGTAAATTTTAACTTTTCTAAGCCAAATGGGAATTCTAAGACCATGTTTTGTCTTATCCCATTTTTGGCTTAATTTTTGGCTTTTGCAACTTAGTCCTTCATTTTCCTTTTATTTTCAAATCAACTTATCTAATATCTAACTTAGCATATAGTCTTTTCATCCTAGGACCTTTAAGTCCTGGATTAGTAAATTACTAATTTACCTTTGACTCTTAGATTAATTCCGGATTTTACTTTTTTTATTTTTTGCATTATTTTATTCCGGAAAAAAATATATTTACTTTTATTATACCATAAACATGTTATAAAACTGTCAAGATATAATTTGGGATATTACAAAAAGAGTGTTTGTACTATGATTCAAAAGTTCAGATTATAGTAATCTGTTTTTGTCTTGAAGCTTTGAAGACATAGGATCCAAACTCAACAAGCAAGTACCCATTAGAAATTATAATTTCTTACAATAACATTCTTCTTTAAAACAATATAAATCTCCTACCACAAAAGGGTTTTTTTTTTTTTTTTTTAAATTTAAATTATTTTAAAAAATTATTTTTAAAACATCTTACCAAACACTATTATTTTTCAAAATTATGAAAAATTCTTTCGTTCTCGATTATGAAAACAATATTTGGAAACTAGTCTTTAAAAACACTACCGGAAATGGTCTTATACTTTTAAATAGTGATCTCCAAAAAGCCTGGGGCCCGAGGCCCGCTTTAGGCCCGACCCAAACCCGGCCTGCCCCTCGCTAGCGGGCCTCTACCGTCGGGCCCACTGAAACCCGCCTACCGGTGGCCGACCCGAATCACGGGGGGGCTCTCAGCCCGCCGTGCTTCTCCGCCCCGCAGGCCTGCCTAAAGCCCGTCTATAGGCCCGCCCAGAGGCCCGCCCAGAGGCCCACTTAAAAGCCCGCCTAAAAGCCCAACCCTCCACGGCTTGTTTAAATTGTATTCAAAAGTTAAATAAAAGTAAGCTTAAAACAATTCAAAATAAAATACATCATTTAAAATTTTATTAATCAAATATAATTACATTTAGAAATGTATGAAAATTTTACATCACTACAAAATAAGTACATCCTAACTAGGTTGGCACCTACTTATTTGTCAATCATTTGTACTTTTCAACCATAATAAAATAAAAATACAATATACATTTCCAATAAAATATTTTAATCATTATTTTCCGGTGACGGGAACTATTTTTGATCCATTCATGTCTTGATATTTTTAAGTTCTTCAGACATCAATTAGTCTGTAAATTTTAACATGATCATGCAATCTCTTGTCCGCAAACCCAATCATTTAAACATACTACTCGTCTGGACATTGAGCGACAAATTACATCTCTTTTTGCTAATCACTCTTCCACCTGCACTAAAAGTAGCTTCCGATGCGACTGTACTCACAGGCACAGTTAATACATCACATGCAATAATAGATAACACCGGCTATTTAATTTGTTGTTTTTTCCACCATTCTAAAATATCAAAATCTTCATTATCTTCAAATGAAATTGTTTCTACACTGAGATATCTATCTATATCTGTTGTATTATTTGGAGAACTATTGTTGCATTTTTTTCTTACTTTTGAACATTTCTAAAGGCTTTTATAAAAGACGATGAGCTTGTCGTTTTACTTACGATTTTATCAAACTAATATTATTACCATATTTTCTTTTTGCAAATATTATATAAAATATATAATAACTAATTCTACTCATTTTTAATTTCTTCAATTTTTATTTGGTCTTTCATTGTAAATAATTTGGTAAATCATTCATCTAAAGCATTAAATTTTAATCTAGGTCCACAATAAACTAATATAATAAATTAAAGGTGGGGGCTCCCCCCAATATTTTTAATTTTCTATCATTGCAAAATTGTATCATTAAAAATTTCATAACTTAAATAATTTTGAAGCACCATATAAATACTAGTTATTTGTATAATGAACCCATGTGAAGTTGATAATACACACTACAAAAAAAAAAAATATTTGTCAAGTGCATCAAAAATTTCAAAAAGATCTCTATATATCCACGTAATGCCAATCATATAATCATTTAATACATCAACATCAACATCAATATTATTATTAGATAATTGCATTTCGTATAATTGTACTACTTTTTTATATTTTGTAAAAACTTATAAGTAGAATTCCATCTGTTGGTATGTCTAAACTTATATTTTTTCTTTCATATTTGCAATTTTGCTACAATAAAAAAATAATTCATGTTTTGCTTGGGAACAATTAATATTATATGCAATGTCTCTAATTTTTTCTAATGTGCTATCAACTTGTTTTAATCCATCTTTTACAATCAAATTTAAAATATGTGCAATAAATAACGCATCGTGAAATAATTTTGTATGATCATCTTATTTGCCAAAATCTTTTAATCTTTGTATTGCTACATCATTATTGGAAGTATAATCTAATGTTATTGTAAATATTTTATCACGAATACCTAAATCTATAATTTCATCATTTATTAAAGTTGCTATATTTTAACCATTATGTGGAGTATTTATTGTTTTAAATGAAATTATTCTTTTATTTAACATCCATTCACTATCTATATAATAAACAAGTAATACATAAAAAGCCTCTATGCAAGAAGACGTCCAAATATCGATGTTAAACAAATTTTTCTTCAAAATTTGCAAAATATTGTTTTAAATTTTCTCGTTTCGTTTTGAACAAATTTTTCATAATATATCTTAAATGCATTTCGGACCAACCTTGAATTGAGGATTAATCAATGTTTGAATTGTTTCGAATAATCATCGCTTCCATCATATTAAAAAGGCCAAGTTTCAAATTTTTATTACGTGAATCAATCATTCTTCAATGCAAGTAGATTCCTATCATAAGAAAATGTGTTTAAATTTCCACATCTACCTTACCTAATTGCATATAATTTATAATATCTACATTATGCTAGTTTTACATTGTCTATTGTGTCTTTTTAAATGACTTGTACTCGAATTTGATCCACCATTATGAAGTTTGGTTACTAAATTTTACATTTTGCTTTATTTCTTTTTTATTTTCTAAAATTATTTCTATTATATCAAAAAATTCCATATATTTGAACTAAGTTTTTGCTTAATGATGCACATGGACTAGAAGAAGATGCACATGCACTATCCATATTAAAATTATTAATAAAATATTATCCAAAAAAAATAAAATAATGAATCAAAAATAAATGTAACAAATAAGAAAAAGTAGAGGTGGAGAAATATTACTCAATTGAAGATCGGGTTTAAATTTTTTAAAATCTAAACTATTGGAGTCACTAATGCTTGATTTGCACCACCAATAATATCATGTAATATGGAAGAACAATTGAAGAAAAATGAAGTATTAAAGAATATGAGAGCAAATTGTGAAAATGAAGGAATTTGGAGAGAGTATGAAAATTAAAAGATAGTTGATGAAAAAATTAAGAGAATTTGTGTAGTATTTATAGACAAAAATAAGTGAAAAAAACAAAAGAGGGTGTGCACCCGGCCACATGACCGTCGCAAGGAGGAGGGGAGCCAACGATCATATGACCTTGGGGGGGAGGAAGGGAGGCCCAAGCCGCCCGCCATTCCCGGGCTCGTCTGCCCACCCCGGGCCCGTCGAACCCGCCACTCCGCCCGTCACCCGCCCAGCAAAGATAAAGCCCGTGGCCGGCCAGCCTTAAAATCTACCCCGGCCTCACCCGGCCCGCTGACCGGGTCAACTGCTCAGGCCCGGTCCCACGGCCTAATTTAATGGGGCCGGACCTGCTGAGACCCCTACTTTAAAGTAGTGTCTCAAAAGTTATTAAATTTTATATAATATTTTCTATTATTTTAGGTTAAAAAAAAATATATTTTCTGTTATTTTCTAATTTCAGGATAAGAAGTTAAGAAAAATATCCAACTCCATTGCAAATAAAAGTTAAATAAAAAAAAAATTTGAACATGTTTTTAATTTTTTTAAATCATTTTTATCAAGTTCAATTGCTAGAGTTCCAAAATAAGTTAGAATTGTATTAACTAATTTGATGAGTTAGAATCGTGTTATCTAATTTAATGAGTTAGAATTATGTTAATAGATGACTTATGTCTTATAAAATGGTTTAAATAGGATTTTTTTTTAATAAAATGGGTTGAATAGGTTAATTTCATGTTATTACTATTGATGATGTTGTTTTCAATCGGAATCGGAAATTGAGCGTGTCGAGGCCGTCGCCGGACTGATCGCAGCTACGGGTCGTCAGTTCGACGTGGCACTCCTCTGTAAAAACAAGAAAGAAGGGGGGTCGTCGAGGGCTTCGCCCGTGACCGCTTTGATGCCTAAGTCAGTTTTTTCCTGAGAGAAAAGATGGACTTCTTAGAGGGCGAATGTGTTGCGTATGTTTGCGTACCTTTCACCGATGGGGTGGCCTTGTATTTATAGTATATGTTTTCCTAGTTGGATGGTGAATAGGATTCTTTCCCATTGGATGGGTATTACTTGCCTTTACTTCCAGATTGATCTTAGAAAGGATATAGAAAGAGCAGTTTATTTGGGATAATCTTCCTTCCTTATTGGGGGGATCCGACTTGATCTGTATGATGAGCTGTTATATTGTGAATTATCTTATTTCCTTATTGGTGAGATTTAGCTGGATTTGCAGGATAATATATTATTGGGGATTATTCTATTTCCCATATTGAAAGGATTTAGTTTGGTTTGTGGGCCCTGGGCTTTCCCAACTACCCCTGTTATCATCCTTTGGGATGCTTTAATTAAGCCTACCTCAGGGTTAGCGCTAGGACCCGGGTGTGCTCTGGTCATCGACCTCTTTTTGGCCCGCGAATGGGCCCGTGAGCCTTATTTTCAAACCCTATCAAGCCGGGCCTCTCAAATTCTCGTGTACGGTGTACGCAAGGTGGTCAGAACAAGCCATCGCGCAATTTCCACGTGTCCGGCTTAGGGGCCGGATTAGTTAGGGCTTCGGTCGCCATTTGTCTTGTGATAATGATGACTCTCGGCCTTTGGCACCTACTCCCACTTCTTCTGGGCCTTTGTTTCTTTCAAGCAGACATCCTCCGCTTTGTGTGCCTCCGATCCTCGAGACCTTTGCCTTTAGCGAAGTCTCGACTCTCTCTCCCCTCTTAGTCATCCTGGTCTCGAGCCTTTTCGTGCAGAGTCTTTTTCTAGCCGCCTTTCTGGATAGCTTTTTCATTGTATTCTAGGTCCACAAGGTTTTGTCTCCTGGGTCTCTTCGAGGGATACGACGAGGCTCTGTGAGTTAGGGTCACAAGTTTTGTTTTCATTATGGGTCCAAGGCTCTTCTTGCGATAGGCGGCGACTCTTCTACCGCTGCCTGCCATGGGCGGATCGGCAGTGTCTCCGACCGCTCGGGCCGGGTTGAACTTCAAGATGCCTGTGAGGCGCCTCCTTCTCGACAAGTGGGTAAGGGAAAAGTGGTAGACTGACAAATACCCCCGGGGGTCGCATTACCTAAGATCCGCCGCTCGTGCCAGGCTTTAACCGTGGATCAGCAAGGTCGCTCCTTTCCATATGGGTCACCTCACGACGTTACCGGCCTCCCTTCCGCCTAAGATGGTGTGCTTCTTTGAAGTGGCCTCATAATGGTCTTCGCTTCCGCATCCCTCCATAAAAGGGTTTTTGGCAGCACCTCAATGTTTATCCTTCTCAACTCGCGCCCAATGGTCAGGTATTCTATCGGGTCTATTAGTTTTTTAGGGACAGGGCCTGGGTGTCCCCAATGTAGCTTTTCTCCTTATCTTTTAAATTCAAGGAGACCGTCAGGGCTTCCTTTATTTTTCTTAGGCGTCTGCACTCCTCCTCGTGATTTCGATCTTCCACTTCCCACAGTCGTGGAAGGGACGCTACTTCTTCGCTTGTGGTCGTAATTGGGAATATGACCCTTCTTGATAAGGACGACACTCGGGCGCTCCTATGGCTCGACCACCCCGAATCTTCAAGGAAAGTGTCTGCCTGCTGCATAACTTCAGGTGAGGTCATTTGATTTCCCGTATTGTCTACATGCTTCTGTGTGCTCGAATTGATCTCGCCACAAGATAACGCCGCAGCGGCCGGCGCCAGCCGAGTGTCCTCCTCGCCCTACGCGGAGCCGATCAAGTCGGATATTCCCCGGCCCTTTCAGCTCGAGGTCCGTCGCTCGCCGCCCAGGCCTCGCCCTTCCACTTTGAAAGTTTTCTCCCATTGGGCCCTCCGCTGCTAAACCCACTAAGGAGAACCATCGTCGCTTGAGACGCCGCCTCTGGCCCCTGAGCGCGGAAAACAAACCCCGACTCGTTAAGAAAGATCGGCCGGTTTTGGTCAAAGTTCCGAAATGGGGGCATCTTCATCTTCTCCGTCTACTCATGTCCGAAAGCCGAGGTAGGCGCAACGCTCCGGGCTGAGGCTCCTGCGCCTTGAGTCTCGCAGCCTCGCGGTCCACTGTGGAAGGCAAAAAGGTCCCTTTAGGTGGGGACATTGAGCAGCTGGCCGCGGTCGCGCCCACATCGTCTGGAACCCGCCAACGAAGAGTGTTAGGTCACCTTCTCGAAGGGTGGAAGAGTTGAGGAGGAAAGATCCGGAATCTGAAATGAGCGGAGACGGGGACTCTTTGCTTCTCAATGCCGAACTCGCGGCAGGCGCAGTCTCGTCCATTCTTAAGAATTTTGATCTCAAGAGGTCGAGTGCGCTGCCCATTGACGAAAGCCGCCTCATCTCTCCAAGTGGGTTACCCGTGTTCCCATACCTTGTCGATCTCGATTCCATTTTTGAGTCGAGTGTCAACTTGTATCGATGTCGACTCTATAATCGGGTGCGGTGGGTTAATCATTTGAAGGGTTTGGCAAAAAAGGCTAAACTAAACGAAGTCAGGGCTTCTCGCCCGCTTACAAGCAGGGTGGCTTCCTCACATCCGAAAGGGTCGGAAGCTACTGGGTCGTGTAACGTATGACCGAGGAGGCGCTGAAGCTTAACCGATTTGAAGCACACCACGCCGGGCACGTGCTCGGGCCGAGGGTAGGGGAAAGATGAGGCCCGAACAACCAGAGGACCGGGCGGAAGCCGGAGGTTCTGGGACGAGTTGCGGCGGCACAAAATGACTTGCCAGCTAGGACTGGCCAGCTCGTCCGATATGAACTTCGATGGTTAGGGATGAGTCACGTCCCAAGGCGAGCCATGAGTCCAGCGAAGAACGCGCTGATCAGACGACCTACGTGATAAGACGACGCTATCGGATGGAGCTCGTCGCTGAGGCCCTCCGAGGTCGCAAGCTTCGCGAACGCCTGACCGAGGAGCGCCGTCGCGTGGGGACCTTCATCAGCAACAACTTTGGTTACCTACCGGGATGAAGTCATAGTGGAAGATTGGAGGACTGAAGCGCACTCAGCAAGCTTCTAGGTGGCTCGGTTTTTAGCAGAAGGCTGCTAACGCTTATCCAAGTTTAGATTTCAACTTCGACCTCCCTAGCGACGAGGAGGCAGAGGAGTCTTTCTCCGCAGATCTTTCTAGAGAACCAGATACCCCTATTGAGGCTCACTCCCCTTCTTCTGATGTGTAATCTTCTACGTATAAACATATGTAGCCTTTTTCTTAATGAATATTCATTTTTTATTTCATCACTTTCGCCTTTACCGTGCACCCACGCCATTCTTCATGACCAGACACCTCGTCGCACGGGCCTAACTCAAGGTCCGAGTCGATAGCTGACGGAGTTGTAGTTGAGCTCTTCGAACCGCCACCGCCTCATGGCCACTCGCTCGGGCTAAACCGCACTTTTAGGCCGCTTGCCTAAGGGAATAGTCGAGGTCGTCAAACCGAGTCACTTCGCCTCGCGCCGAGGCCTCGCGGTCACAACCGAAATGAGCCTGGAAGTCATAGGTTGCATGACCTGTGCAAGAGTAGACGAACTGGACGCGTGAGCCACTGGGCCCGGCGCCGAGGCCTTGTTGGTGGCGATCCAAATTAGCCGATTGACTCCCAGCCGCGTGGTGTTAAAAGAGTGCACGAACCTCGTCAAAGTGAGCTGACTGGCCCGGCCACTGAGGCTCATGGCGATCCAACCCGGAAATGATCCGACTCCCAGTCGCGTGGCCTGTGCGCAGTAGACCGAACTCACAAAGTGAGCTAACGTCTGGGCTTCAGGCCTCAGGTGGCGATCCAAATTCGAAATGGACCCGACCTTTAGGTCAGCGTGGCTTCATGCAGTAGACTTAACTCACAGCAAATACCGGGCCCGGCGCCGAGGTCTCAGCGGCGATCTAGCTCCGAAATGATCCGACTTGTAATGCGGTGGCCTTCGTAGAGTAGACGAACTCACAAAGGAGCTACTAGGCCCGGCGCCGAGGGGCCTGTGGCGATCCAAATTCGAGCCGATCTGACTCCCAGCGGCGCGGCTCAGGCAGAGTAGACGAACCTGGTCAAAGTGAGGTACCGGGCTCCGCGCCGAGGCCTCTCAGAAGCGATCCAGCCTTGAGTCGATCCGTCGACTTTAGGTCAGCGTGGCCTGTGCGCAGTAGACGAACTCCTCAAAGTGAGTTACCGGCCCGGCGCCGAGGTCTTGGTGGCACCCAGCAGCTGATTGATGGAGAATGGAAGCCATACGAATTTCCGAGTGCTTTCGCCTCTTATAAAATGGCGGCTTCATTGCTATGGAGTTTATACTTTGGGTATTCGCTCTTCCGCGCGTGGATCGAGAACCGTGGCGAGATGAAGCTCGGTTTGATCAAGCCTTATCCCTGATCCACTGAAGGCCTCCGCTCAGGCTATTGACTTACGCTTGTGGAGTCAGGTTTTCCCTAGTCTCCCTTTACGGGAGTCATGTTATCTCTAAATCTCTCGTGCTGTGAATGCTGTCGAGGGGGCGCACATTTCAGGCCGCTCTCTATTTTCCCTGCTCTTCTTCTCTCTCCTCTCCTTCCGTCTCTTCTCCCCTCCTTCATTCTTTCTTTTTTCCTTTCTTCTTTCTTCCACATCTCATTCCCTCCCTTTTATTTCTTCTTTCTTCCACGCTCCTGTTTTCTCCCTCTTTCGCACAAACTCCATCCATCCCTTTTTCTTTCTCCTCTTTCCACCTCGCTTTCCTTTCCTTTTCTCTTCCCGAAGTTTTTTTTTTCGAGGGTAGTTGTAATCGTGTGCTTCCAAGATGTAATCGTTGATACCACTGATTGTAATTGAATGTAACCTGATTGGAATAAAGAGAGACTTTTTCTTTTATGACTATGAACTTTCCCCATTCTGTTGCACACTCTCCTCGAACATTATATGTCCTGAGTCGCTTGAGATGTCTAACAAAATAATCAGTAAACGGTCGAATCGTTATCTGAAAATTGATAAATCTCCATTTAAGATTACAAACCAAGGTCTACTGATAAAAACGCGCATGCTCCGCATTCCAGTATTGTAAAATTTTTCCTCTCCGCTTCGGGAGCTGTGAATCGCCTCCTCGGTCCGACGCCGAGATATGATGTGGGCCTCCCACCGGGGGGCCCAGCCTCTATGTGGCCGGATTCTTCCTCACTGCGTGAGATCTTTAAGACTAAATCACCCGCAAGCATGTAGCTCCCCGGGTTTAACTCAAGCTTATGTGACCTCGCCGTCGCCCTGATACTTCCGTACTTTAGAAACCACTCTTCACGTTTTCATCTAGAGATCCAAATTTAGGGGATGGAGAGCCCTCACAGCCAGGTTCCACTCAAGTGCTAACCCTTGATCCTCGGGGGACTTTAATCCAACCCCGAATGGGCCATCGTCAGCTACAAAGGCTAGGCTTAATAAATGGTTTCCTGGGTTGTCGACTCATTGTCTCTCAGAGGCCCATAATAATTCTGTGAGGTATTCTACCCATTTTCCTTAAGATCTTCCAAGTTATCTCTGTGCCATCTTATGTCTGGATGGTGACTTTACCGACCGTTGGGACCGCGATGTGCCGAGACTAGTAATAATTCTTAATTCCGGTTTCCCAAGACGTAAACTTTAACTCGGGCGTTCAAATTGTTTCATCACTCGTGACACTGGCTCTCGGGATACACCAAACTCGCATATGATGGCTTGCCACACAAAATCGCTGCATCTTTGTTCCGTGATTTCACGTGCTGTCTCAGCCAAATTTCACTTGCAGGAAGTAATTCATCATAGTAACACCCCAAAATATAAATTCTTAAAGAAGCTTTCGACATGTTCGTATTTTGTAAGCTGTAATTTGAATGTTTCGTGGAGTTAAAAGTAAACATAGAAACGAGAGACCCGGAAATTTACAAGATTTAAGGATAAAATTGTAATTTTGTCCAAAAAGGGACTTAAAAGTTATAAGTTAACAAGATTTGAGGCCAAAATGAAATAAAGGAAAGTTTATTTATAAATAGAAGGAGTTATGGGCTTAAAGACAATTAGAGAGACTTAAAAACCAAAAATGGGTTTTCTTGTCTTACAAACATGGCCTTAACTCTACAAAAATGGATTTAAGACCAAATTTTAATATCCCCAAATCAGAGAGAAACCGTACGGAGAGAAGCAGAAGTAGGAGAGAAGGGAAGAATAAGAAGAGGAAGAAGATGTGAGGAGTCAAAAAAGGTATGGATTCTACATTTTGGTATGGAATTGTATGGATCTTTGAGCCTTGTATGAAATTTTCGTGCATTTAGACCATGTGGTAAGGATGTTCATGGTTTGCAAACCTAGGTTTTGATGATTCTCATCCTAACCTAGGATTTCTTTGAAATTAAAGGTAAAACCCTAGATGGAATCAAGAGTAAAATACCTCCCTTTGATGTTAGATTCATGGTTAAATGGAAAGAAATTGAGTTAGGTTTAGAACAAACCCTAACAAATCTTGGTGCTTATTTGTGTATGGTTAAGACCCATATTAGAGTTGTTTCGAGTATTCATGAAAGGTTTCTAAGAAACATATATGTATCGAAGATGATTATGAAGTTCTAAACTACCATTTCAAGATGAATTTGGAGTGGTTCTTGATGTGTATATGGAGTAAATGAGCTGACTGCATCACTGATATAAAAATGGAAGAAAAGCTCCACATTATGGGCAAGGGTTTGTTAATCCCATTCAGATAAAAATGACCGTATCTTACTGTGTAGGGTTCCTCGTTTTTCTATTCGAACAGTGTTCAGATTTTTGACCATAATCAGCTTCATTTCTCGATCCGATTTGAGTGATTCAAGTCATTTGGCTAAAAATGTACTTCCAAGAGAACTTCAAAACCTACTGAAATAGCTACCTTCTAATTACACCTAGGTATCCCAAAAATTACTCAAAGTGGGGCTATGTCTGCCACTTCGTTCAGCTTTTGAACATAGTGTAACTTCCATTGTTTCGACGTAATCCTGAGTTTCAAAGGTTCGATTTGGGTGATTCCAGCTCGAGGAGAACCTCTTAGCACTCTAAATTTAAATGAATACAAAGAACCAGGTCAGGTATGAAGTTAAGCCTCTGAAAATAAATATACCCAGATCGTCTATGTAATCCCAGAAAACCGACTAGTTGACGGAAAATGTCATAACTTTAGTTCGATGATTTGAATTGGAATGGTTCCACTTCGAGTAAAGATGATTCATAGAGGGAACAAGAATACATGAATGATGTGAATATATAGCATCATAATCAGAGCAAGTAAATGTTTGTGATAAGGATAAGTACATTATAAGTATTCCCGTATAAGTCTATGAAATTCCATATGTAATAGTATGAAACAAGGAAAGATAGGAAATGCAATATGTATAGTTGTGTTCATAACATGAATACGTATATGAAATATGAAAAACGAACTGAAACAGTGAACATGAAATACGAAAGCTAATATGTCATGAAATACGAATGTGATTAAGATACCTTATAATTATGAAAGACATATGATCATATGACTACCTAGACCCAAAAAATGAATGATGGACGTCCCGTCAAGGCTAGACATTCTGTCAAAAGCCTCTAAGACTCGCTGGTGCTACTAAGACTCCCCGTCAAGGTGGTAGCCACGCTTTGATCTGCGCTCCCGCACTCCTCGCTAAAGGCTACTACACTCCTCGTCACGTGAGCAGTACTGCCCGACGGCAAGGCTCCCAAGACTCCTCGTCGGTGCTACTAAGACTGCTTTGTATCAGACCTCCTGGTACTTATTGTACTACGTCCTACCTTTTCATTCTTATGAATGGTCGTAGACAAACATATGATAAGACAAAGTTGAATAAAGAATAAGTAGCAAAGATCCGAAAATACCCCCAGATTCGTTTCCAAAGCACCTACGCACTTAAGGATTAATCAGAGTACCTACAGTACTCGTGTGATCAGTAAAATAAGAATAAGTTCTATAGTGCCCATGGGTACTCCCGTATCGGTAAAATAAGTCTATGCTAAATTCCTCAGAATTCCTACTTCGAGTCCCGAATGAACATAAGTCTAAGATAAGTATAACCAATAAGACCTACGAGTACTTTGTATAATGAATATGTGTAGTACCCACTTAGTAATTTCTTTGTATACGAATAAGCTCTGAAACTCCTACGGGAGATCCGAATAAGCATAAGCCTGTTATAAGCATAAGAAATTGTATAAGTCTAAAGATGACTCTGATATGAACCGACAACTCTGTTTGTTGTGGGATATGTTCTGAATCTGTATAAACCCGGTATATGTATTTGATGTGATCTGGTACCTACTTAAGGACGTCCGTATCCCGTATTAAGTCCGATCCGACCTTTGTATGGGATATAATTATGATCTGTTCTGACTTATCGTACCTACGGGTACCTTCGTACAAGAATAAGATATGAAATTCAAGAATCAATTCTGTAACACAAGTATAAGATTCGTAAGACAAGAATAAGTTCTGTAATACACGTATAAGATCCGAAATCCTGCAATAAGTCTTAATACAAGTATAAGTCTGGTGAATGCCGGATATACTTCAGAGTATAAGTATAAGATACGGCACAAAGATAAGCTCTTGTAGTACTTTACGTACTTCCGTATAAGGATAAGTTCCTGTGTAATACCAAGAGCACGCTCCGTAATATCTCTCGTAGTACCTACGCAATCTCGAATATCATGTAAACCCGTAGTATAAGTATAAGCCCTATGGTATAAAGCATAGTTCTATAAACCCTACGGAGGTCCGAGATAGATATAAAGTACCAAGACGTATATAATTCCTCCGTATAAGCATAAGCTCAGAATTCTACTGAGATCCGAACCAAGATAAGACGATACATGAGTACGTGATAAGCACCCTCCGCTAAGTATATGTATAAGTTCGCATCGATATGAATCAATAAATCGTGTCCCACGAGACTTAATAAGAATAAGTATGTCATGAGTGTAAGATCCTCGCAGGAAGTATAAGATCGTAATGTTATAAGTATAAGTTCCGACAAGAATAAGTCCGCTTATAGTGTAAGATCGTATAAGTATAAGTTACCTAAGTATAAGTTCAAGATAAAGATGATATAATTCCTAATGGAGATGTAAGAATTCCTCATAAAAGTCACAAGGTATAAGTAATGTAATTATGTCAATGACATGAATGTGAGTTCCACCTTAAACCCGAAAGTCATGATACATGTAAAAGAGACGAATTGATGCCTGCTATCAGATAGTCTAAGTTTGCTCTGAATATGATCCGACCTCGTTATACATTCGATTTTCATATGAATTCAGCAAAGATTTTTATATCCGCTTCCTCTTATATGTTATCATGATTCATTTAAATGCATATGTATCAAGATAAGTTATTATAAGATATGTTTCCACTGCCGCAGTTTAGCATGGGCTTTAATCCGTAGGTACAAGAGAAGACGTCTGAAAACATCCGCATACAGCTGAGCCAACACACTTGTAAGGGTTCACTACATGTAGATTCCGTGCTCTGATTTGTAATAGTAAAAGTACAGTTTTGTATATGTAAATGGGACCAAGAAGTGTATAGATATCGTAAACACCACTACAAAGGGTAGCTGAGTATTGTACATGATATTTTGATTCTCGTTATAAGATGTGGGCCATACCCCATGTGTACAAGTCTCATTTTGAAAAAAAAAAAAAAAAAAAAAAAAAAAAATCAAGTAAAGAGTCCCAAGATTTCCGCCTCGCTTCCTAATCCTGCCTCAGATCACCCAACCCGCCTGACCGAATCTGAGCGTGACAAGTTGGTATCAGAGCTCCAGTTTAGCATTTCCTCGATAACTCAGACAAGGATGTGTTCTACATAGTAATGTGTCGCCTAATGCGATGTCTCGTCCCGACATTGACTGTAATGAATAAGTATACTTAATGTCTATTCCTTCCGAGAGGTCGATTAGACTCATCCGCTCTCCCTCGTGCATCACTCCGAGGCCCACTTACGCAGAGAGCTCCATACGGGAAGGTCGCCATCTGTTGAGCTGCCTCACAGGTTCAACGAGGTGAATCTCCCATGACAAAGCTCGCCTAAGACCTGCCCTTTATCGCTGGGCGCGCTTGTATCCGATGTCGAACTCGCCACTTCTATGGCCCACTCCATCACCCTTCCGAGACCTTCGCTTATGTAACACTTGCTTCATCTGCATTCCTCGTTGGAACTTCTATGGTATGAGCCGAAAGTAAGGGCAGTTTCCGAGCCGGCAGCTTACCAATGCCAAAATTAATTTCTCCATCCTCGTACCTCCTCCTCCGCCTCCTCTCAAAGCCCTACCGCAATAAGAACCTGGTGTCAGACTCGTTTTGTCTCTCGACGAACATCGTTGGTCGAAGTCCGACACAAATTAAGTATAAAGTGAGGAGCCCCCTTCAATGTGACTTACTGTAACGGGAGGAGAGCCTAAATATGTTTTCAAAGCCGAGAATGCTTCTTCGCACTTAGTATCCCATCGGAAAAGGCCTTCTTCGTGGACTCGAAGAAAGGCCGGCATTTATCACTTGCCCCGATACGAATTCCGCTTTTAAAATAAGTAATCCTTCCACGTACGGACTTCCTTTATTCCCCGATGGCGATGCATGTCGAGCATGTACTCTTATTTTTGACTTGATTTGCCTCAATTCCTGATCGACTATGAAACCTAGGAAGCTTCCGCCGTATACTCCAAAGGCACACTTAGCTGGATTAAGTTTCATGTTGTAATTTCTCGTGATCCGGAACGCCTGCCGTATGAGCCAAGTGTGGAGCCCGATCGTGTGTCGGGATTTTACCAAAGATGTCATCTATGTACACCTCCATAATCAGGCCGACCGCTTCTCGGGAACATTTGATTCACTAGCCTCGATAGGTAGCTCCCCGCGTATCGGTGCCCAAACGGCATCACACGATAACAATAGCTCCCCGCCGTGACGAACGGTAGGTCTTTTCTCGGGTCGTTCCTGTCCATACCGGGACCGGTTGTGTTTCCTGAGAAGGTGTCCATAAACTCCGCAGGAGTTCATGGTCTATGGTACCCACGATGAGGTCGATCCCCAGTGGAAACTCGTCCTTCGCACGCTCCGCTGATGCCGCTGAAGTCGATACAGAGTCGCCACTCGCTTGCTTTTCGACAAGCACGACATCGCCAACCACTGCGGATACTCCACCTCCCGATCAGCCTCCCGCTTAGAGGAGTTTCATTGACCTCCCGTTGATGGCTTTTGTCTTCCTCGGCGCTAAGCTCCTCCTTTTGGGTTTGACTAAGCCAAGGATGGGCTGATGTTCCACTATGAGTGACACAGGTGTCACCCCTCCCATGTCCAAACGGCCCCCCGTCCACAAGACGTCTTTGTTTTTCCCTCCCATGTCCGTCGCCCATGCTGCCAAGACATCTTGCCTGGCTCCCAAAAATGGGTAAGGAGACTTTGAGGCTCCAGCTCGAGCCGGTAAGAGAGATGTTCAGGGTCGCATCCAACAATACCCTGCTCCAGCCTTCCGAGGCCTGTGTCAGTGAGCACTCCTGGTCACACATGTCAGCTCATCCGGTATATGTTGTCCATCAAGCCTCGCTTCATGGATGCTTCGAGTAGCACCTCCTCGGCCACTACTAATCTCCCTCGAATCCATTCTTACTCCGCTTTTATGGTAGGAACTCATCATCGCTGCAGGCCGCGAGGGGATGGCTTTACTTTTGAGAGGGTCCTCATTTCAACAACATGTTAAGGCGATGGGGCGGCCTATAATGAGGAATCTCGCCGTCGTCGTCGCCGCCGCATGTGGGATCTCCCAAGGTGAGTACTACAGACGTGAGCCCAAAGGTAATACCTTTTCCTGCAGAACCCCAGATGTGTGTCGACGGTTCCAAGCTCCTTCCGTGCCCATCTTAATCGAAAGTCGACGCGAAGATGATGTCGCTTGAACTCCCGCTGTCGACCAGGACCGATGAACCTGCTTTATTGGCCACAATCAAGGCCAACTACCAATGGGTCGTCATGAGGGTGTCACATCCCATCCGAGCTTTTCAGAATGTGATGGATCGTGTCGAGCCGCAGCTTGACACCGTCAGATTCCGCCATCCTCGCCGACCCGATGCCGCAGATGGGCCTCCCGACGAACCGCATTCCTCCTCCCGCGAATCCTCCCCAGATCACATGATTTCCCAGGGGGCTGCTGGTGCTGGAGCTGTCTCCGCGCAGGTGGTGGTCACGTAGCCTAGGGCCTGGCTCGAAATGACTCGGTGGACCGATTTTGGGTGGGACAGAAGCCGCCTGAGGTACCCGCTGACCGCATTAAGCATTCTATTTCCCCTCTGAGTTGTATGTAATGTCCGTACTAAGTGTCTCAGAATTCCTATGGAACCCGCAATACTTGAGCTGTCTCGCTCGTGGGGTCCGACTTCATTCGAGTCGGGCTACACCGTGAACCGCTTGCCAGACAAGGTGACCTGCGGATACCGAGGCCGTATGGGGTGGAACCGCTAAGGCGACAATGTCGTCGGTCTCTTCGGCCAGCGGCCACCCAGTACGATCTCCGAGGTTCCCATCATTGGGGACCGCTTCTCCATTTTTCTTTCTGACACCCCTTCCCGGGCCGCTTTGCCTTTCGTGTGGCTTCGTCTCGCTAATTATTCCTGTCCCGCTTTTTCTTTATGAGTGGAAGAGCTCTCTTTCTTGATACGGGGGCTCTTCACCGCTGGCAATATACCGTTTGTAAGCACCCCACCCATGCTTCGTCAGGATTTTCGAGATGGAAAACATCAAAGCCCTCTCTTCGACGCACCCTTAAGCCAAGAATGAATGCAAAGATCGCGAACTTCTCGTCTGCGTATATCTACCTTTAGAGACTCCTGCATTGAATCTCCTGACATAAGACCCTCGTGCCTTCTCAAGGCCCGCTTGATGGTTGGAAGTGTATGATAACTCTGGCTTTCTATACATCCCAAATTCCAATGAAGTGAGAGACGAACGCGATGGATAACTCTCCGAATGAGGAGATCGACGACACCTGGAAGCCTATTAAACTACAGCCAAGGCCTGCCTTTAACGTGATAGCGAAGTTTCAGACGCACCTGATCTCGATACCCATGCAGCCTCCATTTGGTTTGTAAGTGTCAGATGATCGACCGGGATCCCCGACACCACCTAACGCTTCCACTCGTGGCATCCCGACCTCACTGAACAGGGAAGTGAAGCACCCCGCCGTGAAGGCCGGTGATTCGGGCCTATTGCACTCAAGGTGTCCATATTGCCGTGAGCGCCGTCCTCCTTTACCACTTCCTTCACACAAACTGAGCCTTTACTGGAGGCTCCCTTTAACCTCCGCTCCCATGATTTCTCTCTCCCTGCCCTCGCGAGGGTTGTGTAACTGCTCCCGACATACCCTCCGGTGCCGTCTGCCCTCCTCCCCGTGGCTAATCAGGTCGCGGTCCCTAGGCTCGACCGGATTCTCGTCTCGCTTCAGCGCACTCCCGGAATGTCAAGATTGTGTCTCTTCCCCATGGAGGATGGTTAAGCATCTCTCCGTGGCTCCTCGTCGCGCCGCGAGCGCTGTATCCGCCCTCGTGAGTCAGCTTTAACTCTTCAATCAAGCACCGTCGGGTGGAGGCTGAAAGTGCCTCCACCTCGCTCGCGTCGCTTCGCGCCGCTTCTAACGCGTGCCTTTCCGAGGTCGCCTATGCCGCTCGCTGATCCCGCATTCGAGGATTAGCGCTACTCCGCTTGTGTTTTGAGTCGATACTAATAAGAATCGAGAAATCGGGCTATATTTGTAAAGGAACCGCCGCTCCTACGCATTTCCGCGCCAATCGATGATGTTTCGGGCTTCAACCGAAATCGGCCGAGTGTGCTCGGGGTCGCGCCGCCGACTGGATCGCCGCGTTACCGGCCCATGCCTGACGTGTCACCCTCCCGCAAAAACAAGAAATAAGGGGGTCGGCGAGGCCTCCCCCCATGGCCGCCCGATGCTTAAGCCGCCTTCCCGAGAGAAGATGGACTTCTGTGGTGGGCACTGCCACAGATATGTCAAGGCACCTTTCACCGATGTGGTGACCTTTGTATTTATAGTATATGTTTTCCAATGGACGCGAATGTGGATTCTTTCCTATCAGATGGGTATTACTCGTTTCTTTATCTGTATCGGATCTATGAAAGGATATAGAAAGAGCAAATATTGGGGATAATCTTCCCTTCCTATCAGGGGATCCATTCGTCCGTATGGGATGAGTCGTTATATCGCACTCATCTTATTTCCTTATTAGTGAGATTTAGCTGGATTTGCAGGATAATATAATATCGTGATTATTCTATTTCCCATAATGAAGCCGATTCATTTTGGCTTCCAGGGTTCCGGGCCTCTAACTACCCCGTTATCATCCTTCGATAGTTTTTGACCTGCCTCATTTTCTCGGGGCTAGCACTGTGTGGACCCGGTGTTTCATCAAGCTACCTCTCTCTCACCCGCGAGTGGGCCTGTGAGCCTTATTTTTCAAACCCTATCAAGTATAATAAATGATTTGTGTTAGTATTTTTTTTCCTTTTTTTAATAATTATGGATGTTCGAGCTAACTTTATGTAATAATTCGATAAATTCCATCAGTGGCCTCAGAAGACTCGAACCATTGATAAACCCCAAGTGTGGAACAAAATATCGGTTTTCTGGCGTTGATATATCGCTAAAAACGGTTTTCGGCCAAGACCGAAGAAAAAGCCGAGGAAAAAATCGATCGAGGAAAAATCTGTGAAAATTTGCAATCGCGACTGCGGAGCACGCCACAGTGTGTGAATTTCAAAAAATATCGGTAAATATCACAAGAAATATCTAGAATCTTGGTAAAATATCAGGTAAATACTTCCAGAAATACTCCAAGAAATACTCCAGAACATCTATAATCACTTTATTTTAACTCCAAAAATTTTTATAAATACCTATAAAATCATACAATCTCTTTACAAACTCATCCATACACATCCGTGCTCCATTTAATCCTCAAATTATTTTTCGCGATTTATCTCAATATTCAAGATCTTATTAATATTATCTTCGCCAGCATTTGCATCCTCATCAAATAACGAATTGCCCAAATCGGTCTTCATTTTGGTTTTAAAATGACTATTGTAATGTAATTTCGATAAATTATAATGAATATTATTTTCAATAAGTGTATATTTACTTATTTATGTCTTTTGCAGTTCAATAAAGTATTTCCATGAATTTCAAAGATTTTTATTAATTCCGCTTTACTGATATTTTTGTCAAAATATCCATCGATATTTACCGATATTTCGATATATCCGTAAATCCAAGAGACCGATATATCCGTAATTACCGATATTCTCATTCTCTTTATACCAAGGCATTAGGATTTTGTATATTTTCATTATTTCTTACTTTTATATAACTTGATCAGATACCACCCATAACAAAAATACATCAATTTGAAAAACATTTTCGATATGAAAGTAAATTATATTTTCAAATTTATAGTTGTGGAAGAAAATCAGTTTAATTTGGAAGTTATTTCTTTAAAAGATATTTTTCTTATTAATGGCCTAGAAAATAGAATATACTTAAAATAAGTCGTAAACTAATATTATACAAAAATATTTTAAAAAAATCTCCCATCGTATTTTTCAAAATCCCTTCCTTGCTTGCACCCAATCCCCTTATTCTTGAAAGTCCTATCTATCAAAGGTAATGGTTGCATGAAAAATTGAAAATATAACAAAAAGAAAACAAAGAGAAACAATAGAAGAAAAATAAATAAATTTAGAGTCTCCAAAAATTTTTCTTACAAAATTTCTATGAATTTATTTTTCATCTATTCACAGAAAGAATGTAACTTTAAATAAATAACATGTTTAAAATTTTCATTATATTTAAATGTTTAAATATTTTTTAAACATACACTTGTTTAATGTAAAACTAAGATGATGACTGATAAGAAGATTTTAAATATTAAAAACCTTGGTGTTCATCATAATTAAGTTCTGATTGATCACGGCATCAACAAAATTTGATTATTATAGATTTTTAATTAAACGTAATTTTGTAAAGTTTTAGTATAGTTAATCTATATTAATGACTCAACACTATGAGGGATTAAGTAATGGTCACTGTCAATTTTATTTTTATTATTTATTTACTTATCAAATTGCAAAATGATATACAATTACTTATTACAGTTTGCCTTCAGAATTATTACTTAGAACTTTTCTCCTAAATAAGTTTTGTGTCCGTTTGACAGAATTTCTATTTGAAAAATTTTCAGTAAAAATGTTTTCTCTAATCTTAAGAGAATCTTCAATTTTTTTTTTTTTTTTATGGAAAATACTATAAGTACTTTTACTTTCGATCACAATTTCCATTTCAACAAATTTGGTGTGAAAATAGATCACACCATTTTTGTTTATATTTTGATTAAAAAGGGATGTGTTTCATCACATTAAACCTAATAAAAAAGGGTTGTGTAAAAAAATGGATGAAAGAGTATTATTAGTGTATATAGGTGAAGATACAAAAACATATGAAATATTGGAGAAAATTAAAACAAATTATTTGTTATTCAAAAAATCACTTCATGAGACAACAACTTGTAGGAAGAGATATTTATGTTAATTGGTGGATCCGTCAGAGTAATTGTTTATAGCTCAATGACAGGCAGATAAAATTCTTTTATGATGGGAGTTCTTGACATTCCATTCCACTAACTCATTATTTTTAAAATTTTCAAGGGAGGTTCTGTCATTCCTGGAACAAGTAGGATCTACCACTGCTTCGTGATCCGTACAACAATTATATCTGATGCATTCTCCACCTAAATTTTAACTTCTTGTTGCTTAGATTAATTTACTTTCCTTATAGCATCTCTAACAGTGGAGCAAAAAATTAAATATAAATGCTAAATTAAAAAAAATCATCTCCTTTAAATTCGAAAGAATCATGAGATCAGTATCGTTAGCTAATGCTTTTGAAGAATATTCATTCAAATATTGCTAGAAACTATTAACTAGCAATAAGCGTCAAGGATTTAAAATTCCATTTCGCTTATAAATAGATTTAGAGTTGTATATAAATAAATGAACGATATACTTAATAATTATTAAGAAAGAGAATCCAGAAATGAATAGATTTACTTATAGATAAACTTTAAATGCCACTAACAAGACTTCTAAATTAAACTTTACAATTAAAAATGATTTTGAAAGAAAATATAGCTTAGATTTCAATTTTTGGGGAGATCGAGACGCTTCTTACATATGTAAGAAATATTTACTTTTTCATTAAATATGGTTGATAAAAAAACTATAATCTTTATTTCCTAGTTATACCTAATTTTGATTTAGGTTATAATTTTAAAATTATTAGGAGTCACTTTAGAAATTTGTAATTTGTAACCTGTAATGGGTATGCTTTCAATGAAATGAGTAGATAATTATCTATTAGAAAAAGTGAGACTTTTTCTTTTGCATCTTTGAAGAGCTATTTCAACTTGTTTAAATTTTCTGCAATATATCTTCAACTTCTTAATTAATCTTTTATAATTGATAGTGACGCCTTTTCATGCAAGATTCTTACCTTGATATAGGCAAATTGGCTGCAATATTTCAATTTAAACCTAATTATAAAGTGATATTATTCTTGTTGTGAGTTGCACCTATTCTTGAGATGATTCAAGAATTGAAATAACATTTCTCACTTTGAAGAGCTAAATTTTATATACGTAAAAATATGATAATTAGAAGAAAGTACACCTGAAGATAAAAAGGAAAGAAAAGTTAAAGAAAATAAAAAAATAAATTCAAACACATTTTGAAAAAAAAATAAAAAATGGTGAATATCTGTTAATAGTTGGTAGCCTTTTTCAAAAGGAACCTTGGAAAAAGATGAAAAAAAAAAGGGTTTATAAACTAAAACACCTCTATGAGCTTGTATAAGGTTTGATAAGAGGGAAGGTCTTAAATGCAGAATAAATAGGCAAAAAGCCTGATTTCAATGAAAATCGATGAATTTTCCCCTTGTGTAAGACAAATCTGGTTTTACTCCAAATAATTTGGACTTTCTAGATTCTGGTTTCTTCTCCTATTTCCATCGCTCATTTGTACTGCCAGCATTCCAACAGTCTATGACGAAGACAACAAAATCATCATCCATAAATCCAAATCAATCATATCGAATCACAAAATAATAATCGATTAATATGTGAAAACGTACTTGAATCCATCATAATTGATTGCATTCATGATAATTGCTTGCTTTCTAGACGAACATGTCCTCTTGAAGAGTCTTTTTCTAACATCAAATTAGAATGACCAATTTGTTATCTATTTGGTATTTCCATTTTATCTTATAAAAAAAAAATTTTGAATTTACCTTTAAGTGTTTATCTTTACACATAAAGGCCAACACCTACATAACTTAAAACCCAAACCATAGTAGATCACTTTTGGGTCAACTTTATAGTACAGTTTGCAATTCATAATTGTTCACTTATAAATCCAATGTTGAATTAAGGATCCAACAACACAAGTTGTTCTTACATATTTCTCTAAATTTAATTTTCACATCTCTATAGAGAAAATGTAATTTTTGTAAATGTACAAATATGTTAATAATTTTTATTATATCTATTCTTTTGTACTTTTTAACCATGCACTGAACAAGTTATTTCTAGCCCATTTTCTTTGAATAAGGAGGGATGATTTTTTGGTTATTTTTAGCATAAAATCACATATTTACATATTTTTCTACTATTTTCTTTTTCAATAAAGTGATTATTTCACAAAAATATGATTTTTAACTTATTTTTTCGTGTTTTTATTGTCATCGTCGTCTTATGTGACATGTTTTATCGTGTCTTGTGCGACGTGTGATTTGTGTCGTCTTAGTACAACATATTGATTTTCATCATCTGTCGCGACGATTTCTTACGCGCGCGATTTGAACTGCGAAATCATATTCGAATAACAGAGACATTAAGTCAATCACATTGCCAATACGTCAGAACCTGAAATTTTTAATCAATATAATTATCAATGTGTAAGCTTTGAATCGATTTATTGTGCTATTAACTTGGATATTGCATCATCATCTAGAGTTTTTTACGAATTTGATTATGTGTTTTTATCAAATGTATTGCTAGTTTAAATCGATAAAATTATTCTTCATAAAAAAAAAATGCATTGAACAAAGTTTAGAGTCCACCTCCTCCCCTTTTTTTTTTAATGCTTTCACTAATCCAAATCGGGGTGATGTTTTGATAAAATCAAATTTTAAATATTAAAAAATATTGGTGCTGAATTATGAGTTCTCAAATTTTAAGTGATGAATTTGTATAAAGGAAAAATGTTTGGAAGTATCTTAGTTTCATTTGTTTTAAGCATAATATCATACTTATTACATGACATCCTTTGAAAATTTAAGCATCATAAATAATATCTTATGAAGATAAATTTATTATTTAAGTAGTAAATGAATGTTTATTAATACTATTCACATATGGTTAAAAGTTAAAACCATAAAAAAAATATTTTGATTTTTCTATAACATGCAATGATTATTTTTTATCCGTTATTTATTTCAAAAATGGGTATAATTATTTAAAAAATTTGTAGTTAACTTAATTTCAAAACCTTCATTTTAAGAACCAAAATTATAAAATAAATTGTTTTTTTATTATAATTCTATGCAATAAAGACTTTATTTTTAAAAAGAAGTCAATGATGATTAACTACACTTATCATAAATCCACCTCATTTACTATATAAAACAATTGTACAAATGTATGCAATAAGGATATAAAACAATAATTAATAGAAATAAAATAAATAATTAGAGAAAGAAAAGTAAACGATGATTATTTCAATTAACATGGTTCAATCTAGTTCTGCTCTATGTCTAAGTGCTTAAATTCTATCCCAAACTTTAAAATATCATACTATACTAAGGGCTATTCAAATCTAAGAATTCCCTTACTTATCATGGTTATGTACATTTGATTTTTTTTTCAAAAATAAATTAATATATTTTGCCATAGAATGTGGTTATACAAGTTCTTCTACTAAACAAATTTAATGGTTTTGAATGCTATTTAATATTTAATTTTAAATTAAAATTTATGTTATCCGACACATAAAATAATTTTAGAATACCATCAAACTTGTAGGTGAGATGGTTTTGGTATTTCCTAGTTTAATCAGAGGTTTTGAGTTCGAGACATGAAAATATAGCTATGTTATGTGCTAGAGCTTTATCATTTTTATGGTCTTTCCCGACTCATATGAGGTTAAGTTTGAGTGTAGTATTGCTTAAAATGTCTTCTGTATGTGTAAGGACTCACTATGGACACTTGATATATATATGTATAATTTTTTTTTTTTTTTGTGCACCTATTAGATATTCTTCTGCTCTCGAAATCTTTTATGGATTTAGTTACTTATGAAAAGGAAGTACTGTAATAAGGATGTAGATATAAATTAAATATAGATGTAAACAAAGTAAATCGTTGGATGAATATTATATCCATTAAAAGAAAAATCTTTACTTATCATTACTATTATTATTTTTAAAATTTTGAGCTTCTTCTGACAATGATTTTCGTATCTCTCTAATTTATATATTTAGAAAGTTTATATTGAAGATTTCTATGGGTACCTTTCTCTATCTCCTACGGATTGTTAATTCTATAGCTCTCTTTATTCTTGAATTTACAATTAATGTTGAACTTAATTATGTGAAAATAAAATAATTATAAATATATATAATATATTGTTAAAACCAATTTACATATCTCTTTTAGGTAGCCTAAAGATGGAGAGCACAATTTTAGCTCCAATCAATTTGGTGTGAGGATAGGTACTTATGAAAGTAAAAGTTTTATGATAGATGATATTACTAGATAAAATGTTTTGATAAATAAATCATATATTTTTCATTTCATTTTGCTTTAAAAGGAAAGATGTTTCAGAAAAGGAGTTGTAAAGACATGAATAAGTATTGTTATTAGGTAAAGATATGAAAATACATGGGATATTGGAGAAAATTAATGATTTTTTACAAGATATTTGGCTGAGTACTATGAAAATTATAAGTAGCTTTATCTAACATGTGAATGGACAGCTGAAAACACCCCTATGTCATTCTAAATGTTAAGTTTTCAAGTATTTCCACATGCTGAATGATATTTTGGTTCATAATGAGATGATGTTGTAACTGAAAATGCTAGTTTAGTAATAAGATTAAGTAATTAAAAAAATGACATTAGGTAGGAGTGGTAATTCGCCAATTGACGTGTCGTGTCAGATTAATGCATCGACCGTGGTCAATATTCACAACCCAAACCCGACACAAATAATAAACGTGTCAACATTCGTTAACCCAAATCCAACCCATTTATTATTTAGCAGGGCTGTCAACAATAAATATAACCCATTTAATTTGATTATTTAAAATACTGAGAATTATAATTAATCATCAATACATGTTTAACACAAATAACCTATTAAATTTAATACGTTTATTAATTTAATTATTTAAATTAATAGGAATTATAATTAATAATCCATATTTAACACAAATAACTTATTAAATAAGTTAATTAATTCATATAATAATTAAACTTGTCAATTCGAGTTAAATTATGTTAAATGTAAACACTAATATGATAAATCTATTGCAAAACATGTTAGACTAAGTTAATACTTAATATGATTTAAATTACGACATACTCAATCCAAAACCCACAAAAACTGCGTCAGCCCAGATCGTGTCAAATTTTGTCAGCCCTAACATTAGATATAAAGAAAGCAACAAGTTGGACGAACTCAAGAATCAAGACCAAGTCTACTCCTACTTTTTATGGTTTTTGGTTTTGTAACCCGATGTGGATTTAATCCTGGTCACACATTCTCATTCCGCCACCAAGTTGAGTGGCAGGGCCGCTCATGTCCCCCCATAAAGGGTACCAAACAAAGGCCCAAATTGTCACCCAGAGTATTGAATTGAAGAACAGAAGGCCCACACACTACTCAAAACCATATCTCTACAAATACCGTACATTTAATATCTCCTAAGACGCCTTACTCGTCCAATCAAATCTTATTATCAAGGGAGGGAAAAGAGGGCCGTTAACCCCCAATACTGGGGCAAGGAGTGATCACTCTAAACAAAAATCCTTCGACTAATCAATCGCTAAATCTAAGGCTAACTATATGAGAAACATACCCTCCAATGGAAGGACTTGTTATCATTCAAAATGCATGAATATCCATTATAAATACAAGGCCGCTCCAACCCTAAAAGGGACTAATACTACAATCTAAACATTCTCTTTCCTCGTAAAGAATCCGACTTAAAGCACCTGAGCGGCCCCGCGAGAAGGTCCCGACCCTTCTCTTTGTTCTTGCAGAGAAATTCTACGTCCGGAGCTCGGGAATCAATGCTGCCGCATCCCGCCTCAACCTGTGACGACCCAGACGCCGCATCCCAACTCCACAAACATCCTGGATCCAGCCCTGCAATACCCCTCACACGCCCTCCACCAAGCCCTACGAAAAAGGCATCATTATTTCACCTGTGGAATCGATAATCTCTTCCATAAACATAATCGACTCTCGCGATCGATGAACAATATGAAACACAGAAAGGAGTAATAATTAATCCACCAAGGACACTGAATCCACCTGTGTGATGAGCAAAGAGACTTCCGATCACTTATGGAACGACGCAAGCCAATACAAACGAGCGGAAGCGCTTCTCGCCTTGTCAACCGTCCCGGGTCAAGAACTGAGCAGCTTACTGTAGATACTGAGCATCAACAGAGACACGCGAACCCGGTGAAGGCAACCTCCTCCCCGCGAGGAACAACACCGCCGAGACACTTCCCAGGGCACTAAACGTGGCGTAGTCCAACAAGCCAGGCATGGACCACCACTGCTCCCGAAGAGGAACTGGGGCACACCAAAGAGGGCGCCCCAACATCTTAATCACCTCAACTAGAAGCAGAGAACATGGGGAGCAGAGGTTCAAACCTTCAACAAGAGCCTCTCAAACATGCACAGGTAAGGTGAAGGGACTAATTCCTGACATGGATACTGTGCAAAGCAAAACTAATCTCCCTTCTCACAAAACAGGTGCCGATTCTCTCCTCTTCCAAATAGGACCATTCGAATGCCTCCTGCAGACATTCGATGGAACCAAAGATCCCGCCGATCACCCTAATACTCATGTAGTAAAATCGACAGCCATATTGGCCTCTGTGGATCCCGTGCGATGCATGCTCGCCATTACGCTAAAGGACTGCAGTTTCGCCCGGTTCAATGTAATTCCCTTCATTCATCCTGTCATTCGTGGAACCATCCGCTGGCGCTCGCCTCCCACTTCCAATCTTGTTCTGACGCATGTAAACCGAGCTACCATCTACTAAATCCATCAAGCAAGGATCGCAAGAGAGTTTGAAATCATATGTACAAGATTCAACGCGAGTCCCCGGGCTGGGTAGACGTACCGATGAGTACCCGCTCGTCATGCCTCATCATGACAGCGCATGTGCCGCTAGGACCCGATGTTCTATCTCAAAGAACCCTGCTTTAGCATGGCCGGTGGTCCCCGCCAAAGCCAGGGCTGATATAAACTACGAGGAGGCCTCGAGTATCAAAGAAGGAGAGCCTCCTCCAGCCCGCAAGAAAAGTAAGGGGCGACAGACAAACGACGAGGACGGAGCCCCAAGAGACAAGAAGATCAGAGGAAATCCCCAGGCCCAGAACGGGAGCGATCCCCTAAAAGGGAGAGGAGTCTGAGACTGCTTGGGCTCACTCGCAAACCTAAGGCGAAGACACTACCCGACACAAGACTTTCACCCACTAACGGCCCTCGCATCACAAGTCCCGTACAGGTACGAAACGAGCAATTCCTGAGATGGCCGGCTCAGATGAAATCAGATCCCGCGACAAGGGATAATATCAGTATCATGAGTTCCACACAGGAATTACGGCATCGTGACCGACAACCGGTAGATACAACTAAGAAGAGAAATAATATCTCGACACAAATACGGAGATTCGACGCTTCATATCTCCAGTGAATCAAGCTCGGGACCAAACCCAAAGTCACGCGTTAACTATAATCTAACTCCGGCCTCAAGAGCGCCATCTCGACAGACCACTGCTCCACACCAGCTGAGAAATTCAGATCTCGAGGATTCGCCGAGGAGGAGAATCTAGTTCTACTAAAAGCCCACCCACGGAGCACATGAGATCGCTGGACATGGGGAAATGGCGCAAGGCTCCAGCGCCGAATCGACACTACCATCACGCTCTCGACTCGGGACTGAAGGATGCCATCACTCCCATGATCGACTACCGGTAAATCGTGCACCGCGGCCAATACCACATTCACTGGTTTTAATTGATAACGGAGTTCTACCGACATCATCTTCGCCGCCCTTCAAATGGGTATTGGAAGAGATGCTGTAATCCCACGCACACATCTACTGGGATTTTCGTGGAGAGATGTGTTACCGCTGGGCTCGATCCAACTCGTGTCGACCTCGGGAGAACCCCGCTGTGCGACTACAACAAAGAAGGTTCCTTATAGTGACGCCACACCCTACAATATGTCAAGCAGGGCGCATCCTCCTCAACGCAATAAAGCCATTCCCTGGGCCACCACATGATGATCAAATTCCCAACAAGAAACGGAGCTCCGACGCTCGAGAGATCGTATTCGAATGCCAATGTACCTCCATGAAACCAAGAGCGGTCGACAGCGTGAGTATAGACGAACTTGACTTACGCGACGAGGTACTCACCCGACCCGAACCCTCAGAGGAACTGGAACCAATATCACTGGATGACGACCCGGAACATCTCGCTTACGTCGGATCAAAGTTGACAGGAAACCTCAAAGGCTCCTACCCGCTCAAATGTATCAAAGATACAGAGATGGGAAGGCCGATACGGAGGAATCAACCCCGCAATGATCACCATGTGTCGAATCGATCCTCCTTAAACCAAGCAAACCCATTAAGCTCAAGAATTTAAAGGCAAGGGCCATCAATGTGGAGGCTCAAGGCGAGCCCTCCAAGCGGAGCTGATAAGAGAGGTGGAATACCCTGGAGTGGCTAGCTAACGCTTGTGCCTGGCCAAAAGCTAACTGCAAATGGCGACTGCGATCGACTTCACCGACATAATCAAAGCGCGCCCGGCGGCGCTCTCACCAAGAATCGACCTCATCGTGGACGCTACTACAGCCACTAACTACCGCTTTTATGGATGCGTTTTTGCCACAATCAAATCGCACGGGACCCCAGAGACTAAGAAAAGACTTCATCTCACACAAGACAAGAACCCATCGGTTATCTGCAATGCCGTCGGCTCAAGAATGCAGGAGCAACCTACCAGAGACTAGTGAACCGGATGTTCCAAAGACAGATAGGCATAACGATGGAGGTATACATAGACGACATGCTGGTGAAATCCACTAAGTCCGATCTCCATATCACTCATCTCTCCGAGGCATTCCGCATCCCGAGGAACATTATAACATGAGTCGAACCCGCTTAAATGAGTCGGGCGTGATCAGCCTAAAATTCTTGGTTTCATAACCACAGGGGATCAAGAGAATCCAGACAAAATAAAAGACATCGACATGCCGTCCCCTTCAGAATAAAGGAGTCCAAATGACCGACAGAAGGGTCGTGAACTTTGCTCTGCTCAGATCCAGAGCGAGTGATAAATGCCACTTTCTTCCAAGTTCTGTAAACTTTCATGGGACGAAAAATGCGAAGAAGCATTCACTTAAGGGCATTAAAAACATACCTAAGCCTCCTCCCATTCTAGTAAGTCCTCTTAAGGAGAACTCCCACTCTATACTCTAGCCGTATCGGATTTTCAACCAAGGCAAGATCGTCCGATACAAGGAGCGAGTCCAAGACCTGCCTTACTACCGCAAATGAGCCTCAGAGGAGCCGGAGGAGAGGTACCCGAGAATGGAAAAAATTGATACTAGCACCGGTGACTATGTTCTAAACCCGTCCTCCTATTTCCGTGCTCACACCATAGAAGTCCCAACTGAGTACCCAACAGCTAGACATACGCTTCGAAGTCTCCCTAAGACTGAAGGAAGTAGCCGAGAGCTAAGCGAGTTCGACATCAGGTACAAACTGAAAACTGCTATAAAGGGATCAGTTCTAGCCGACTTCGTTACGGGAATTCGCCTATCAGAGTTTGGTCGAACCCAATACGCCGAGCACCTCCCGTATGGAAACTCTCTGTAGACGGAGCCTCAAACGCACAGGGGAGCGGAGCAGGCTTAATCCTCACCTCACCGTATGATGTATTATCACACACTCGTGTTTGGGTTCCGTGCTTCCAACAACGAAGCCGAGTATGAGGCAGTCATAGCAGGCCTCAACCTCGCCCACACATTAGAGGTCGACCAGCTAGAGGTCCACAGTGACTCCCAACTGGTGGTCAGGCAGATCGAAGATACATACGAGGCCAAAAGTGAGACGATGGTTCTATATCTCCAAAAGGTCCGTAATTTGCTAAAAAAGTTTGTATTGGTTCGGGTCAAGCACGTCCCCTGCAACAGAATACTGAGCCGACGCCGCTAAACTAGCCAATGCGCTTGTAAGAAGATCTCTGCTGGTCAACGCCTGTCGAATACCTGGGTTAGTAACCCTCCGTCGAATCTCTTACAAAGATGGAGGTCGCCTCTAGATCCGCGCCGAACTGATGGACTCATTTGGGATTATATCAATGACGGAACCTACCGTGACGACCCGAAAAGAAGCGGCAAGATAAGGGTGAGGTCTTCCGTGTTTACCAATCCACAAAGGAAGCCTCATGTTTAGGATTCTTCGCGACCTTCCCGAAATGCATCAGCAGAGAGTGACACCGAACACGCACGAGAGAGGCCACCAAGGCATGTGGGAACCATATCTAGAGCACGAACGCTAGCCGGAAAATTCTTGAGACAGTGGATACCATCGCTCCACGATACTTAAAGATGACCGACTTAGTCAAGAAATGCAGAATCTGCCAGGAGCACGCTAAAATATCACGCCTCCCGTCAGAGCCCTTGACGTCAATTACCAGCCCCTGGCCCTTCCAGCAGTGGGGGTTGGATATTATCAGACTTCTCGCCCATTGGCAAGGGCCACGTAAATTCATAATTGTCGCAGCGGGATTATTTCACCAAGGGCGTGTTTCCAGCCTCTAGCCACGACATAAAATGTATGATACAACTTTGTGTGGCAGCCATTATATGCAGGTTCACAAGATCCTAAGAGCTCCTAAGATTTATAACGGAAAATGTCACAACACCAATTCAGGGATTTTGTGTCGAGCTGGAATTAAAAATTATTACTCGCCACCAAAGACACCAAGAATCAAACGGACAGCCGAGGTCAAACATCGAACCCTTAAAGCCGCTCAAAAACCAAGTCGAAGATCTTAAAGGAAGTCAGAATACCTCCCGAGGTACTACGTGGCTTCACAGATCGACGTGGTCGACTGTGAGACCCCATTTGCCCTTAGGGGCTCGCACGTACAAAGAGCCCCGTTGAGGTTAAATAAAACTCCTAGAGTCGAAGTTAGCACCCAGAACAAATGACGAGGCCCCGTCCCGAACTTGAACTCCCATGAAAAGCGTGAGCATGTCTGGGTCGCACGTAAGAGTATCAAAGAAGACAAACAGTACTACAAACTGGGAGGGTCAAGCCTGCTACATGCCGGGTGATTTTTGGTCCTCAAAGCTTATGCCAAAGAAGGAAGAATCCAACGCACGGGAAACTAGGCCCTAACCTGGAAGGTCCTATGATAATAACCCGAGTCAGTTTATCAAAATATATGAGCTCCAAACAGGAGGGAAAATCTTACAACATACATGGAACGAATTATCTGCTGCTTACCAAGAGGGCACCCGCCTTATAATAAACCTTATCAATTCTTATATGACGAGTCGGGCACACGCGGGTAATTTAGTATCGCAAACAGTTCGAGAAACATACGCAATGAGAGAATTCATAAAAATAAAAGTCTTCTTTATTCCAAATGAATCATATTCGATTACAATCAGTGGTGTCCTTGATTACATCTCAAAACACTACTACTGTGCAATTGCCAAAAGAAAAAAAAAAGAGAGAAAAAGATGGAGACAAAGGAGAAAGACAGAATAAAGAAAAAGAGGGGCGTGATAGGGAAAGAAGAAAAGAGAAAAAAGATGGAGACAAAGGAGAAAGACAGAATAAAGAAAAAGAGGGGCGTGATAGGGAAAGAAGAAAAGAGAAAAAAGATGGAGACAAAGGAGAAAGACAGAAAAAAAAAAAAAACAGATGAGAAAGCTGTGGAATAAGAAAGAAGGGAGGAAAGAAAAGAGGGAAGAAGAGGTGGAAAGGAGGAGGAAGAAGATAAAAAGAAAAACAGAGAGTGCGGCGCAAAGGATGCACCACCCCCTCCGAACGCATCCCCTAGCAAAAAGCTAGGGAACAACATGACTCCCATAAAGGGGAGGCTAGGGAAAAACACAACTCCCACATATGAAGACCCAGAAAGGCTGATCCAAAGACATCGAGGAACTCAAGCACGTGACGTCGAGCATCCATCCCTGTAAATCCCATCCACCCACGTGGAGAGCGACTCCAAAGGCATAAGATAAAGAGGCAACGGAGCCACCATTTATATGAGGTCAAAGGCTCGAAAAGTCACGTAATCGGTCCAGATTCTCCATAAATCAAGATTAATGACCTGATCACCACCTTTTCGAGATTACGCGAGGCTTGCTCGCCACCAAACCCTCGCGCACCGAAAAGTCACGCATAAACACGGCTTCACTCGACGAGCTCACCCACCGCACAGCCACCGCCGCCAAAGAGCTCGACCTCCGCCCAGCCACGCCACGGCCTCAGCGCCCGGAGCCACGCTGCTCACTTTGACGAGCTCACCTACTCCTCACAGGCCACGCCGCCCTCAGAGCCGACCAGCCCAGCCATCGCCACCGGCCTTGGGCCCGGGAGCCACGCCGCCACTTTGACGAGCTCACCGACCAAGACAGCCGCCTCAGAGTCGACTGTAGCCAGTTACATCGCCACTGGCCGAAGGCGCCCGACACGCCACTTTGACGAGCTCACCACTCCGCACAAAGCCACGCCGCCAGAGTCGACCTCACCAGCTACATCGCCACTGGGCCTTGGGCCGAGCCACGCCGCTCACTTTGACGAGCTCACCCCACTCAAGACAGCCGCCGCCTCAGAGTCGACTAGCTCAGTTACATCGCCACTCTGGCCTGGGCCGCCCGGAGCCATGTCGCTCACTCTTGACGAGCCTACCCACCCGCACAGCCACACCGCCCTCAGACGTACCACCAGCTACATCGCCACTCCGACCTTAGCCTCGAGCCACGCCACTTCGACGAGCTCTTCCCATCACACAACATGGACGAGCCTCACTTCACCATTCATTCCGACGAGCTCTTCCCATCACAATGTGCCACGGGCGAGCTCCATCAGACTATTCATTCTCGACGGTAGCTCTTCCATCACTAGCACGACAAGCTCTAATTGCAACATTTCCACTCCGACGAGCTCTTCCCAATAGCCCTACCTGACGAGCTCTTCCTAATAGCTCTACCTGACGAGCTCTTCCCAACAGCTCTACCTGACGAGCTCCTATTACTTACATGGACGAGCTCTTACAACAAACGACAAGCTTCTTCCCAATGTACCAATTCCTCGACGAGTCTCTATTACTTATACGGATCAGCCTTACAAGAGTTCACCCGACGAGCTCTTCCCAAATTCTACCCGACGAGCTCCTATTATTTACATGGATCAGCTCTATACTACTTCACCCGATCAGCCTTCCCAATAGTTTCACCCGACGAGCTCTTCCAAAAAACAAATTCTACTAATGAGCCCTATTATTTATACGACGAGCCTACAATAGTCTACCTGACGAGCTATTCCCAACAACTCTACCTGACGAGCTCCTATTACTTACATGGACGAGCTCTACAACAACACCTTCCTCGACAAGCCTTCCCAACAAATTCTACCCGAATGAGTCTTATTACTTACATGGACTAGCTCTACAAAGAAATTAATTCCGACGAAGCTCTCTCCTAACAAAATCTACCCGACGAGTCTTATTATTTACATGGATCGAGCCCCACAAATACCACCCGCACGAAAGCTCTTCCCAATCAGCCTCCACCGGGACGAAGCTCTTCCCAATACTCGACCGACGAAATTTATTACTTATACGGATCGAGCTCTTACAACGCTCTTCCCGACAAGCTCTTCCCAACAAATTTCCACCGACGAGTCTTCTATTACTACGGACGCAGCTTCCATAAAGAAATTTCACCGACGAGCCTTCCCAACAGCTCTCTAATTCCGACGAAATTCCTATTATTTACATGACGAGCCTACAACAAATTACTTGACGAGCTCTTCCCATTGCTAATTCCGACGAGAGCTCTTCCAAATGCTCTACTAATGAGCTCCTATTATTTATACGGGATCTAGCTCTACAACAATTTAATTCGACGAGTTTCTTCCCAACAACTCTACCTGACGAGCTCCTATTACTTACATGGACGAGCTCTACAACGCCTTCCCGATAGCTCTTCCCAACAACTCTAATTGACGAGCTCCTTATTACTTATAACGGATCGAGCTCTACAGCAGTCTACCTGACGAGCTCTTCCAAACAGCTCTACTTGACGAGCTCCTATTATTTACATGGACGAGCTCTTACAACAGTCTACCTGACGAGCTCTTCCCAATAGCTCTACCTGACGAGCTCTTCCAAACAGCTCTACTTCACGAGCTCCTATTATTTATATGGACGAGCTCTTACAACAGTCTACCTGACGAGCTCCTCCCAACAGCTCTACTTGCCGAACTCCTATTATTTACATGGACGAGCTCTTACAACAGTCTACCTGACGAGCTCTTCCCAATAGCTCTACCTGACGAGCTCTTCCCCTCAGTTCACTCGGACGAGCTCTACTCAACTGTTCACTCTGACGAGCTCTTCCCATCAGTTCACTTTGACGAGCTCTTCCCCACAGTTCACATGGGCGAGCTCTACTCAACAGTTTACATTGACGAGCACTTCCTCAACAGGCCATGCAGCCAAGGAATCAGCCTTCAGCCTGCGGAAAATCGCACAACCAAACCAAGCACTCTCATTGATGAGCTCAACCCACTGTGCTATGCACCTGCACCATCAATAACATGAGCAAGTTCTTCAACAGTGCCGCGATCAACAGGTAGAGCATAACTGCTCAGAAAAGGTCTTGGAGCCTCAGAGCCCAGTAGCTCAGATTACAAAGCATAACTGCTCAAGGAAGGCCAAGTAGCCACGGAGCCAACCACGTGGGTATCACGCCTGATCCGAGAAACGATACAGCCCTTGCCCACGCACACCGTACACAAGGGCCGGGGCAACACAAGATAGGTTTGAAAACTGCCCGCAGCCCACTCGCCAAGCCCAAAGAAGAAGCGCACTAGATGAAGCACCCAAGCCCCTGGCTTCCGGCCCAAAGCAAAGGCCCAGTCCACTCGGCCCAAAGGCCGGTTATGGAGAAAGCCCTTACTATTCACAGTAACGAGCCCTTCGCTGCGCTCCAGACAGGCGGGCTCATACTTACAATTCATATCCGCATAGCTCGTCCCTCAACTCAGAATGACGAGCCCTTACTATTCACACTGACGAGCCCTCTGGCCGCACTCTGTGATGTGCGGGCTCAGACTTAGCACTATAAGGGCATAGCTCGTCCTCAACTCGTAATGACGAGCCCCTACCATCACCAACATGGAGCAAGCTCACTACGCATCCTGGACAAGCCTTCACCACAACTGATGACAAGTTCTATTCGCTAATCGGGCTGACAACCTCAATTAACGAATAGGTCGATAGCGAAAAACCGTATCGCCAACACCCTAAGACAAGTCGCAGTTACAGCTCCAAATCCGACAAGCTCCACCAACCACATAAGTCGGGAACCGCCAGACAAATGTATCGGTATACAAAATTACAACGATGCGCTTTAAAATTACCTGCATCAATAATTGTGCGTTATACGATCAGAAAAGAATAAAGATATCTCAAATCTTAACACAAGCTTCCGTAAATAAGTATTCATTGAAAGGAAGGTTACATGTATATCTAGCCCTGTGTCCAACAAAAAAGGGAAAAAAGTCGACATCATAAAAGCATAAGTGAGTCCAAGAATTCGTGCCGCATCGATGAAGAATGAGAAGGGATCTCAAGTAGGCAGCGGTGCTCCCGAGAATAATTCAGACGGAAGACCCCTCCGCACCTCCTCGTCGCTGGGAGGTCAAAATTAAAATCTAGATCCGAGTACTCAACTGGCCGTTGAAAAGCGAGCCATCCGTGGCCCACCTGGCACCTCGCTTGATCTCGCAATTGTTTGATAACTCTCGTCCTCCGAGCAACCACATGCTCGACTTCATGAAGATCCGTCTAAACCATTACATTCATCCAAGCCAAATTGCCTTGATAAATTTGCAATTTCCTAAGACTCCACGACGAAAGGGGCCTCCAAAGAACACCTTGCTCTCCGGTTCCTCGAGACGGCAGCAAATCTTCGAGTTGGTTTCCTTTTCTTCGCGCCTCAAAACCACCAAGAATCGCTGGCCGGGTCTGCCTGAGATCTCGTTCACCTCGGAGGTGACGAGTTCCTCCCTAACCGCCTGAGCTCACTGAGCGACTCACCTCTTCTCGAGTCTCAACCAACCATCCTCACAAGAACCCGAAGCTCAATCTCAACCCTCGAGTTTGCCTCACCTCAACCACGGACTGCTTCTCTCTATTTTCTGCCCAGCACCAGCAGACGGCGTATGCTTAAGATCGACTTGCCGCTCGCTTCAATCAATCGCTGCGCCTGCCTGCGCTCTACTTCGAAGACAAAGAGGCCACCTTCGCCTTTATAAATCCGGCAATCTTCACATGTTTCATCTCAAGATGGCTCGTCGGCAGCCCTTCAAATAAGTGGTAGCCTGCATGTTAACATGAAATAGCGTCAAAGATGTAACAAACAGGAGGTAAACACAATAACGGACTTACCGGCGAAGTCCTGGTAAGACAAATGACAAAGCTTCACTAACCGGCAGCTCTTCGAGCCCAACGCCAAACTCAGAGGATACGAATGGCACTCCGCCGCAGAAGCTCGGCATTAGAAAGCAAAGAATTTCTGACCGCATTAGCTTTTGTCTTCGATTTCTTCTTCTTCAACTCCGTCGCCTTCCGAGGGGACGACCAGGCACCGTCAGAAGGCGGATTCCAAACGGTCATAGGCAGAGCCGTCTCGCGGCGGCGGACGGATCACCCGGCTGATCCTTCGCTCCCGGCGACACGCTGTGGGAAGGCGGTAAGGTCAGCCGTAGGCAACGACTCGCCCAGCCCAAGGCGACGTGAGAAGAGGATACTGATCGTAACTGAGCTCGGTCAGGGGCGACGATGTCTCCTCCGGGCCCTGACAGAGGAGAGGGAGGCGTCCCAACTTCTAACCTCGGGCTCGAACCGGCCTGGCCCTTCTTTAAGAATCCAGCTTTCTTCTTCACACTCCGGGCTTCCGAGATGTCGCCCCAAATGAATTAGAAAATCTCTCCCGGGTAAAGGGCGCAGCCGCCTAAAGGAAAAACCTAAGGGTAGAAAGAGGCGCGCCGTAACAACGTAACGCGCGGCAAAGCAAATTAGAGGAACTGGAATGCTCGACTATCACTTCAAGATAGAACGAGCAGAGCATTCCTCCAACGCTAGAGCCACAGCAGTATCTTCGTCGCTGAGGTCAAGACGAACATCTGGGAAACATAAGGAAAGCATAAGATCAGGAGTATTCAATCGTCTTTAGACAAACCAAACCAAAAGTGACGAAAACACTCACGAAGGTTATCAGGGGAGCTCCACGTCCTGGGCACGCCCAGGGTATCATCACTATCACGAGTCATACTCCCAAATGGGAACTAATTAACGAAAATATCTTCCCTTTCCACGACCGACGCCAAGAAGGAAGGTCCGAGATTACCAGTGGAGACCCAGAACGTCTGGAAAAATATATAAAACCCTCTCGTAGTGAGTCATCTGACCGAAAAGATATAGATAAATGTTCTACACGTGACACCAAACCTCTCTATCTTTAAAAAGACCAATAAACCAACTAAAATACCCCAACCATCGGGAGCCACTTCGAAGGGCATGTTGAAATAATGTAGACTTCTTGATGAAGGATGCAACTGAAAAGCATACGTTATTAAAAGCAACTTCAAAAAGCAAACCATACTGTGCACTGAGGCGTATAAAAAGCCAAACATCCGGGACCACAGACTCTGACACTGTAGCGGGCCGATAACGCCGCAAAGTGCACCTACACGAAGGGCCAATCCCACCGGGGCCCACCTTCGCTGAGACGCCGAATCCATGCACCCCGAAAGTCCGACTTCTCAGATATTTGATCAGTTTCTATCTTCTTTACCCTTACTAGCCGGGAAGCGGGAAGCGCCTCCGAACAGTCGGAGGCCTAACGGCCGACAGCATTAAACGCAGAACGTCCCCAACTTGCCCGGGTCCGACATCGACACAAGAATCATCGCTGATACGCAAAGAGGAAGAGCGTTTTGGACCCATGACGTAGTTTTCAAACGAAATCCAGACGATCGGGTCCCTGCAGCCTCGTCAGATCAATCGAAAAGAGACACGACAGACAGTGGACACCGCGGGCCCAGAATAAGAGGAAAACGCCGTAAAAGACCCAACACTCAAAAACAGACAGAGAAAATCCTGTGTAAGGTGCCAAGAACACCAAGAAGTATAAAGACAAAAGTGGGGAGCAGAGCCAAGAAATCGAACTAGAAAGGTCGACAAGAAACAAAGGGAAACGAAGAGCATGGAAAACAAGCGAGACTCAAAGAGCCATCATTAAACGCAATTCACGTATGACGGCGGCTCCAAGCAATTTAATCCACATCCAAATAGACATGAGGAAATAACAACCGTAGGATTAATCGCAATTCGCTTCATGCAAACCCGTGACACAAGGGCCGGGGCAACTGAGGATGCGTAATCGGGGCTACATTTCATTCGGGCCAACCTAAAGAGGGTGAGGGTCGCTCATGTCCCCCCCATAGCGTACTCTTCAAACAAAGGGCCCACTCTGCCGACCTGCAGCATGAATTGAAGAACAGAAGGCCCACACACCTACGGCCAAACCATATTCCCTACAAATACCAAGACATAATATCTCCTAAAGACGCCATCATTCAATCAAATCCTATTATCAAGGGAGGGAAAAGAGGGCCGGTAACCCCCCAATACTGAAGGAGGATCATCAAATAAAACTCACTAATCAATCGCTAAATCTAAGGCTAACTATATGAGGAAACATACTCTCCAATGGGAAGGACTCCTAGTCATCCAAATGGATGAATATCCATTATAAATACAAGGCCGCTCCAACCCTAAAAGGGACGCCAATACTAAGCACCCAAACATTCTCTTTCCTCGTAAAGAATCCGACTTAGGCATCTGAGTGGCCTGGCGAGGCCCCGCCGACCCCCTTTCTTTGTTCTTGCGTATAGTTCTACGTCCTGAGCCTGCGTGATCAACAAAGGCGCAATCCCGCCAACCCGCATGACCTGCACGCCTGCATCCCAGCCCACAAACAATCCGGATCCAGCCCAGCGACCCCCACACGCTCCAGCCCAGTTCCGGTTGAAAAAAGGCATCATCAGATTATGTAACAATTTTTAGTTTCCATTCACTTTGTTTGTTACTTAGTTTCATATTTTTCTATATATTTTAAATTTAATTCTTCCTTGTAATCTACCTATATATTATTACAATCATTGGATGAATAAAATAGTTCAAAACATTACTTTTCTCCTACTCGTGCTTTTTACCATTCTCACATGGTATCATAGTACACATATATATATATATATATATATATATATATATATATATATATATATATATATATTTTTTTTTCGTATTTCTTCACCATGTTTAATGCAAATCCTACCACCAATATCACATCACCATCATCATCTCCACAGTCATCAATACCTATCAAAATAGATCCTTATGTTATTCATCACTTAGATAGCTCTTCTACTGTACCTGTTACACCTCTATTACCAGGAGACAATTATGGGTCATGGAGTCGTGCAATGACAATGACACTTCGTACAAAAAGCAAGCTCGGTTTTTTTGATAGGTCACTTCCAATTCCACATGAGAAGGATGATATTTCCAATTGGGAATATTGTAATGATTTGGTTGGAAGTGGGATTCTTAATTCAATCTCACCTGAGATCCGTAGCACAAATTTGGACAAATCTTAAGGATCGTTTTTTCTCAATCAAATGCTCCTAAGATCTATTAATTGAAACAATCAACCTCTTCCTTCAAGCAAGAACATGTCTGTTTCATTATATTTCACACAACTCAAATCCTCATGGGACGAACTCAATTCCATTGTTTGCGTCACTCCATGTATTTGTGGTAATGCTAAAAGCATTATTGATCAGTAAAATCAAGATTGTGCCATGGAGTTTCTTCTTGCTGACTCCATGATCGCTAAAGAATTCAAGTCAAATTCTCTTGATGGAGCCATTCCCTTTAATTTAGCGTATCCACAATTTGGTAAGTCGAGAAGAAAAACAACAAGAGATTAATATTCGAACAAGTCCTACCGTTGATTCAAATAAGCCAGAGTTTTAAACCACCTTCGCCATCTCTGAAGCGCTCATCCTTTTGTGAACATCAGAACAAGCATGGTCATACTCTTGCCACATGCTACCAAATTCATGGCTTTAAAGATAAGCAGGTGAAGAAATTAGGGCCACCTCTATCCCTTCTGCTATTAATCAATTAACACCTAAACAATACAACAAGCTTCTTGCACTTTTATCCAACGAGGAATCTGGTGGATCATCATTCCATTTGGTAGGTATAATTCTCATTTGTTTGTCCTCTTGTTGGATTATTGATTGAAGTGTTTCTAATCATATATGTACATCTCTTTCATTATTTTCTTAATATTCTACTGTTCATAAAAGTATGACAGCTTAATTGCTTGATAGTTCTCATGCGCTTGTGACACACATAGGCACAGTTCATTGCTCACCATCACTTATTCTCATAACGTTTTTCACATTCCATCTTTCAAATTCAATTTGTTATCTATTTCACAATTAACAAATTCAACAAATTGTGATGTATTCTCTTCATCTTTTGAATGTATATTATAGGACCAAGCTACGAAGAAGAAGATTGGTCGGGGTAGTACTTGAAATGGTCTTTTTTACCTAGATGCAGATTTAGTTTTTAATTCTACTTTTTCATTCAAGCATTGTATAAAATTTACCTATGGCATTCTTGCCTTGGTCACCCATCTTGGTCTATTTTTGATTTCATTGTTAAGAATTTTCCCATTATTATTGTGAATAAAGATTTTGTTTGTAATGCATGTCCATGTGCTAAACAACTGCGTCTTTCTTTTCCTCAAATATCATCTTGTTCTTCTCTATCAAGTTAATTAATTCATGTTGACATTTAAACTTTTTCTATTCTCATTCAAAAAATGGATCACATTTCTTTTTAACTATTGTTGATGATTATTCAAGGTGTACTTGGATTTATTTAATGAAACATAAATTCGAAACTTTCAACGTGTTAATTCATTTTTTTAATCAAATCAATCGTCAATTCAACACAAAAATTTCACATATCAACTTTGGTAATGGGGAGATTTTTCTTCCTCAACTTCAAACCGTTCGTTCAGACAATGGTACTGAATTTCTTTTTAAACAAATTCAAACATTGTTTCATGAAAATGATATTATTCACCAATGTACTTGCATTGTGACCCCCCAGCAAAATGGCATTGTGGAACGTAAGCATCGACATCTCCTTGATGTTGCTAGAGCTCTACAATTTCAAGCAAACTTGCCTATTTCTTTTTAGGGTGAATGTATTATCACTGCCGCCTTTCTTATTAACAAACTTCCAACTTCGATCCTCAAATATAAATCACCTCATTAAGTTTTACTTGGAACTGTTCCTTCATACTTGTCTCTTTGAGGTTTCGGATGTTTATGTTTTGCTAAAAATATGAATATTCAAGATCAGTTTGATGAGCAAGCCAAACCTGGTATTTTTTTTTTTTGTTATCCATACAGTAAAAAAGGATATTGCATATATGATTGCAAAACTCATCAAATCTATGTTTCTTGTGACGTTATATTTCATGAGTCAATTTTTCCATATCGCGATCTTCCATCTCCATCATAAAAAAATTCAATTACTATTACTCCAATTAATGATGATGGAACTTTTGGCTACGCTACACAACTGATTGTTCCCACTAATTTCTTCTTGTGATTATATTACTCATAATCTAGTTGATTATTCCAATGATTATCTACTTGATGACACACCCATTTCTCCACATCTTTTTATGGATACTCCCTCTAATAATTCTCCTTCAATGGCACCTAGTCCTCAGCTTGATCATTCAACCAAGTCTCCACCTATTTATGAGGACATTCATTCTAATACTTCTTCTCCTATAGCACTTGGTTCTATAATTAATAATCATTCACAACAAATTCATCGTCCACCTGGTCATCTCAAAGATTATATTTGTAACCATATTTCACTTTCAACTGATTTTCCACTAGCCAATTATTTTTCTTTGTCCCATCTAAGCCATTCTCATCATGCTTTTCTAACAAATATAATTGCACATCAAGAACCACGTTCTTATTCTCAAGCCATGAAATCTAGTGAATGGCACGATGGCATGGCCAAAGAAATTTAGGCCCTTGAATAAAATAATACTTAGTCTTTATGCTGACTTCCCAAGGGAAAATCACTCATTGGTCAGAAAATGGCCTACAAAATTAAGTATCGGACCGATGGTTCAATTGAGAGATATAAGCCCGCTTAGTCACAAATGTTATACCTAAGTCAAGGAATCACTCATCATGATACCTTTGCACCTGTGGCCAAACTAGTTACTATTCGTCTCCTTCTCTCCATTGCTGCCATAAAAAATTGGTGTCTACATCAACTTGATGTCAACAACGCATTTCTCCAAGGAGATCTCAATGACGAAGTTTATATGAAACTTCCTTCTGGTTTCTTTCATAAAGGGGAGACTTGTGTATGCAAATTAAATAAATCTATCTATGGTCTCAAACAAGCTTCTCACGATTCCCTTCTACCCTCAACCACTTTATTCATCAAGGTTTTCGACACCCTCATAGACTAGTCTTTTACATATATTCATGATCGTGATCATTTTTGTTCATCTATGTCGATGATATTATTATCACTGGCAATAATGATGATGCCATCACTGAAATCAAACAATTTCTCAATCAATCCTTTTCTGTAAAAGATCTTGGAAATCTTAGATATTTTTTAGGTATTGAAGTGTCTCAATCTAAACAAGGAATTTTTCTATGTCAAAGAAAATATACCTCGCATCTCATCGATTCAGATAACTGGGTTCGACCATCTGATTTTCCTATGGAACAACATCTTCGTTTACGACCAGAGGATGGTACTCTCTCCTTAATCCCATAATCTATCATCGATTGGTGGGAGGTCTTTATATCTTATTGTCACATGACCATATATACAATATGTTGTAAACACACTTAGTCAATTCATGCAATTTCCTTATTCGATTCATCTTGATGCTACCAATCGGGTTCTTCGTTATCTTAAATGTACTGTTGGTAAAGGATTATTCATTTCTGCATCTATCTCTCTTACTTTTGTTGGATATGGTTACTCTGACTAGGTCAGTTGTCCTACTACACCTCGATCCACCACTGGTTATTTTACCATGTTAGGTTCATGTCCTATTTCTTGGAAAACCAAGAAACAACCAACTATTTCTTGTTCTTCTGCAAAAGTGCACATCGCCTCTCAAGCAGCACTTACTTCTAAGGAGAGGTGCAATGGTTAAAATATCTTCTTTCAGATCTTGATTTCAATCATTCACAACCAATTGTAGTTCATTGTGATAGCAAAGCCGCTATTCACATTGCCGAAAATCCTTTTTTTCACAAACGCACCAAATATATTGAGATTGATTGTCATTTTGTTCAAGAAAAAATTCAAGGAGGTCTCATTGCTCTTCCTACCTACATTCTAACGACCAGTTGGCAGACATTTTTACCAAACCACTTGGAGGTGATGCTTATCATCGATCGCTTTCAAGAAGTCAGTGTTCTTTATATTTCCATCCCAACCCCAATATAAGGATTGTTGGACGACTTAGGAATTAAGACCAAGTCTACTTCTACTTTTTAGGCTTTTTAGTTTTGTAACAATTTTTAGTTTCCATTCACTGTGTTTGTTAGTTAGTTTCCTATTAATCTACCTTTATATTATTACGATCATTGGATGAATAAAATAGTTCAAAATCATTACTTCTTCTCCTACCATGCTTGCCATTCTCACACAACAAGATATCAATTACAAAGCAGTGAAATATAAATGAACATCCAATAAAAAATGATTATATTGCTTTTTTTTTTTCTTTTTTTTTTTCTGCATATAAATATATTTTTTAAGTTTTAATTTCAAAAATTTTTAAAAACAACTTGACTAGTTCAGTTGGTAGAGTGCTCAAAATTTAAAAAGGCAGGACACTCAAGAAATGGAGGGGTCCTTGGTTTAAGTCTAAGTGAGCAGTGACAGATCCAGAAATTTAGGTTGCGCCAAACTTTGAATAGTAGCCTAATGGTATAAGATTTCATTGATTATGGGACATAATTAAGGATGAGGGTTGGAATTCAACCAATTACAAGTGAGAATTTTTTTGCAACAAAATGCTTAGTTGTCAAAATAAAAAATAAAAAAAAATGACTAGTTCCATTATTTTTATAAAACACTAAAAATGTTTTCTTTCCTTTAACACACAAATAATTTTAAAGACAAATATAGGGAAATGTTGGACTTTAAAGCCTCTAAAATTTCTATAAATGATATAAGTTTGTAAATAACAAATATATTCTTAAAAGATGCTATGAGTTTTCTTTATATTTATATATGAATATGATATCATAGTGAATTCAAATGTTCGTGTTTCAATTTTATTTTCATTGAATAGAAAATAAATATTTGAATTTTTTGAGGCACAACTTGTGCTGAGGCGAATAGAAATGCAATAAAGGGGGAGACATATATATAGATATCTATATATATGATGTTTAATTAATATATATATATATATATATATATATATATATATATATATATATATATATATATATATATATATATATATATATATATATATATATATATATATATATATATATTTTAATGTAATTAATATATTTCAATTGTATTTTCGGGTAGAAGGGTAATTGAACAAACATTGTACCTTAAGGTTCACAATCGGTTAAATATTTATTCCATAAGGGTTTATTCGGTCCAATCTTAGTACTTAATACTTTAAAGGGTATATATATAATAAAGGAATTTTTTGTGTGAAAATGACATGAAAAAAACTTCAAATAAAAAATTGATAAAATTATTTTTTTAGAAAATTCTTTCTAAGTTTTTAGATTCATTTTAAAATATATAATCTAAATATACAAATGATTAAAAATAAATCACTATGAATAAAACTTATTTTTAAAACATGGCTAATAATGTAAAATATATGTTAAATTAAGAAAATTTTAAATTGCAAATAACTATTTATCCTATCAAATAGATAATTGTTTTAAAACTTTTCTAAAAGAATATTTTCAACTTTGATGGGTTACTCGACTTATTTCTAAGTTTTAAAACCTAACTAACCTTATCAATGAGGCTTGGTTCAGTGATTAAGAGTTGGGCGGGGAAATAACTAGGTTTGAGTCTCAATAAAAACAAATTACTACAACATTGTAATTCAATTCAAAGTGAATAAATATAAAAAAATGTAACTACCCTTGAAACATAATTTTCCCTAATAATAATTAAAAAATATTTATCCTTCAATCACATATTTATAAATTTATTTTTCATTTTTAATAAGACTTAACTTGAATTTGATTTCACATTGATACATTAAATTTATAAAACTTATTTTTAAAAATAATATAAACTCTTTAATACAAACAAACTTTTCGGTTTTTTCAATTTGAAAGGATGGGTTTTGATTATGCCTTTTTCAACCGGAACTAGGCTGGAGCGTGTTGGAAAAGCCGGGTTCGACTGAACTGCTGCTGGCCTGTCTGTGCTCTAGAGGTCGCGCGCTTCGCAAAGTCAAGTAACAATAGGAATCGCTTGCCCACGCTCCGATGCCTAAGTTAGTTCTTTCCTGTGGAGAGAAAAGATAAACTGTTTAAAGGGCGAATGTTCATGCACCTTTACTACGGCTGGCCCTGAGATTTATAGCATATGTTTTTTCCACCGATGGTGTGATAAGGATTCTTCCTCATCATGGGGATTCTCCGCTCTTATCGTTGTTGGATTAATAAGGGATAATTAGGAGTACATAAGTAGCTATCCCACTTTCCCAATGATGAGATTTGGTTTGATTTACGGATACAGTTGGTCGGGAATTATCCTAATTTTCCTTAATGATGAGATTTGGTCCCATTTACGTGATACGGGCTTTCCAGTCAGTCTGCAAGCATAGCCTTGGGCTAACGAACCGGGTCTTTGGCCGGTGCCAGTCTGCATGCTTCACCTCCGGGCTTACCTTTCCTTGGACTTAGCGAGTGGACCTGCGCGCCCATTTTTAAAACCCTATCGCCCCATCCCTGGTTACCATGAAAGGGCAAGGGCTTACTGCTTTCGAATCAAAGGACGACGTATTGTTCAGGCTGCTTTCGTTAGGGCTTATTCGTAATAACCGTCTCCGTGATAATGATGATATTTCGACAGGCTCACTTCGTTTAGTTCTTTCTGGCTTTCCAAGAACATCCTCGACTGGCACAGGCTCTCCCCGTATTAAAGCTTTTTACTTTTCTCATGAAGCCTGGCTTCATTCGCCTGTCCTTCAGCCTTAATCCCTCATGCTTTTTTGTGATATCCTCGCCGAGGTACTTTTCGTTTTTGGTTCCAGGATCGGTGTGTCTTCTCTTCTGTGATCTTTCGAGTAAAATAGCAAGGCGCTGTGTGGCTAGATTGGTTAGGGTCTTATTCTTTCTACTTGTTACTCTACGGGTCCGGTCATTCTCTCCTTGCATAGGAGGTGACTCCTTGGTTAGACCGACTTAAGACAAGTGGTGCCTCTGATCATTTAGTTGAGGTTGCTTTTCGAGATGTCCCGGGGGAACCTCCTCTCCCCTTGGATAAAGGCAAAGGTAGGATTAATGAGATTAAATACCCTATGGGGTCAGAATATCTGAAGTCAGCCGTACAGAATGCTCTGGCGGTGGGACCTAGCAAGGTTGGGCCCTTGTATGGAGAAACTTTCGCGAGGCGCTATAGCCCTCGTGTCCGTGTCCGGGTCCCGCATTTCACCTCCTACGTGGTCCGTGTGCCCAAAAGATGGTATGTTTTTTTGAGGTGGCCTTCACAATGGCCTCCGCTTTCCTTTACACCCCTTATCAAAAGGTCCCAACATTTCAATGTATGCCCTTTCAACTTTCGCCCAATTCTATTGGGTATAATCGATTGGCCATTGGTTTTCTTAGTGGACAAGGGCTCATGCTCCTAGTATAGCCTGGTTTCGACCTTTTAGTGTGTGAAGGAAGCCGCCGAGGGCTTTCTTTATTCATCTAAGCGCGCTAACGCCTTTATCATCTCGCATCTCCCATCTTCATAAATTTTGGAGTGGCGTACTTTTTCATTACATTCTATTGAGAATGGTCTCCTCACAAGGAAGACACACATGCCCTCACTGTCCGACCACCTCGAGAATCTACGTGAGCTTGATTTTGGCTAAGTTCGGTCTAGTTTTCGTAAGCTATGTGGTGTCCCCACTTGCATCAATGCTTTTTCAAGGCAAGGGAAGAGCTCATTCTAATCTCAAATCAAGAAGAGGTCAGTTGAGCCGCATGTGTTTTCCTCGCTACTCCTCAGCTTATCAAAGCCTGACACTCTGGGATCTTTGTCTTCGAGGTCCTCCCACCTTGCTACTTTGAGCCCTCCACCCCCCTCCATTATGAAGTTCTCTCATGTCGGGCCTCCCGCTGTCAAGCCCACGAAGGGAGAGCTTCTGGCTCTAGTGGAGATTTTATCTCAAAAGTCTCGGAGTGTGACGCAGAAAGCTCCGGAGTCTCTGGAGAAGGGTCGTCCGGCCTGGGGGCAAAGTCCCGAGGTTGGGGATGTCCTCGACATCACCTTCTACCCATGTCCGAGTGCCGGAGCAAAGTATCGCCGCCACCAAGTTCCTAGTCCCATGTTCGTAACCCCGCTGGTTCACAGAAAGGCTGGATACTCGAGCCTCCGCTGAGATTATGCCGATTACAGCTTGAGTCCCCTGGCCGCAGCGCCGAGCCTCCTCAGTGTGGCGGAAAAGTCGGGAGGAAAAGCTCAAGCCATGAGGATGGGGATTCCCCGTTTTTCAATGTCGTAGTTTGTACTAGCGCTGTCTCTGGCCCATTCTCGTAGATTCTGATCTTAAGAGGTCGAAAATTTTGTCTGAGGAATCTTTGGCCTGATCCTTTCAGGGGGTAGCCTCTGCAAGTTCTCGTCCTCCAGATTTCGTCTTGTCGTGGTCCCCATCTCATCTCGAAGGGTGTTGACTTTATGTCGCACTAAGAGGTGGCTACCCATCCCCAAGAAGTCGGCAAAAGGCCAGATTGAACGAGGCCACGTCAAAAGCCGCCGCAGTCTACAAGGCGAGGGTGGCCAGCTCTTACTTCGAAAGGAACAGATCATGAGATCGAATGCAAAATATGATGGAGGAGGCCGTGAAGCTTAGGTTTGATTTGAAACATACCACGATGGCGCGAGCGCGAGCTGAGGATAGGAAAGAAAAGGTCCGAGATGGCTTAAAAGTGGCCGAGGGGGAGCTTCGGGAGGTCAGGGACGGGCTGCAAGCTGCCCAAGATGACCTGTTCGAGGCAAGGGACGAACTCCGCAGTCGCCTGCACCGAAGCCTGCGTAGTCAGGATGAGCGCAATCATCCTGCAACGAGTCATGTAACTAGGAAGAGTCGCTGCGTCACAGAGGACAACCGTGAATAAGGCGCCACAAGTAGATGGAGCCCATCGCGGAAGCTCTGAGGTCGTGGACTCCTATCAACGCCCGACCCGAGGAGTGCCACGGGTCACAGGGACCTTCAGAGGGCGTGAAACTCTAGCTTGTTCAAAAAGCGGATGGAGCTATAGCGACTTGAGGGACTCCAGGCCCCGCACTCAATGGGGCTTCCCGGATGGGTTGCCTTTTAGAGGAGGGCTGTCAATGCCTACCCGAGCTTGGATCTTAATTTCGATATCCCTAGTAATGAGGAGGCGGAAGAATCTTTTTCGTCGACATCTTGGTGAGGAGCCAAACACCCCTATTGGGTCGGGCCGGGCTTGTTTTTTTTTGGTTTCCGGTTTGAACCCCGATATATATATGCCTAATGAATATCCCATTTTCTATTCCTTCGCCTCTTTTTGTTGTCTTGCCAATTTGAGCTGTTTGGTTTATGGGTTTTTCCGCCTTCTAAATCGAGCTATCTGGCTCCGTGGCTACTTGGCCTTCCTTGAACAGTTATGCTTCGTGATCTGAGCTATTGGGCTCCTGAGCTATATGACTCCAAGACCCTTTCTTGAGTTGATATGCTTTAAAACTCGAGCTTATCGGGTCACGACGAGGCCTTCCTAAGCCGCAAGCTCGCAACCGAGCTCCCAGCGCAAGCAAGGCCCTTGAGTAGTTATACTCAAAATCTGAGCACCGGGCCCCGGGCTATTCTTCTCGAAATAACCGCTATGGCTATATGGCCTTTCGAGCGCTGGGTTTTTCAAACTCGAGCCGCTGAGGTCTACGGGCTATTCCGCCGAGCCGAACCGCTCGCGGGGTTATATGACCTTCGAGCAGTCGAAGCTCTTCGAAAACCCGGGCCATCGAGGCTCCACAGGCCGACATGCCCGAGCCGACTTGCCCCGGGCTACCAAGCCTCAGCTGAGAACAGCCTCCCAAAACCGGAAATGCTGAGGCCCGTGGCCATTCCCGCCTGAGTCGACTCGCTCCCGGGCTACCAGCCTTAGCCGGAAAGTAGTCGAGCTCTTAAAACTGTCGTTGAGGCCTCGTGGGCTAAACCGCCCGAGATGAACTCAAGCACGCGGGCTATATGGCCTTTCTCGAGCAGTTGCTTCAAAACCGAGCCGAGGCTCTACGGGCTATTCGGGCCTCAGCCGAACAGCTCTACGCCTATACGCTTTCGAAGCAAATGGTCTTCAAACCGAGCTCTAAGGCTCCACGGGCTGACATGCCCGAGCTACTAGGCCTTAGCTGAGCAATGAGCTCTTCAAAATTGAGTCGCGAGGCCCCAGGCTAAACTCGCCTTTAGCCGAACCGGCTATGTGGGCTATAATGGGCCTTTTCTCGGAGTAGCCGAGCTCTTCAAAACCGGGAGTCGCCGAGACTCCATGGCTATTCCGCCCCGAGCTGAACCGGCTCGCGACCATATGGCCTTCTCGAAAGCAACCAAGCTCTTCAAAATTGAGCCTCGAGGCCCATGGGTCGACATGTCTGAGCCGACCACTCCGGGCTACCAGCCTTATTGAAAGGCCGAGTTTCTTCAAAATCGAGTCACGAGGCTCCATAGGCTATTCTGCTTGAGTTGAACTGGCTCTACGACTATATGGCCTTCTTGAGCAGTTGAGCTCTTCAAAACTGAGCTCCGAGGCTCCATGGGCCAACATGCTTGAGTTGACTTGCTCCCGGCTACCAGCCTTAGTCAGCAACAGCTCTTCAAACCGGAAATGTTGAGGCCCGTAATTAAACTCACCAGCCGAACTCGGGCTACGTGGCTATGGCCTTTCCGAGCGCCTGAGCTCTTCAAAACCCGAGTCGCCAGGCTCTCATGGCTATTCCCACTGAGTCGAACTGCCCTACGGCCATATGGCCTCTCGAAGGCCGGCCTCTTCAAAACTCGAGCCTAAGGCTCCATACGACATGCCCGAGCCGACTCGGGCTCAGGCTACCAGGCCTTAGTTGGAGCAAACTTGAGTTTCAAAATCGAGCCGCTAAGGCTCCGTGGGCTAAACTGTTTGAGCTGACTGGCTACGTGGCTATATGGCCTTTTCTCGAGCAAATGAAGCTTCTTCAACCGAGCCGCTGAGGCCCATGGGCTATTCTCGCTCGAGCTGAACTGGCTCGCGCATTATACGGGCCTTCGAAATGAAGCCTTCAAACCGAGCTTCGAAAAGTGGCTGCTTTGACTTCCATTCGAAGGGAGCGACGCTCACGCGGTTTATGGAGAATTGGAATGACTCTCGTGATTTTTCGAGCAAGGGCCAGCCTTCTTATAATTACCGGCGATCCCGCTATGGAGCTCATATCAACCTTCTTCCTTAACTGAATCCGCGTGTGATGAAGGCCAAGGCTCGTCGTTTCTTGCGTGGGGTTTGCTTAGGGACTCGTCTGGTTTCATGGACCTCCGCCCGTGAGCTGCGGTTTTCCCGCCTCCCTTTATGGGAGTATGTTGGCCCCAGTCCGGTACAGGAATGCGTCTCGAGAGAGCCGGTGTACTTTGCACCGCTTTACTTCCATTTTCTCCTCTTCTTTCTCTTTCTCTTCTTTCTTCTCTTTCTCCTTCTTTTTCTCACTCTCTCTTCCTCTCTTTCTTCTTTCCCTTCTCCTTCTCGTTCGCAATCTTTTTTTTTTTTTTTTTGAGGGAACTGCTTATACTGTTTATTTCCGAGATATAAGGAATGATACTATTGATTGTAATCAATTGTACCTTCATTGGAATAAAGAAAATTTTTCTTCTTTTTGGCGCATGAATTTGTGTATTCTGATGTGTGTAACTTTCTCGTCTGTTCCCTAGCTGAGTTGTCTGTTTTTCTTTTACTGAGATGCCCCGCTTTTTGATTTATGAGGATATTGAATAAAGTAAACACACATATGTATCTGAAAGCCGATGATACTTTATTAAAGATTACAATCCGAGGTCTACTGATAAAAACGCTTAAGATGCTCAGTGTTCTAAGAGTGAGGTAGAACTTTTCCTTCTTCTGTTTGAAGCTCATAATTACCCGGTCTGATGACTTGAGGTACGATATAGGGGCCTTCCCAGCTGGGCCCTAATTTTCCATGCGTTGGATTTTTCCTTGAAGGCAGAAGCTTTTTTAAGACTAGGTCGCCAGGCTTGTAACTTCTGGGTTTGACTTTTTGGTTGTAGTACCTTGTCATCTTCCTTTGGTAGTCTTCTGTACACTTTTGGACCTGATCACGCTTTTCATCCAAGAGGTCCAGGTTTAGGAGGAGAGCCTCTTCGTTATGTTCCACGCCCGCTCAATCTCGATCCCTTGGGATTTTAACCCGATTCATGTGGCCACCGCCTAAGTGCCAAAAGCTGTAGAGGCTAATGGGGGTTTCCTCGAGTCGCAAACTTGCGCTGTAGTTCTCGTATGCCCATTAACACCCCGGGTAGGTACTCACCTACTTGCCTTTTAGATCTTCCAACTTGGTCTTAGTGCCGCTTTTTTTAAGAGTTCCATGGTGATCACCATCCATTAGATTGTGGATGAGTCGGGATGAGTAGTAGTTCTCGACCTCGAGCTCAAGATTTAAATCCCTGAACTTAAGGTTGTCAAATTCCTTCCCATTATCAGACACCAGGGCTCTCGGGATACCGAACCTACAAATTATGGAACACCAAACGGCTTTTATCTTCTCGTTTCGTGATAGTAGCCAAGCACTGGCTTCGCCCATTTGGTGAAATAATCACACACTGATGACGACCAACGCCCTTCCACCGGGCGAGGTCCATTATGTCTAGGCCCCAATGTCAAAAGGCGGGCTTGTGACCGAAACCAACGGTTCTGATGAGAGGGGTGAGATTTCGCGTGCTCCGACGTCCCCTTGCACTTCTTGACTAGTCCCACGCTGCCTCTCGAGCATCATACAGTAGTATCCCTATCTTAAGGCCTTCCCAACGTCCGAGCTTCGATTAGCTGTGATTTCTCATACACCTTCATGCACTTCCCGCGACGTAGTCGGCCTTCCCCGCGATGCACTTGAGGATGGGTGTGAAAAACCTCGCTTGTAAAGACTTCCTTATGAATAGTGGACTCCCACCACTCCACCTGCTTAAGCCTCGTCGTCTGCAGCAAACTGCCTACTAAATAGTCCCAAATGGGTCCATCCAAACGGCCGGTCACATGTGTGAGACTTCCCTCACATAGAGATCTATAGAGGGCTCCAAGGTAAGGCTCGCGATTGCAAGGCCTGCTTCCTTGAGATCTTCTTGGAGGCCGTTGCTGCTTTGCTGGGGCATCCTGGCTTCTGGGAGTTCTTTACCCGGGTATGTGTCCTGACTTGAACTAGCATGAACTTCCTTAGTAATTCCCTTACCTTTTTGAGGTATAGGATCATTTTTTCACCTTTGTCCTCATAGTGTCTTCTATTTCCATTTTTACTACCAACCGGAGTCACGCATACCTTAAGCTGGTCAAACTCATCAATACAGGCTGAGTCCACTGATGACGGCCTCATATTCCTACTCGTTTGTCGAGGCTTGGAACCCAAATCTGAGTGCATATTCGATATCTATTCCTTCTGGGGAGGTTAGGATTAGCCCGACATCGCTCCCTTGAGCATTGGCGACCCCGTCTACGAACAGCTTCCAAATGGGGAGGTCGAACGTCGCTCGCATATCCTCGGCAAGCTCTGCCGGGGTGAACTCTATGACAAACTGGCCACGCCTGCCGGACGCGAGACTCGGGATCGGGACCCGATTTTTTTTTTTTTTTTTAAAGCCAACCCCTGTGGGTATGGCCCACATCCTATAACAGAATCAAAATATTATATACATATAACTGAGTCCCATTTACAAATACAAAACTTACTTATTATAACTAGCACGGAACCTACATAGTGAACCTTTACAAGTGTGTCGCCCACCAGACATGATGCTCACGACGCTCTCCTCGTACCTACAAGGATTGGAAACCCTGCATAAGCTTTACGCTTAGTGGGAAACATTTCTTATGCATATACACATTTAACGCATAAACAATAACAGATAATATAAATTGCATGCATTTATATTATGAACTTATACGAGTACTTCTTCTTATAACAGGCTTACGCTTATTCGGATCTCCCGTAGGAGTTACAGAACTTATACTTAACAGACTTATGTTTATCCAGGACTCCCGTAGGAGTTACAGAACTTATACTTATACTACGGAGTTTACACTTGTTCGGAGGTACCCGTAGGTATCACAGAGATTACGTAACGCGGTAATCGTATTGCAAAACTTATTCTCGACACTGGGCACGGTGCTCACAAAACTTATACCGTACTTCGATCTTATTTGTACCACGGCATATCAAATACGGTCTTAATGAACTTATAATGGGTTCACGAGCATATATACTTATCTTATTTATTCAGAGCAATTCTTAGGTACTCATCGACTTATACTTATTTTACCGATAATGAGTACCGTAGGTACTACGTAACTTATCGTATACAAGAGTACCCGCAGTACTACGTAACTTAATCAAATACAAGAGTACCCGTGAGGTACCATGTAACTTATCGTGATACAGGAGTACCAGAGGGTATCAGAAAATGTGACGATGTGACGTAACTTATTCGTGATAATGCCTTGTCAGATACAAGAGTACCCGTAGGTACCACAGATCTATAATAAGAGATAGAACTTATCGATGCAGGAGGCCCGTAGGCAAATTTGGTAACATATCAGATGTACAAGACGTAACTTATTCAGACACGGGCCTTATCGTATACGTGATTTATCGATACAGGACTTATCGGGATAATAGTGAGGCCCAGAAAATTGCAACGTATCGATACAGATTAACTTGTCGTATATGGGCCTTATCGATGTGTGAGTGATCTTAGGTACTACGGTGACTGAGACGTAACTTATCGAGACACATGATTATCAAATACGGGAGTACCCGTAGGTGCTACAGAACTCAATCAGAGACAAGACTTATTTAGAAACAGGACTTATTTAGATATAGGAGTACCCGTAGGTACTACGTAATCTTATGCTGCATAGATTATAATTAGAAACTGAACTTATTCAGATACGTATACTCCGTGAGGTACTACGTAACTTATCAGATAATGGACTTATCGTATGCGTGAGTACCGCAGTACTGGCGAACTTATCGCATCAGACTTATTCAGAGACAGAGTACCCGTAGGTACTACGTATCATTTTTCAGATACAGGAGTACCGTAGGTACCATAGACTTATTCGTGATACAGACTTATCGATGCAGGAGTACACGAGGGGTACCATGTGACTTTATTCGCATACGTGATTTATTAGATTTAAGAGCACCCGTAGGTACCATGTGACTTATTCAAATACGACTTATAAAATACGTGAGTACCCGTAGGTGGTACACGAAACTTTATCGATCGACTTATCTGCAGATTTATCATATAACCGCTTGACTTCAGACCGCAATACGGGATGAGTAAGACAAACACAAGGCACCAAGAGACATACAAGACTAAGTGCCGTGAAGTATTAGTCAAGTCGAGTGCTCTCAAGACTTAATAGACAGGAGTGCCGTGGAAGACTAATCGTAATGTGAGCGGCCGAAAGCACTAATCGTAGTCAGAGGCCAGAGCACTAATCGTAAGTACCCTGGCAGCAACGAGTGCCGGAGCACTAATCAGAGTACCGGCATTTCAATCGTGAGGCCGAGCACTAATCGGGAGTACCGGGCATTAACTGTGGAGGCCTGAGCACTCCAATCGTGAGCACCGCTTCCAATCGCATTGGGAGTGTAAGCACTAAATGAGTACCGAAGTACTATTCAGGACAGAGTGTCGTCATTTAATAATAACCGGTCTTAGGTGGTTTACAATTACATGAGGTCAAGAACTTTACTATCATATAATGGCATTCTACTCCTCTTAGTGTTCATTTATTGCAGATCGTCATTCATATACTCGGTAAGGTATGATGTAACACGTAATCACACCTTATTCATGGATTCTTATTCTCAATGAATCTATTTTCTTAGGAATTGAATCAATCCAATCGGATCATCCAAACCTGCTATGGCATTTTCATGCCAACTAGTCTGGGCTTACCGATTTTACCGAGGGATAGTTTGAAATATTAATTTACAGCACTATTCATATATTTGACACTGGTTCTTTGTGTCTTTGTTAAGGTGCTAAGGGTTCTATTCCACTTGAATCACTCCACCCGGAGCACCGAACTCAAGTTACGTCCAAACAACCGACTTCTTATGTTCAACTGGGTGCAGGAAATACGGTACATACCCACTTTGAGTGAATTTTTTGGGCTATCTAGAGTCAGAATTTGGAGATACATATTAAATATGGTTTGTTCTCCTGAAGTCTATTTTGGTGGGCCACTTAACCACCTAAATCGGATAAGAAATGAGCAAGTTATGGCCAAAATACAAAACTGGTGGAAACTGAAATTGTATATCGTAGTTGTACCAGACAAGTCTAACTTGTACCTAAGACAAGATGGCCAAAAATGACTGTGAACACAAGTTGTACCGGTACAAGTTCAAGTTGTACCGGTACAAGTCTCCGAAAAGTGCCCAGAATGTGTATTTTCTCCCATTTTTCATGCACTTTTCCATCCCAAACCAAATCTATACTTCATATACACTTCAAAATCATTTCCAACATGAGTTATGATCCATCCTCAAACCAAACATGATGTTTAGTTAGGGTTTATTCTAAACCCTAATTCAATTTACTCAATTAACTATGAATCATCCTCAAAGAGAGATTTATGAGCTATGTGCCATATGGGTTTTACCCCACCTTACTTGCCATCATTTTGGGGTTAAAATGGAACCTAGCAAACCCTAGATTCGGGGCAAGATTATAACCATCAAAGCATGGAAATTCATACATAATCTCATAGAATCCATACATAAATTCATTTCATACCTTGGCCTTGCTTGGCCTCTTCCTCTTCTTCTCTCTTCCTTTTCCTCTTCTTTCTCCTCATTCTCTTCACTTCACTTCGCTGTTTTTAAATTTTCGAGACCAAATTTTGGGTCTTTAAATCATGGATTGTTATGTCATAGTTAATCTCCAAAACCCATTTTTAGTTAAGTTTGCTTATTTGCTTTTAAGCCCATAACTCATTCTATTTGTATTTCAAGTTTTCTTTATTGTATTGCCTCTAATCTTCTATAATTACACAACAATTCTGGCTATTTATACTTCCGCCTCAAATCTTGTCAATTTTATACTTTAAGTCCCTTGACAATTTACAATTTAATCCTTAAGTTTTGTAACTTTCCGGGTTCAAGCTTCCATGTTTCGTATTTAACTCACGAAACATTCAAATTAAGCTTACAAAATACCCTAAACATGTCGAAAACGACTAGGGTACATTTCGGGGTGTTACAAAATCTGCTAAGACCTGCCCTTTTATTGCCCTTTTTGGTTTGTATCTGATGTCGAACTTGCTCAACTCTAATGCCCATTTACCGGGCCTTCCCGAGGTCTCGGTTTGTGTAACACTTGTTTAATTCGTATCATTGGACTTCAATGGTATGAGTTTCAGCAAGTATGAGCTTTCGGGCCGCTGGTTACTAACGCTGTGATTAGTTTCCTCCATCCTCGGGTACTCTCCTTGCTCCTCGAGCTCGGCTGCAATAGTAGACTAGGTACTGTACTCGTTCTTTGTCTCGAGGCACGCTGGCTGGTCAGAATGAAACCCGCAGATACGCAGTAAGGAGTTCTCCTTCAGAGGGGCTCACCAGAATGGGGGGAGAGCTCAGATAAGTTTTCAGTGCTGCGAACGCTTCTTCGCAATGTGTATCCTATTGAAAAGCTTTCTTTAGAACCTGGAAGAAAGGTTGACATCTATCGCTGGCCTTAGACACAAATATGCTTAAAGCGACTATTCTTCCTGTTAGACGTTGGATTTCTTTTACGTTTGACCGTGGCGGCATGTCGAGCACAACTTTTATCTTGTCTGAATTTGCCTTAATTCCTCGGTTGTTGACTATAAAACCTAAGAATTTTCCGGCTGAGACTCCAAAAGCGCATTTAGCTGGATTCAACTTCATGTTGTACTCGTGATCCGAATGCCTGCATATATGAGTTATGTGGAGCTCAGCCGTGGTTGATTTCACCAACATGTCATCTATATATACCTCCATGGATGCCCCTATTTTCCTCTGGAACATCTTGTTCACCAACCTCTGGTAGGTAGCTCTTGCGTTCTTTAGCCCAAAGTAAGTACGTCGATAGCAACAAGTCCCCGCCCGTGACGAATGAGGTCTTATCTTGGTCGTCTGATCCATGCTGATTCGGGGTTGTAAATGGAGAAAAGCATCCATGAAACCCGAGGAGTCTACGGCCTACTGTAGCATCTACAATGCGGTCGACCACGCGTAGGAAACTATCTTTGGGCAGCGCTCCTACTGATGTCACGTTGAAGTCGGCGCGCAGTCGCCACTTGTTGTTCGCTTGAAGAGCACGACGCTACTAACAATTCAGATACCCACTCTCCGATCGCCTCGCCGAGGAGCTCACGACCTCCCCATTTATCGCTTTTTGTCTTTCGGGAGCGAAACTCCTTCTTTTTTGCTTAACCGGTTTGAAGGATGGACTGACGCTTAGTCTATGAGTGATTATTGCGGGGTCAATCCCTCCCATGTCCTCTTGCTTCCACGCGAAGACATCCTTGTTCTATTTCAAGAAGTGAATAAGGAGATGTCTGAGGTCTTCTCACAAATGAGCCAACGTAGTAAGGTGTTCAGGTTATTGTCCAACTCCGCATGTGCCCAATTTTCCGAGGGCTCTGCCCGGGTGGTATTTACCTCGCCGCGCGCATGTCGAAGCCTGCTCCATGTATACGTTGTCGACTGCTTTTTGATTCATGGATGCCGAGTAGCACTCCCTGGCCACGCGCTGGCCTCCTCGAACCATTCCTACTCCACTTGTGGTAGGAAACTTGATCATCATGTGGTAAGTGGACGGGATGGCCTTTATGGCGTTGAGAGAGGGTCTGACTGCCCAACAACATGTTATAAGTAGATGGGGCATCTACTATGAGAAACTTTTATCACGTTGTTCCTCGGCACTCGGGGTCTCCTGCAGTGAGTACTAACTGTATCCTAAAGGTAAAGACTTTCTCTCCAGAGAATCTTCGCAGGTGTGTGTTGACTGGTTCCAGCTTCTCCCTTCCGATGCCCATCCTATCAAAAGCCGACGCGAAGATGATGTCGGATGAACTCCCATTGTCGACCAGGACCCGGTGGATCGTTTTGTTAGCCACAACTGCCCTTATTACCAAGGGGTCGTTGATGAGTGGCTGAAATACACAGGTCATACCCGCGTCTGTCTTATTTTTTTAGCTTTATTCTATATTTAAATACGTATTTTTGTAGCCCGATATCTGATTTGTGTAATTGGTGTGAATGCAGGAGAAAAGGGTAGTTTGAAGCATTCCGAGCAAAGGTGCAAGGCATAAAGGTATCGAACGCCACGTACGCCGTAACGCCGCGACATCCCCACCTCGTGACGTCCCAACATCGCGACGTTAAGTCAACATATATAGAAGTCAACAAGCGGCAACGTCGTGACGTCAGTGCGAGTTTTGCCTCTCAATCATTAAAAGCAAAAGGAACTAATCGTGGATCTAGATCGAGGCGCGAGTACTCTAACTAGTAAGTAATAAATCATAATAAAGAACGATTGACTCGAGAAGAGCCCGTCAATTTGTATTTTTCTTCTTTTTGGATAGAAGTACTGATGTTTGATAAATTAAACACTAGTGCTCTCATATTCAGTATGTTCTAGATTTATACCTAGGGTGTTGTTGAACCCTGTCACAATTGCATGGATTAAAGATTAGTATTTTATATTATTCAGTTGTTTATAATTTGTTAACATCCCCGCTTTATATCCGTATATACAGATGTCCGCCAATATTAGCGCTGATTTGTACTGAGGATCCGAGATTCGAGAGATGAGGATACCAAGGGATTTGAGTAGAGCAACCTTCGGTTGATTCGGTAAATAAAGATATTCCGATCCCAAGGGTGGCAATTAAGGTTAGAACATTTAAGCATTTCGGAGTATCGAGTCAGTAGATACACTAAACTCTACTAGCGAGATAAAGGATACACCTCGAGAGCATTTCTGTAGCAAGATCAATGGCCATCAATAAATCATAAATAAACCGAATAACATCATTTTTAAGAAATAATCCATCGAAAGTGGTGGGGGAGACATAATCTAGTCTTCATTATACAACAATTCATTACGATCTGCTAGTTTAGGTTTAAATTCGTATTAATTTTGCACCTTCACATTAACACTTATATCCCGCATAATATTCAAAAGCCAATCTCCTGTATTCAACACACCATCCCCGTGATCGACATCCGTACCATGGGCACAATTATATTACTGGGGCGACGCATGCACTTGCGCATAAAGGCATATATACACACCACGCTTTCAGCCTATCAACTTTAGCCGCTTGCTCCGGGATAGGCTGAGTGATATAGAATAAATAACAGATATTACTCCGAATTTTTGTTTTTATTTGTTCTGCAAGTGCTAGTAATTGTCTTTGCTTCGTGTGTGATCAGAGTCAAGGTTTCAAATGAAGATGCGACGACTGGATCGTGTCGACCAACATCCGTTTGATCCTCGTCCCACACATCACGCCAGCCTCAGGCATTTCTCCAAATTCCACACCCGACTCTGGGTGACCTGTGCCTCCCCACTGAGCTTTGATGCATCTGGATGAGACCCAGGAGCACCGAGTCCTCCTCACACAGGATATGGAGGCCCTTCGTGCTGACATGCGTACGGTTCTGGCCAACCAGGCCACTATTCTTCAGCAAACAGCGAGTCCTCCAGTGCTCAAATTATACTCGCCCACCACCAGCCGCCACCACCACCACCACCACAGTGACCTACACTGTCACGCCCCGCTTTTCTCCGGACGAGACTCAGACTGGACTCTTTTTTTTTTTTTTTTTTAAAGCCAACTGGCACCTGTGGGTATGGCCCACATCTTATAACAGAATCAAAATATTATATACATATAACTGAGTCCCATTTACATATACAAAACTGAACTTTTACATTTACAAACCAGAGCACTAACCTGGCATATGTAGTGAACTCCTTACAAGTGTAAGGTTTACCACTACGGGATGTTTCACGATGTCTCTCCCCGTACCTACACGATTAAAACCGTGCTGTTTTACGCCATGGGAAACATTTCTATGCATATACACATTTAACGCATAACACAATGTATAATATAAATTTCATGCATTTATATTATGAGCTTATACGAGTACTTCTTCTTATAACAAAGCTTACGCTTATCTGATCTTCCAGAGGGAGTTAAGGTGATCTTATTCTTATAACATATCCTTATAACACTTATAAAAATTCAAATTCCAGTAGAGTTACAGTAACTTATACTTATACTCGATCATGTTTATTCAGACTCCCGCAGGAGTTACGTAATCCTATACTTATTCTACTAACATATCCCGTATTCTCCGATCTTATACGGAGCCTATTCTCGTATTTCGATACGTGGCACCCGTAGGTACTATAGAACATTAATCAGATACAAAAGTACCCGTAGGTACTACAGGACAGATTCCTTATACAGAGGTACCCGTAGGTACTCCAAGACTTATGCTTATCTTACTGATATCTGAGTACTGTGAGGTACTCACAGAGACAAGAGTACCTTTAAATACTATCGACTTATACTTAATCTACCAATATGGGAGTACTCATAGGTACTACTGAGCTTATACAGATAATGTGACTTATCGATACAGAGTACCCGTAGGTACTACGTAACTTATTCAAATGTGCGTGAGTACCCGTAGGTACGGCCAGACTTATCTCGAATACCGAACTCGTTGTATACAGGAGTATCCGTAGTACTACGTAACATATCGATAATTGGACATAACTTTTTAATCAAATGTCGGAGGCCCTGTAGGTACTACGTACGTATCGATACGTGATGTAACTTAATCTGCATGCAGGAGTACCCATAGTACTAGCGAACAGATCAGGATACGTGACATAATTTATTCAGATATGGGACTTATCGATATTGTGAGTACCGTAGGTACTACAGACTTATACATGCATTTAACTTATCGCATACAGGACTTATTAGATACATGAGTACGTAGGTACTACAGACTTATTCAAATGTTGTGGAGTACTCTTAGGTACTACGGAACTTATCAGATCAAAGACTTATTCAGAGGATGTGGAGTACCTACAGGCAATATAATCCAAATCGATGGTGAACAGAACTTAATTAAATACATGAGTACCCGTAGGTACTACAGAACATTTTCGAAGCAGAGTACCAGTACTACGTAGCTTAATCGTGAGACAAAGAGTACCCGTGAGGTACTTCAGGAACTTGTCCCAAGAGATGCACTTGTCAAATACAGGAGGCCCGTAGGTACCACAGACTTATCGAGGATCTGAGGACTTATCAAATCACGGGGTACGTAGGTGCTACGAGGACTTGTGGAATGCGAGGACTTGTCGGATACGAGGGAGTACCGTAGGTATACGAGCAGAGATCGGATACGGGACATAATTTATTGGATATGGGAGCACATCGGATCTGAGGAGTACCGTAGTACGGGACTTGACCAGTGCGGGGGTACGTAGGTACTACAAAACTTATTCGGATGCGGGAGTACCGTGGGTACTACATAAGCTTATCACGGTGCGAGGGTACAGTAGGTGCTTCTGAAACTTATACGGATGCGGGAGTGATGCCGGGTAGGTACCACGAGGCCTTAATCGAGACGGGAGTACCGTAGGTACTACGGGAACTTTTGGACTTATCATATAGCTGTTTGACTTCTAGACCGGTAATACGGTTAAGTAAGGCAACGTGTGATAGAATGCTACGAGAGATGCTTGCACGATGCCCAGTCTTTGTAGCGGTAGTCGAGCGAGGTTGGTGGCGCTGGTCGAGCGAGTGCGTGGCACTGGTCGAGTGCAGGTACTGTCGGAGTGCGGGCTGTCGGTACCACGGTGCTGTCGGTGCGGGCGCGCTGTCCCGGGGTGGGAGACGCTGTCGAGTCTTGGAACCTTGTCCGAGGATGCCAGAAGTGCTAATCGTCGAGTCTTGGGTGTGTCGAGGAATCTGGGAAGTCTTAATCAGGTGCGAGCACTGTCAGGGCCAGTGCTAATCGAGTGCCGTGTCATTTAATAGCGGTGTAGGTAGTTTTACAATATATGAGTTAGTAACTTACTATCTATAATAGGGCATTGTTAGCCACTTTATGCGTTCATGACGGATCGTAATCCATATCTTGTGGGTATGATGAGCATGTAATCACAACTTATTCATATATTATTATTATTCTTCTATGAATCATCTTTACTCGAAGTGGAATCATTCGATTGGATGTCTTTGAGCTTCGGTGTGGCATTTCATGCCAACTAGTCGATTTTTCGATTTTACACTCGGGACTGTTGGATACTGATTTTTCAGGGTCTTATATTTTGACACTAGGTCTTGTACTTATTTAAAGCTAAGGTGCTGCTAAGGGTTCTATTCAACTGGAATCACCCAATTGAACACCGGAGCTCTCAGGATTACGTCGAAACAACCGGACTTCTCTATGATCACTGATGCAGGAAATGGGCTTGCATAGCCTCGCTGAGTGGATTTTCGACCACATAGAGTCAGAAATTGGAATGCCTTCTCTTAAATTTTGGTTCTCCTTGAAGTCTATTTTACGTAACCACTTGAATCACTCAAATCGGATAAGAAATGGGATTATGGCCAAAATACGGCTTGGTCGAAGTGGAAAACGAGCAGTCTACCGGTAGGACTTAACTTCTCTGCATTAGGACTTGGCCAAAATCGACGAATCAAAGTTCTACCGGTAGAACTTAAGTCCTACCGGTAGAAGACGCACCCCGGGAAATGCCAATGGGTGTTTTTCTCTAATTTTTTCGTATGTTTGCAATCCCCGATCACTTCTGCGCTTCAAACACACATCAAAAAAGCGATTCCAAATCCACCTTGGAATCTCTTTTCTACTCAATTTCTCTATCAATTTCATATATTTCTTCAAAAATCCATCATGGATTTCTTAAAACTCCCCTTCTAATATGGAGTTATAACCCATACACAAACAAACATGAGAATTGGTTAGGGTTTATTTAAACCTAACTCAGTACCATCAACCATGGATTCATCCTCAAAGAGAGGATTTCATGAACTTCTTGTGTGCCATGTAATTTACCCACCTTACTTGCTATCATTTTGGGTTAAGATGAAACCCTAGCAAAACCCCATGTTTGGGGACAAACTACAACCAACCAAGCATGGCAATTCATACATAATCTCTTAGAATCCATAGCCAAAGTTAGTTTCCATACCAAAAATCCAAGTTCCATACCTTTGGCTTGCTTGATCTCCTCCATCTTCTTCTTCTTCCTCTTCTTCTCTCTTTCTCCCCATCCGGTTCTCCCCAAATGAGACCAATTTGGTCTTTTAAAATCCAGATTTTGTTAAGGCCTTGTTTGGCCATCAAAACCCATTTTTGGGTTATTATCATAATTGCATTTTGTCCCTGACTAATGCCATTTGTATTTCAATTCCTTTTATTGTATTTTGGCCTCTCATCTTCTAAGGTATACAAAAAATTCCTATTATTATTTCTTCTTGGCCTCAAATCTTTTTTTCACATTATGATACTTTCATGGGGACACCAAGCCCCTTTTTGGACCACGTTACAAAATTGTCCTTAAGTTTTCAGGTCTCTCGTTTCCCGGTTTCGCATTTGACCCATGAAACAGTCAAATTAGGCTTACAAAATACCCTAAACATGTCGAAAACAACTAGGGTATATTTTGGGGTGTTACAATTCTCCCCCCCTTATAAGAATTTCGTCCTCAGCACACTCTAACGTATTAACTTGCTATGTCGGATCATTTCTTTTCATGTCTTTACGAAGGCTGGGATGACTCTCCACTTGAGCCATCAAGCTCCATCAGACACATTTCTTTGTCTTAATCTTTGGTGGATTGAAATGCGATTCATTTTAGTCGTATTATAGGGCGGAAGACATCCGCGTGGAGCGACACATTACTATGTAGGTGCATCCTTAATACGAGACTTATCGGCACGCCCTAAACCTGAGCTCGATACCAACATCACGCCGGATTTTCGGGACGAAATTCGAGGCTACGGGACTCTTTTTTTTTTTTTTTTTTTAAAAGCCAATGCACGTGGTATATTACATCTTATAACGAATCAAATATTATATACATATGGCGAGTCCCATTTACATATACAAGCGAACTTGTTACAGAAACAAGCACGGAACCTACGTATGGTGAACCACTTACAGAGTGTGTTGGCCGGTATGCGGATGTTTCTTGATGTCTTCTCACGTACCTGCGGTTAAAAACGTGCTAAGCTTTGCGCAGTGGGAAACATTTCTTGTCATATACACATTTAGCATATAACTGTACTTGAGATAATATAAATTTCATGCACATTTTATATTATGAAAAACATCTGATACTTCTTCTTATAACGAACACAAGCATTCGGATCTCCGTAGGAGTTCTGAATCTTATTCTTATCACGAACATATCCTTATAACGGACTTATGTGCATTAGCGGACTCCCGTGAGAGATTCTGAGAACTTATACTTATACGGACTTATGTTTATTGGGACTCAGTAGGAGATTCACAGTATACTTATTCTACGGAACATATCCTTGTACTTAGGATCTTATCTGCAGGAGCCTATTCTCATTATTTCGGATCTGAAGTACTGTAGGTACTATAGAACATTTTGCTGATACAAAAAGTACAGTAGGTACTACGGGACGATTCATATCTGGAGGTACCACGTAGGTACTCCAAGACATGCTTATCTTACGGATCGTGAGTACTCGTAGGTACTACGGTCTGAAGTACGTAGGTACTCTTTGGACTTATACTTAATCTGTACGGAAAGGTACTCATGGGTACTGCGGGCTTATCTGAGATCTGAGGACTTATTGGATACGAGTACGAGTGGGTACTACGGAACTTGTTGAATGCGCGGGAGTAAGTGGGTACTACGGGACTTGTCGAATGCGAACATGCGGTCTGAGTACGGGTAGGTACTACGAACATATCGAATCTGAATGAGAACTTAATCAAATCTTTGATGCAGTAGGTACTTTCTGGTCATCGAATACGGACGAGAACCCAATCAAATGCGGGAGTACATGGTACTCTGAGCAGATCGAATCTGGACATAATTTATTCGGATATGTGGGACATGGATACGGGGTACCGTAGGTACTACGGAGGACCTCAGAGTAGAGCTTATCGGATCTGGGACTTAGATACATGAGTACCCGTGGGGTACTCAGGACTTCTGTCCAAATCTGGTACCCTTAGGTACTGCGGACTTGGATCGGGACATTCGGGACGGGGAGTACCCACATAGGTGCTACGGAACTAAATCGAGGAGACCGAGACGAGAGACTTGGTGGGCACGGGGTACCGAAGTAGTGTACGAGCATTTCGGTGCAGGGGGTACCCCCGTAGGTACTACGAGGCTTAATCGGGACGGGGGTACCGTAGGTACTTGAGGGCGTCGAGGGCCGGGACTTGTGTACGGAGTGCCGTGGGTACTACGGGACTTATCGGATACGGGACTTATCAAATCACGGGAGTACCGTGGAGTGCTACGGGACTTGTCGGATGCCGGGACTTATCGGGATACGAGTGCCGTGGGTGCTACGAACGGATAAAGGGCTGGGGACCGTTATTCGGATGTGGGACTTATCGGATACGGGAGAGTACCGTAGATACGGGACTTATTCGGAATGCGGGAGTACGTAGGTACTACGGAGCACATTGGTGCGGGAGTACCGTGAGTACTACATAGCCTCTGGATGCGGGGAGTGCAGTAGGTACAAAGGCTTATACGGTGCGGGGAGTACCGGGTAGGTACTACGGGGCCTTGTCAGTGAGGAGTACCGTAGGTACTCTGAGGAACTTTCGGAACATCATATAGCTGTTTGACTTCCCTAGACCGATGTCTACGAGTTAAGTAAGACCACGACACAATAAGTGCAGAGATGCTGCACGATGCCAGTGCTTGGTGTAGCTGGTCGAGCGAGTGTAGTGGCACTGTCGGTGTGCCGTGGCACGTCGGGTGCAGTGCTGTCGGGGTGCGGACACTGTCGGGATGCCGGGAGTGCTGTGCGGGAGTGCTAGAGCACTTGTCGAGTAAAGTATGTCCGAGTCTTGGGAGCATGTCCCCGAGAGTCTGGAAATTGCTATTAATCGAGTCTTGGACACTAATCGGAGTAGTGCTAATCCCGGGTGCGGAGCACTAATCAGGAGTACCAGAATCTTAATCAGGAGTCTTAGTGTCATTGTCTTAGTCTTAGGTAGTTTACAACTATATGAGTTCGATAACTTACTATCTTATAATAGGGCATTGTTAACCACTTAGCCATTCATGACAGATCGTAATCCACATATCTTGGTAAGGTATGATGGTATGTAATCACACCTTATTCATATATTCTTGTTCTTCTATGAATCATCTTTACTTTCGAAATTGGAATCATTCGATTGGATCTTCGGCTTCGGGTATAGCATTTTCATGCCAACTGAGTCGATTTTCGATTTACACTCGGGACTGTTTGAATTACTGATTTTCCCGGGGTCTTAACTTCATATTTTTGACACTAGGTCCTTATACTTATTTAAATCTAAGGTGCTAAGGGGTTCTATTCAACTGGAATCACTTGGTCGAACAGGAGCTCGAGTGCGTCGGCTGGCAGGACTTCTCTATGATCAACGATGCAGAAATGGGCTTGCACATAGCCTCACTTTGAGTGGATTTTCGACCACATAGAGTCAGAAATTGGAGATACCTTCTCTTGATTTGTAGTTCTCCTTGAAGTCTATTTTACGTAGCCACTTGAATCTCAAATCGGATAAGAAACAAGGGAAGTTATGGCGAAATCTGGCGGTGGTGGAAAACTAGAGCAGGTCCTACCGGTAGACTTAACTTCTGTGCAGGACAGCCCAAAAATCGACGAATCAAAGTTCTACCGGTAGAACTTAAGTCCTACCGGTAGAAGACACCCGAGAATGCCCAGAATGGGTGTTTTTCTCCCATTTTTCCATATGTTTGATCCCCAATCACTTCTACACTTCAAACACACATCAAAACAATTCCAAATCCACCTTGGAATCTCTTTTCTACTCAATTTCTCTATCAATTTCATATATTTCTTCAAAAATCCATCATGGATTTCTTCAAAACTCCCCTTCTAATATAGGTTTATAACCATACACAAACAAGACATGAGGATTAGTTAGGGTTTATTCTAAACCCTAACTCAATTACTCTCTATCAACCATGGATTCATCCTCAAAGAGAGGATTTCATGAACTTCTTGTGCCATATGGAGTTTTACCCACCTTACTTTAACATCATTTTGGAGTTAAGATGAAACCTAGCAAAACCCCATGTTTGGGGACAAACTACAACCAACCAAGCATGGCAATTCATACGCAATCTCTTAGAATCCGTAGAGTTAGTTTCCATACCAAATCCAAGTTCCCATACGCTGAAACACTTGATCTCCTCCATCTTCTTTCTTCTTCTATTCTTCTCTTTCTCCCCATCCGGTTCTCCCCAAATGAGACAATTTGGTCTTTTTAAAATCAGATTTTGTTAAGGCCTTGTTTGGCAAAAACCCATTTTTGAGTTATATCATAATGCATTTTTGTCCCTGACTAATGCCCATTTGTATTTCAATTCCTTTTATTGTATTTGCAGCTCATCTTCTAGGAATTATACAAAATTCTATTATTTCTTCTGGCCTCAAATATCATACATTAGGACTTTTAAGCCCACGGACCATTACAAGTGTCCTTAAGTTTTGTAACTTCGAGGTCTCGTTTCCCGGTTCGCATTTGACCCGTGAAAACGATTGTTGGAAACACAAATACCTAAACATGTCGAAAACAACTAGGGTATATTTCGAGGGTGTTACATGCACGATCTGAGAGTTCCTCACCTTCTTCTATTCTTTCATTTCGGTGAAGCGGCATTTGAGCAAGGGTGAGTAGTTGATACCGTCGACTGCGAAAATCTTTATCGTCTGTAGAGGGCGCCTTTGAAATAAAAAATGCCTAAATTGATATTAACCAAATATATAAAAACAAAACATCTGGCTATTCTCAGTTATCTCACGATGAATTCATTAGTTGATTACTTTATCTATAGAACTTATATATTAAAATCTACAATTCTAATACATGTTATATCAAAATATTCTAAACCTGACCGACTGTGAAAATGACCTCAGAGATGAATTCGTCTCTCAGCTTGTACTGTGAAAATAGTCTCGACGGTGAGCTATCGCCAGTAGAGTGAATCACACAATAAGTTACTCTCCACTTAGTGCATATGCAATGCTCCCAAAATAAACACACTCCAAGTAAATACATTGATCTACTTGAATGTCTACATGATCACCCCATGTCACGATCCTCACCGACTCCTACACTTACCTAAGTCATGTATGAGAAAAATAATCATTTCAAAACAAATCTTTTGTTCTTGAAAATATACTACTAAATATTCGGTAAAAACATGGGACTACCCTCAGGCGGGTGGTTGGTGAGCTTTCCAAAGCAGTCGTAGTCTCATCAGAAATGATACATTGGCCCATCTCCCAACCCAATTCTCGGGTGTATCATCTATGAAATTCCTTTACGCAACCATGTCGTTTTACAAAAACCATGTCATGCACACCTAACCAGGTTACGATTGCATATGAAAGAAGGAAAGTACGTGTAATCATTTCAAAGCCATTTATCTGATATGTCAATGCCATGCTTTCAATCCTTCTAAATTACGCATATAATTCCGGCTTTTTATCAACCAATACTTCGATTGGCTCATGAACAATTAAATTATCATCTCGATGAGCTTCCTGAAACACAGTTGAAATTGAAATAGTATGTCATTGTTTTTAACACATTAAACCATGTCTTAATATACCCATGCAGCAATTCATCAATTCATGCCAAAACACGCCGGACATTTATGGTCCATTTCTTCAAGCGGGCTGTTTTTCTGATCTAACAGCTGAAGTGGCGTCCGCGGGACCTCTCTATCGATTCTGCAATTGAACGAATTCCATTCCCATTCTACTCACCAACATAAGTTATTGAATGAAATTTGTGATCCCGACTCTAAGCGATCCACACACCTTTGTCTTGGTTTGCCTAAGCCTAAAATTTGCATTTTCGGTTTCAGATTTGGGAGCGGAGTCAGCGGCCACTCCCGGCCTCGAGGCAGCACAAACATCCTGAAGCCGCCGTCCAGAGTAAAACAGAAGTGAGTTGACCTACTGCAGGTTTGTGACTTCCTGGCAGGAGTCCACGTTGTCATCTCGTGTGAAACGACTTTCCTTCTTGGCTCGAAGGTCCCGACGAATCCGATCCTTTGAGATCTTAAAGAGAGTGGCAATCTCTCTCTCTAAAAACATAAAAACCTAACTCTCTGCAACTCTTTTCCTCCTCCCAGTTTGGTCTCTAATTTTTGAAGAAGAAGAAAGGCATTATTAACGTTTTTGTCCTTTCTCGTTTAAAATTTGCAGGCGTATGCCCTTCTTCCCATTAGTTTGACATTTTACATCCAATGGCATCATGCCATGTGTCAACATGGGTCCACATGACTCAAATTAGTGGCGGAGATTGGCATTGGCACCTATGTGCCACTCAAATTCATGATGTCGCACATGACTCGTTTCCTCGAAGCGATGTCAATTTCGACTATCTCGAGGTGGGGCGTGGTAGCTAGATTTCGCGAGATGATTCAACGGAGAAGTCGTTTCGTTATCAGAGATACAGTATTTCGATTTTGCAGAATACGATTTTACCTTTTTGAAAATTGGATTTCTCGGGGTTTCACGAGGGACAACGCCACTTTTGTTTGGGGGGGTGTGGGTGGTGCTCGAGTTTTTCTTAGATTAGTATTGTTTTTATTTGTGTTGTAGTTTAATTTCGTTTATGCATGTTAGTTTGCATTTCAGTTTAGTTTCATTTACGCTTTCTCAATTTAGGATGTTGAGTTTGTGTCTGGTTCATGTTTGTGTTTTGGTAGATCGGTCGTATGCAGTGGTGTCGTGTTTAGGTAGTTTGTGTATGATGCCATGTTTGAGAGTAGGGGGGATCACACAGCCCCGAATCCATATTGTCATGGAAGAAAGGATTCATAGGATGTTTCGATGCTCGGTAATTAGGTTGAATAGGTGGGAGCACAGTGAACCACTTCGGATATTCAAGAAACTATTTCTCAATGAACTACTTTTCACACACACAGGGCGAGCTTCTAGAGGTATACCCTAGACTAGAACGACTGCTAAGGTTCAACAAACCTAAACACTTAGAAAGAGATAGGACATCGTAGTAAAGAGAGGATCTTGAGCCCCCCCAGTGTAGGTTTGTGTGTATGATGCCATGTTGAGGAAATGAGGATCACTTTGGGCCTAATCCACTATTGTCATGGAAGAAAGGATTCATAGGATGTTTGATGCTCGGTAATTGGAGTTGAATAGGTGGGGCACAGTGAACAGCTTAGGATATTCGAGAAACTATTTCGTGAGCCTAACACACTCACACAGGTGACTTAAGGTGGCACCTAGATAATCGAAGGCTACTAAGGTTCAACAAACCGTAAGTCTCTAAACGCACCAAAGAATAGGACACCATAAATAAGAGGATTACGAGCTGATAATAATAAAAAAAAAAATTATTAAAAGTTTAGGCATAGAATAGAGTGGGAGCTGAATCGGAATCGAGGGCCGTCAGGGCCTTTCAAGCCGATGCACGAGCCAAGGCGAAAGTCATTGACACTTCAGCATGAAGCGAACATGAACATATATAGAAGTTAAGTGTTGAATTGGCGTTCGAGGGGGCGGTGCCGGTACCCTTAACCAGCGGTGGAGTCGCAGGCTAATCCCTTCCATGAACACTTAGCATAAACTTACGGGCACTGGATTTTGATACGTGTTGTAGTAGGTATGTTGGGGTACCAGCCGGTCCTTTCATAGTTAGATTTTTTTTTTTTTTTTTTTTTTTTTTTTTCCCGATTAGGTGAGTTAAACTCAAGTTTGGGGCGTGGGACCTAAGTATACACTAGAGGTCATGTGCAACGCATGGGGTCCTTGGGAAAGTTATTGGAGGCATACCTGTTGGGCTAGTGACCATAGAATTCAACTAGTTCTTTCAGTCGAACACCACTACTTGTAGTCCTTTGAACGCTGAAAATAAAGGCGGCGGTGTGGTCGGTCGATTTGATCCTCTATCTTTGGCATGTGCATCACTATCTTCGTGTTAGACTATAATTGCTGTAGGGTGTGTGTTCAGTTTAGAGTCAGTTCTTGCTTGGGGACAAGCAAGAAGCTAAGTTTGGGGGTGTGATGAGTGGCTGAAATACTTAGGTCATACCCGCGTCTGTCTTATGTTTTTAGCTTTATTCTATATTTAAATACGTATTTTTGTAGCCCGATATCTGATTTGTGTAATTGGTGTGAATGCGGCGAAAGGAGGCAGTTTTGGAAGCGATGGGCGGAGGTGGTGAGTGCATAAAGGTGGGTGGAGCAGCCGCGGCGTTACAGCGTCGCTGACATCCTGCGTCGTGACGTCCTGCGCGTTGAGTCAACATATATAGAAGTCAACAAGCGGCAACGTCGTGACGTCTTAACGTCTAGACGTCCAAACGTCGCGACGTCAGCGCGAGTTTTGCCTCTCAATCATTAAAAGCAAAAAGGGGACCAGAATTCAGGGGATCGGAGATCGAGGCGAGTACGAACTAGGGCATGGAAATCATAACAGCAGCGACTTTGACCTTGGAGAAGAGCCCGTCAATTTGTATTTTTCTTCTTTTTGGATAGAAATGCTTACGTGTTTGATAAATTAAATGCGGTGTTCTCATATTCAATATGTTCTAGATTTATACTAGAATTGTTGTTGAACCACATCACAATTGCATGGATTAAAGATTAGTATTTTATATTTTTCGATTGTTTATAATTTGTTAACATCTGCTTTATATCTGTAGATCATTGCATGGTGATGTCGGCCAACATTAGCGTGACTATACTAGAGATACGAGACCGAGAGATGAGGGATAGCCAAGGACTTGAGTGAAGCGACGGTTGATTCGGTAAATAGAATATTCCGATCAGGAGTGTGATTAAGGTTAGGCATTTAAGCATTTCGGAGTATGGTTGGGGTAGAATACACTAAACTCTACTAAGCGAATGGCGGATACACCTCGAGAGAGGGTATTTGTAGCTAAGATCACCTAGCCATCAATAAATCATAAATAAGCCCGAATAATATCATTTTTTAAGAAATAATCCATCGAAAGTGGCGGAGTGGAGACATATGCTAGTCTTCATTATCACAGGTAATTCATTGCGATCGATTAGTTAGTTTAAATTCGAACACTAGTAATCTTTCACACAACACTTCTATCGGATATTATTCAAGCCAATCTGTATTCCAACACACTTATCTGAGTGATGGATCAATATCCGTACCATAGGTACACTTTATATTGCCCAGAGGCGACGCGTGCGCTGCGCACATAGGCTTTACATATAGACACACCAGCTTTCGACCTATGGTCGTCGTAGGGGTGTTGGCATCCCTCAGAAATGCGAGTCAGAATGTTATGGCTATGTCGGTCGATGGTTGGACACAGCTTGTACTTCATTACCTACTCTTGATGCGATGCTACGCAAGTGGGCCTTCTGGTGGATTCCCGCTATCTGCAATCCTCCGAGATCACGTGAATTTCCCCTAAGAATTTGTTGGTGTTGAGTTGTAGTGCATCCGATTTGGTGGTGTTGCGATTACGACGCCGGATCTGGCGCGGAGATACCGATCAAATTAAATATTCTATCTCCTTCTTGAGTTGTATGCAATGCGTCAGATTCGGTGCAGTGGTCCTGTGGAACTCATAATACCTCGTGTGCTCTCTTTTTGGTAGGATCGACCTCATGGGTGGCCATCTTAAGCTATTCATCTTTGTCCTTCGCGCAAGACACCGATCTTGTGGTTGTCGAGAATTTGAACGGCCCGAGGTGAATGCCGTCGGCGTGGCTGGTGAGGTGGTCAGGGAGGGTCTCGCGCCGCGCGTCTCTTCGGTTACCGTTCCTTGTCTTTCTTTTGGAATCTCTCCTGGTTTCTCTGTCTCTTAGGGCTTCGTCCCTGTTGTTTGTCGGTTATGCTTCTTTCTTTATGGGTTGAAGAGCTTTCTTTCTTAGATATGAGGGACCTCGTAGTTTATGTACTTTTAAAGCTTTGGCGGCACCTGCGACCATGTGCCTATGGATTCTTGGATATGGAAAACATCGGAAATCTTTTATTTGCTCTAACACGGCGATGAATGATGATAGCAGAAGCACCGTCCGGTATATCTACCTTGAGAGACTGTGAACCCTAGACATAAGACCTTAGGCTTTCTGCGGGCTGTTTTATGAGTCGACGAGGTTATGGCCGGCTACGGCAGCATGTTCACCGCTCGATGAAGTGGGAGGCGGCGCGATGAAGGATTACGGATGAGGCCGGCGATGGTGGGATTTGTTAAACCAAGCGTAGAACGCACAGCGGCGTGATAGCGAAGGCTGCATTGTCGAAAGGTCGATACCGTCTCCCGGTCTTATAGTGTTAAGATGGTCTTCCTTCACCGGCCGAATGTTTCAATTTGCGGCATTACGAACTTCTTTGGAAGGAAATTAATTTCGGCCGTGAACGGTGACTTCGATTCTTTGCTGGGCGTCCCATAAGTCCGCTCGGCCTTTGATGACTTATTTCATGGGTGAGCTCTGTTGGACGTCTAACTGAACATGATTGCTCCCCCATTCTTTGCTGAGAAAGGGTCGGCTCATCGTTTCCGAGGTCCCCCTCGGGTATTGCTTCGTTGTGCTCCTCTCTGGGGGCTAAGTGTGGTCCATGCCCCCTGGCTCGACTGGATTCTACTTCTGCTTCTTGGGGAGGGCCGAGGTGTGGCTGCTCCTCTTGAGGGGTGGTGTTATGGCCTTCCTGGGCTTGTCGCGATTCCTGCGGGCGTTGCATTTGCCTGGTGAGTTGCTCTAATTCCTCTATCATGCGTTGGTTGGTGAGATGAAGTGCCTCCACCTGCGTGTCGTGTTAGCCCTTTGTCACTGTCTCTGCCTTCGGTCGACTATCCACCCGCTTGTTGGTCTTACGTGGAAGGATTGGCGTGACTCTGCCTTGTGCATTGATATGCGAGGAGATCGGCTTTATTTGCGAAGGCGCCGTTCCCACGGACGGCGCCAGCGTGATGCCTTTCCAGGAGCGGGCGGGCGTGTTAGGCGGGCTGGCGGGCGCGGGCGTCCCGCGCTGGAGGCTGTGGCTCTCTGTGAGAGTCCAGATAACGATAGGGAATCGGTGAGGGCGCCGGCCTGCGGCTAGATGCCTAAGTTAGTTCTTTCTTTGTGGAGAGAAAGATAAGCGTTTAAGGCTTGAATGCAGCATTGCATTTTACGATAGGGTGGCATTTATAGCATATGTTTTCCGGTGATGGCGGTTAACTTCCTCATTGGGTGGAGATTCTTTGCCACTTGGCCAATGGAATTGGATTAATAAGGGTGGTGGGAGCGGTGTCGTATTATCCCACTTTCATGTGATGAGACCCGGTTGTTACGGGATAGCGGTTGTGGGAGTATCCTTCGCTAATGATGAGATTTGGTTTTGATTCCTACGGGATATAGGCTTTCTATCTTTGTCGTCTTGTGTGCTTCTGGGTTGAGCAATTGGGTCGTTTGGGCGGTGTAGGCGTTTGATGAACTGCGCTTTCGCGGAGGCGGCGAGTGGGCTGTGCGCCCGTTTTAAACCCTATCAAGTTTCAATATTTTTTCCAGAGACTTCGACTATTTTTTTTTTGTTAAATTAAAAATAAATGTTTTTTCTTTATGTTGAAAACAATTTCTAAAGGAACATCACCAAAAAAGGATTTCGAAAATTCACATATGAATTAACATTTTCAGTTTCAAGATGACAAGATAAAAAAAAATATCCAGAGTCTAATTATAAATCAAATTTTAATAAAAAATTGAACATAATTTTGATTTTTAATCACTCTTTTAAGCTCCCAATTGCTATAATTCCAAAATCAAATTTAATTATAAATCACTTTTGGGTTAGAGAAACAGCCATCTCTCCTAAATGTTCATGGTACTAATTAAATTGTTATTTAAATGCTATTGTTTTATCTCTATCATATCGTTGTTTCTTTGTAATTTCTTCCATTCCATTAAATTGTAAATATCAAACCTGGATTATTATTTCAAAAAACTGATTTGCTTTAAAAAATAAGTACTAAAATTATAAATAACTTTTAAAAATCTTTCAACTACCCATTCATCCTTTGATGGTTTAAACAAAAGACATTTTACCAATCAATTTTAAGCTTCAGCGTTTTGTAAATGTATTTTTTTAATATAAATGAATACATGATATCATTAGTAAGAGTTTGATGATAAATTAAAGGTTTATCATGTATGAAATTATTTCATAAAAGTTTGTTGTGAATAAATCTATATCATTTTTGTTTCCATGTTTTTAAAAAGGAGATGGGAAAAATATGGTAAAAGATACTGGTGTTATAAAGAAAAATATTTTTAATGAAAAAAATGAAGAGATATTAAAATGCATGAGATATTAGAGAAATAAAAACAAAGTATGCTGGTTAAAAAGAGTCATCATATATCAGTACCCAGGCAAAGTAGTAAAAAAATTACAATAAGAAGTCAAGCTAACTACCAATAACCAGCTGTTTGATTTGTTTTTCAAGAAGATAATGTTTTGCATCATCAAGATGACTGAAATTATCATGTGAAAATTCGTTTCCAGTTGTTTTTCCTTCTACAAAAAAAAAAGAAAAAGAATAAAAGCAGGAAATAAACTATCACCCAAAGTGTAAGAACCTTAAGGGTTTACCGAAAAAAGCTCCAGTTTTATATAAGCTCAAGTTTTTCACGGATCTAATATATGATTTTTTATGGACCCCACCCAAAAAGGTTATAAGAACAATGATATAAAAATCCTTGAGTTTATATAAGCTCGAAGCATTATAGCTCTTCCCTTTAAATAATGTTTCGTAAAATATAATAACTTTTTAATTCATAATTTAAAAATACAATGACTTGAGAAAGTGTTTTTCTTAAATCAAAATTTTAATTCATACTTAGTAAAATACAATTACTTTAGGAATGTATCCGTTTTCTTTTTAAAATCAAAACAAGTATTTAAAAAAATCTTACATACTTTAAAACTAATGACTTTTTTGAAAATATTTTTAAAAAGCGAGATATTTAAATTTTATTAAAATTCTTTGAGAATATATAGTAAATTCTTTTTTTAAGTTTTATATTTATATAGAATGTGTTACTATTTTTAATTTTTAATTGTTTAAAAATAATAATATTTATTTATAGAAAACCATCAGTAATAAAGTTTTATTTTTTAAAATAATAACATATTCATGAGGCAGAGGAGTATATATATTAATAAATTCATTTTTTATTGGCACTTAAAGACATGTATAATTTTGTCCTAGAAACTGAATTTTTAGTGGCATCTGCATGTAATAAAGGGGGGAATTTTTAAAGAGTATAATAATTTAAAAATAATTTTGAAAATACTATACTTTGTGAATGTAACCTGACTTAGTGGTTAAGGGTTGTGTAGGGAAGGGACCAAAGTCTCATGAGAACAAATTACTATAATATTGTAATGCAAAGTGAATAGATGTAAAAAAGAAATTTAAATGTCATTAAAAGTGTATGAAGTATTGAAAACCTTAGTCTCATTTTCTCTTAATTTTTTTGCTAGCCTTTTTTCCTTCAAGCAAGGATGGGTGAATTTTTTATCATTTTTCGTTTGAAATCACCCTATATACCTCTCCACCCATTCCTCAATAAATTAGTTATTCTACAAAAGATTCGCGCTTTTAATTTGTTTTTTCACGTTTTTGTTGTCATCTTGGTGCACGCAGATGGTCATCTTAATGCGACTCTCTATGTCATTGCCAGTTTCGGTGCGACGTTTATTTGCTGGAGGGTGTTTTGCTGCAAAGATATCCGATCACTGACAATAAATCAAATCAATAATCATCAATATACTGGAATTATAGTTATTCTAGTCACAATAGTAATATTAAATATGTAGGCTCAACTATTAAATGTATAGGCGTTGAGCCAATTTATTATGTTATTAATTAACCTGGATGTTGTTTCATCTTCTATGATTTTTAGCGATTTTGATATTATGTTTCTATGATGTATTGCTAGTTTGAATCAATAAAATCATTTTTCTCTTTAAAAAAAATGTCATAAAAAGTGTTATAAATTTCAAAATAGTTTTAACTCTCATATTGTAGTTTTTGTTTAGAAGGAAAAGGGATAGACCTTTGGAGTTCTACTTTATATGCATAATTAAAAATTAAGATTTAAAATTTATGATTTTGTCCACTTTTCTTTTTCTCATCCAACAAAATATAGAATATTTCAGACTTTTTCCGGATTTCACTAGTCTTGATAAACAAATTTGCAATTAAAAGCATTAAAATTCTAAAGCATTTTTAGATATTTGCAAACTAACCTGGATTTAAATATTATACATTTCTCGTTTGAAGTTAAATTTGAAGATATATGTCTAAAATCTTTCTTTTATTCTTCAATATTTACTTTCTTATTGAACAATTACCTTCTTGTTTGTAATAAGAGAAGGCATCCATTTGAAAATATTTCTTATTACAAATGGTTGTTGGTCATTTCAATTATTTTTTTTGCTCAAAATCCATTACAACTTCAAATATGGACACCTCAAAAAAAACCTGTAGGGGTCTGTATACTGCATACTATGTTGTGACACTCCAAAATCCCAAATATCCAACCGACAACTGACCAGCTGTAGCACTCTAAATTCCAATTTCGAAAATGGCAAAATCGTAGTTTGGTTACTTTAAAATTTGTGCCACTTCCTCGGCGTACTTATTCTCTAGATGTCGGATGACGAAACGGATTTCACCGTTGGAATCGCTCGAAAAATCCGCAGAAGAAAATTGCCGACTCGACAAATGAAGTTCCACACATTTTTTCGAGGCATCGCGCTCGAGCCGTGAAATGATTTTCGACGACGAAAGTCACATATAATACGACTACGCGCCACGAGCTCTCAGATGGTAAATATCAAAACTGGACGGCAAGAAGGCCAGGGAATATCAAATCTGAGAAAAGAGTGACATAACGGTCATTTAGTGATCGCTTTTGGGCTCACTAAAGTTAATAAACATGTATGGGCGACTTGTCTTCCCCACTTAAAAAATAAGAACAAAACGTGAAATGTGTGGGAGAGGGGGAGAGGGGTTTCAATGGCAGTTTTTTGTGAGTGAGAATTCCTTCTCTCTAAAAGGGCGATCCAACTCGGTCAGCACTTTCTACAAGAGTGAGAAACGTCTGTATGTTTCAAGGCGTGGCATCGGATGACACAGTCCCAAGATAGTGTTTCTCCATTTGAGTTTATCCCATTCAAGTGTTTGCCTGATGTTTGAGTCGAATGAGGCGCGAGGGGTCTGACGCATCTCCCAAACCTCGTGACCAAATTGATATAAATATGAAACAAAAATGGAGAGCCGTGATATGGGTACGGGTCAAGTGTAGTTGTGTTGTTTGCATAATGTTTGTTTGGTATGCATTGGGCCTGAATGGTCAGATCAAGGGTTCACTAAGGAACCATCGAAGTTTTGATTTTTCTAGAATATAACCAAGGGCTTCACTGACTCAAATGTTGTTCTAAAAATACATTTTTGTGAAAAATATGCTACTTTGAGCGATTTTAAATAAATTGCTCTAGCCCAAGTGAGCTAATTTTGATGTATGAGTTGTAATACATACAACATGATTGTGCTTTAATTATGCGAGTATATTCACGCTTATATATTTGCATGCGACATCAGATTGAACCGCATACATGCACTCCATATGCAATCGGATCTCGTGGACGCCCAAAACCCGGGGTCCGTTGATCACCCACAACCTCACGCAATACAAGTGGAGGTCGGGTTACCGTGACGCCACTTTAGAAAATCACCCTCTTTGTAATGGGAGCTCTACCCAAAAACAAGATCAGAAATACTGTCCCAAACAAATCTACTTAGGCAAACAGTATCCACAGGCACTAACCCATAAACGTACTCAATAAAGATGCCAATCATGAAACCAACTATATACCCAATAGTTACAAGAGTTAATATTTTTACCTAAACAATATATATTAAACTTAAAGAGTTTAATACATGTACAAACCACCAAAGCCATATCCCGGCTTTCTTCACAATAAATCTCTAGGACGAGCCGTCTCCCCGCACGCCCCCCGACCAAAAAGCGGATCCACGACGGGTGAGCTAAAGCTCGTGAGAGGGAGAATCGCCTGCGGCTACCACCACCCAAGTGCGGTGCAATGTTCCAATTTAAAACACACATTCAAGCAAATGCATGATCTCATTTGAATGTCGCTACGATCAACTGATCCCTTGAGTCCTCACTTACTTCTACACTCGCCGTTTCCTCGTATAGCGAGGAATATTCGCTTTTACCAGCCGCAACCCTCTGATAATATATATATCACCAGCCGCCCGACGATTGATATATTATGTGTTTGTGACTACCATGAATATATATCAATCGGGCCGCTCCGACGGTTGATATATTATCTGTTTCAGGACCCTTCCTCCAAGGAATATATATCAACCGGGCGCTCCGATTTCCGCTGATATATTATTTCTAGTTTGGACTACCCTCCGAGATTACCATTTATCATCCTCCAACCATTTTCTCTCTGGGGGACTTAATTCAGCCAAGACTCACCTCTATAATCCTAGGGTGTCTCAAAGGTATAAGGGAATGGCCAAAAAAGCGGCCCATTACGCCTAATCACATGCAAATATATAACATGAATATATTCGCATAATTAAAATCACACAATCATGTTATGCAATTATACATTTCATCACATCAAAATTAGCTCACTTGGGCTAATGATCAAACACGAGCAATTTAATTTAAATCACTCGACCAAACGCATATTTCCACAAAATATACTTTAATGATCGTTTAATAAGAAACCCTGCTACTATTCCCAAAATAATGAACTCAATCCGTCACTTGGTGAACCTGCATCACACGGCCATTCCCGGCCTTTTTCCATACCAATACATGATCAACACCACCATACCCATTTTCCACACCGAATCAGCCGTGGAGCAGCCACGGCTGCTCCATTTTTTCTTCCAAAAATTCTATCAATTCGGTCCCAAGTTTTGGGACCGATCAAACGCCTCTCACGTCACAAACAACCAAACATTCAGAAACATTAAATGCAGCAAACCCGCAGAAACTCACCAAGAAAGGCCTGAAAGAAACTCCCAATCCCCAGCCCACTTAGCCCTGGTCCCGGCGTAGAACATTTCTCTCCTTCTTGCCCGAAGACCGCCGATCACTGGCTGGATCGCCCTATTTTTAGTAGAAGCCGATACCTCTCCTAAATCCTCCATTTTCGGCTACTGGTCTCCCCTCCTTCTCCCATCACGTTTTTCTCTTCTTTTCAATTTGAAGAAGGCCACTCCAAATTCTTTTTTGTCTTCGTACCACTTAATCCCATTTTATTTGGATTACCTTCTTTTCACCCACATTCCTACATTATCTCTGGCCATCCATTTTCACATCATTTATCTACTCGCCACTTATGGTACATGAGTACATGCTATGTGCCTTTCGTTGCATCAAAATCGCTTTACTCAAGACCCGAAACGCGATGCCTCGAAAAACGTCGACTCCATCGTCTTCAAATTGCGAAATTTTACGTATAACTAGATTTCGAGACGATTCCAACGGTACAATCTCAGCCATCAACCGAGGTCTGTAGAATTAATTACTGACTTTTAACCGTATTTTATAATCAAAACTACGATTTTGCCCTTATTCCGTAAATTGGAATTTCTGGTTCATATTCTCCTCCTTAAAGAATTTCGCCCCGAAATTCAGACTATCATAATCGCCACATGCATATGCAACGTGACTTCATGCATAACCAACTATTTAAACCTTTTAAACGACTAAATCAATGCACCATCCCCAAAAGAGCGGATAGGTAGCCCGCATCGCATCCTCGCGCTCCCACGCACCCTCCACCCACGCCGCCCATAGCACTCTCACTAGCCTCACCTGGCCTACGTCGCAAAAACTTGATCACGACTACGTGACACGCACCCGGTCCCTCCCTCACAAAGGTCCCATCTGTCAACCTCTCAACTGGCCCCCTCAATCCACCATATGAGTCGATCTAGAGTATATATATCGTGAGCATGGAGATGTGAAACACCTCGTGGACACTGACATGTCAAGGTAACGCTTAACCTGCAGACAAGACAAAGGCTTCCATCCTCTCAGTATCTCGAAGGCCCAATAAACTCCTACGATACTCCCCCGCGCTGTCGAACCCGATCTACCTCTCTAGTGCATCACCTTCAAGAAAACGTGATCAACTCTAAGGGTCGACGTCGCACATTAGCATAGCTCTTCTGCCGGCTCTGAGCCGTGAGAAGACGCCCGATCGATCGCTCACCTTCTCGCAGGTGTTCTAATCGATCGTGACCGCGATGGAGCTTCCTCCCACCTCTGGCCCAACAAAACGGGGTGTGATCTACATGGCCTCCCATACAATGCCCACCAGAGTACTCGGGCCTCGATAATCAGTTGCCGTAGGCGACCCCACTAAGGGCAATTGTTTCCTTCAATTTATGACCAGACATTATTCCCAAACAGGTCCTCTAACACCGGTGTATAATCCGTATAAAGCACGTATCCCTACACAACCCTCGCTTGGTGTGTAAATGCTGACCTCTCCAAGGTCACAATCACCTCACCGATACCCTATGGACCGTCAACCTAGTCCATGTCATGAATGATATCCACATACCGAGCTCTTGCCACCAACAACACTAACAATGCAATTTCCTAAAGGTATCCAAACCTCGAGTCACTCCCTAATTCTATCACTCAACTCTAAGTCTACATGATAACTCGTCCGTGTGTTTTCATCTCTATTACATAACTCTTCGCTTACACTTCAAGTCTCTGCATTTCGATTCAACCATGAGTTTTCGCAATGTGATTTAGCCCTCCCAAAAAACAACAACCCATACTACCAAGAGGCTAATGGATCGCACGGCAAAATTCCTACCACCCTGGCTGAAGGCGATGTTACCGTGCACATGAACGCAACGATGCTATACTGTGACAACCAATCCCGGTTCCACCATGAGCAGAATATCGGGGATCTCTCACTCATAATCCCGACCTATCAGGTCAACTCTCACCCTACACCCTAGGGAAGAACATCTTATACTACTTCAAAGGCCCCAATCCCTAAGCTCAAATCCAAAGCCGTGTCGGTATGACAAACATTAGAACACCATCGACAACCCCGATGGTCATTGGCCATCCATGTCAAACCCGAATATCAACAACCCATGCTTCTACCGGGTCCAAGGTCCACCACGCTCCACTGCGCAACTCTGATCCATTCCATTTCACCCACACTCGCCCCTCTGCCATGTGTTACGAAGTGCTTGTATAGCACCCCGAATCAAACCATCCTCCCCAATCCAGACTGGGGGCGGGAGTGAATGAACTCGTATACTCTCCTGCCTCTACTCGCCGACCGGGACCGCATTGTCCCAAAGTCTTGGTATCCCCTCAAGCCGGGAAATCCCATCACTCATGCCTCAATCCCGGTCCTAGTCTTGAAACTAGTGTGAAGCGTAAGTCTTCGCCTTCCTCCGAATCCAGGAGAAAGTCGATCCTCCCTTCACCAACACCCGCATCCCGGAAAGTGTTCCAAGTATCCTCAATCTCTCTCTCATGGTCGCATTGTCCCAACCATGGAGTCCATGCCCCGTAGGCGGTCCTACGATCCCATCCCGACGTGACAACTTTAATTGGCCTCAATCTCCTTTTAATATCCAAATAATCCTTAAGAGACTACATCTCTATGGATCGACATTCGGTCTCTCTCAATTCATCATTGCCCTTCACCTTCTCTAGGTCGACCGACACTCCGCGGTAAGGAACAATCACGTGTCCCAAAATCTCACCCGTGAAGCCAAAACTCGCATTCTCATCAACTTAGCGTACAACCTGATAGTTATCTCCTAACAAACAAAACAATCCTCTGCGATACCATGTCCCCACCTTTGACTGGAGTAGATCAAATGTCATCCACGAAGACTACGACAAATCTGACCAGATAGGGTTGGAATGGCATAGATCCATGAACACGGCATTCATCAATCCAGTTACCACCGTAAACTCAAAGTGCCCATAACGCCCTTCCAAACGCCTGTCTTAGGATATCCTCGCCAACCCCCGCTGATGGAGTAGACTCACACTTTCCTCAACCGGGTCAAACAAATCATCGCCCTCGTGCAGATAACGATTCTTGACCGTAACCCCGTTCGCTCGTAGTCACTACGCCGGCTGGTTCGCCTCTTTCTTCGCGAATCTAGAACCGAAGCTACCATGGTGAAGTGCTCTTCGGTCTAATAACTTCCTCGCCCAATATCCTCGTAGTTGGACTCGTACATTGTCTGGGGCAAAATCTCATGCCTGTCCCCCTAAATACAACACGAGTACCGTCCTGAGTGTAGGCGGTAACCCTCCTACGCTCACACCTATGAACTGATCCCAAGCTATCGCCCATCCATCCTTAGGGATGACATCGACCTCGACATGTCCATGATTCTCGTGTCCACGCGAGTAGAGTCCTCGAGATCTCTCTAACTGCTTTGCCTGACATATCGTTTACTATGTGTTAAGCGCCGATGCTACAAGAGCACTCAAGGGAGTACAGCGGCTCTCAACAGCGAGTCTCTAGAAAGTCACCACCATTCACCTTCATAATACCAGGCTTCAAACTATACCTATGCTTCAAAAGTATCTGACTGGGAGGGTGATCCATGGATCTTTCACCTTGAAACCTTGGAGGATGTCGCCTAAACCTGCAGAGTTACTAGATGTGTACTTCTTACCACTCTACTTGCCCCATACCAGCATGCTAACGTGGCCTTAATACCTACAGCCTCGGCAAAAGTACGCTAGTCAAACAACGGATTGTGTTTGAAGTTACCGTGGACGTTCTCCTACGTCATGGGTAGTGCTATCTCTTGGCCATCTACGGATGGTTACAGTGGAAGAGGGTGCTGGAGACTTGTTCATGCCTATTTTCATTTAAGTCCTAACAGCAATGCGGGTGTAAGATATAAACTGGGAGACAGTACTGTGGGGTGACCGTTCATTTCCACTAAGTAGGCGCTACCATTTCAACCACTCGATTCCATTCATTTTCAATAAGGTTCTAAACTTTCTTGTTCATTTCGGTACCAGGACCATGGGGTCTTTTAACCCATGAACATAGCATTTACCGGGACATGAAGGAGAAGCAGGGGGTTCCTAGCGCGACTCTTTGCGCCAATTACGATTTCAATTGGTAGTTGCAGACTGTCACAATTATCTCTAGGCACTAACCACATAGAGACATGCACTCAAATCTCTTACACATAGCTCGGTGTATCACTTGAATGAATTTTTACATTAAATATTGTTTTCAACAAAATTTGATTTTCAAAATTTTATTTTTGAGGAAAATTTTATTTTGGTAACATGGGGGTTGTTTGATTTTAAATATTTAAAAGAATTACCGAAAAATTTCGGGTGAGCAGGTGTTCATGAGCGGGTTCCTGAACAATGTCCAAATAATTTGACTCGGGGAGGAAAATACGAGTCAAAGCGGATCAAAAATGGGCCCCGGGGTCGTAGGAACGGCCGCCGGCACCGGCCATGACGCCCGAGGCCGCCTTTGCCGCGCCTTGCTGCTGCCGCGCCTGGCACCACCACGCCCAGCAGCGCTACCCTTTCGCCGTAGCGCCATGCTCCGCGCTTCACCCGCGTCGCGCCACGCCCGCTTCAGCTAACTGCCGAAAATGCCGCGCGCCCAGCGCCCGGCTTCGCAGCCGCTGCGCCGCGAGCGCCCACCTTGGCGGGCGACGCGGCGCCTGCGGCGTACTGCTTCACGCCAGCGCCCCGGCCAGCGCCAGCTACGCCCGATCTATCGGTCCCTTTGTATTGCGATACAATTTTAGCTCTTGTAGCCACTTCCAGCCCTGATACACCTCTTTGTATTGCAGCAGGGGTTGATGTCTGAGAAAAATTCTGTTTCATTGGTTCTTCTTGTCCTGACTCCTTATTTATTACAATGCAACCTCCCTAAGGCCTCATGTTTTGATCCCTAACCTCAACCTTGCAATTACAAAATTTTCTCTTTCTCCATGATACAATCGGGCGGTAGCCCTTCAAGAATTTACTTTTAAAATTTTTTTCGTTTTTGCATTATAAGAGATGGGAAAACCATTAATTTCAGAGAAGTGGAAAAATCTCTAAAAATCACTAAAAATCATTTTTTTTTTCTTGGACACTCAAATAAATTCATAAAATTTATTTTTCTCAATTCTTAAATTTTCCTTGAACCATGAAGAAGGTTTGTTCTCCTTCGTGACTATTAAATGGGAGGGTTTCCTTTCAGATTTCGAAAAGAAATTCCATGAGTGAACATGTTTCTTTTGTGGTTATTGTCTTCCATTTTCTTCAATTTTACTACTTGTAAAATCTTAGAAAATTATTTTCTTCATTCTCGTCAAATAAATTTAGTAAGGGACCCAATTTTTTTTTTTTAGCTTTAAATTTCTTCTCATCTTCTACCAATCCAAATGAACATACATTAAAATTTGTTTTGTTTAACTGACAGTTAAATATGAAAAAAATATATGCGTTTGTTGGCATTAATGACCAAATAAGTTATGGAAATTTATTTTCATTTATATTTATTCTTGAAGTAGAATGAAGTTGATGAGAAAGAATTATTTATTTTTCCTTATGATATGGATTTGCAAAAACTTCTTAAAAACTTCCCACCACATCGGTGGTTGTCCTAGGACACAGATGGTTGTTTGTGGAAACCATACACAATACAAATCATATTATACACACAATCACCAAGTGATTCACAAAAATCACACAAAACACATCAACACACGTGTGGACAGTATCCTGGATTTTGTCATGAACTCTGGATGATTCAATGAAGAACAGTGAAACTGACGATCAAGCCACACCTAGTGGTGATGTTTCACATTTCCATGGCCTAAGCCCAAATTTGTCTATCTATAGAGTTTCCATATACCTATACTCCTCATCAAACCACCTAGTGAGGTGATGGATACTGAGCTTAGAAGACTCACTAGGTATTGTGTATGCCTAAGCTCACGATGCTGTGTGGCATATGAGGCCAGGAGGTCCGTTGACTGTAGACCGGAAGACCATGGATATAGGGGTGGAGATGGGGATGGAGGTTTCTGAAGATCAAGACGGAATCTCCTTTATGCGGGGAGCTCACAGCTTGATTGCTACTTGATACATCCCAGCAGATGTGGGACTATATACTGATAAGTATATCCACCGCATTGCGGCCACTTGGGCCCATAAACGGTACTCAATGTTTGCATTACCCGACTATGAAACCGAACTATATACCCAATAGTTACAAGGTTAATATTTTTACTCTTAAACAATACATATATTAAACTTAAGAGTTTTTTAATACATGTACAACCACCAAAACCACATCGGCTTTCTTCACAATAAATCTCTAGAATGACCGTCTCACCATGCGCTCCACGTGCCTGAAAAAAAAGGGATCCCGGCCGGGGTGAGGCTAAAAGACCGATTAGGAGAATCGCATGCAGAAGTGGGCTAGCTCACCACCTAGGATGTGATTGCAATGTTCCAATTTGAAACACACATTAGAAGGATTACATAGATCTACTTGAATGTGTGCACAGTTAACTCGGTTCAGTTCATGGACCTTCATTCTATTACGCTCGCCTAAGCCTCGTATGAGAATAGTCGTTTTACTAGTGGGGCAACCTCAGATGAATATATATCAATTGGGCCGCTCAGAAGCGATTGATATATATTATGTATTTAATGGACTACTCCAGGCTGAATATATATCAGAGGCTTTTGGGCCGCATCCGGCGGTTGATATATGTTGTTTAGTTTTGAGACTACCCTCCGATGATTAACATTTTAGATTCACCAGCCCTGGGACAACTTCTACATGGGAGGGCTGCTCAGCTCTTTGTGCTCCCAGTGTCCACAGTGCATATGGAATGTCATATATGCTAGACATTCTGATGTGGTGAGGATAGTATGGATATGTGAAAACATTAAAATCACAATCAATGTATGCAAATTATACATATCATCACATCAAAATTAGCTCACTTGGGCTAATGATCAAACACAAGCAATTTGAGTTTAAGTCCTTTCGACCAAGCATATTTCCACAGGAAATATATTTTAGAACAACATTTGGGAATGAGGACGAGAGCCAAAGCCGGTTTACTGTTCGAAAAATCGCTAACTCAACGGTTCACTTGGTGAACCTGCATCCGCTCTGACCATTCCGGCCTTTTCCATACCAATACATGATCAACACCACCATACCCATTTTCCACACACGAATCGGCCGTGGGACGGCCCCTGTTGTTCAAACCCTATTTCAAAATTCTATCAATTAGGTCGAGTTTTGGGACGATCACAACTCACGGCCTCGGAAGCACAAAGACATTATGTTAAAAACATTTAAATGGGAGTAAACTCAAGTAGGGAGAAAATCCTAAGCAAAGGAGTTTGAAGAACTCGATCCGAGACCTGGCGTAGCTGTCCGCGTAGAACATTTCTCCTTCTTGCCGAAGACCGCCCAGACGGTCGGATGCGCCCCTACTCTCTCCCTAAATCCTCCATTTTATAAACCCGGTCTCCCCTCATACTCCCATCACGTTTTCTCTTCTTTTCAATTTGAGAAGGAAGGAGAATACTAGTAACCTTTGTCTTCTAGTTCACTTAATCCCATTTGTGTTGATTAGTGTGACCTTTGGGCCACGATTTTGACATTCGGTACTATCTCTAGGTCCATCCATTTTCATCATTTTATCTACTCATACCACTTATGAGTACATGAGTACATGCTATATGTGTCTTTCGTTTGCATCAAAAATCGTTTCACGTTTGGGGATAACCTCGAGAAGCGATGCGAACTCAGTCTCGAAGCCAGGATTGCGGAATTTGCGCGTGCTAGCTAGATTTCGCGAGGCGATTCTCAGCGATTTTGTCAGTTTCATAATCAGAGGTCTGAAGGGAATTAATTACGGGACAACATCATTATAATTTTATAATCAAAATTGGGTTTGCCTTATTCGAGAAATTAGGAATTTATAAAGGTCTTCTGAGGATCACACCCTAAGTTGCTAGGAGTGAATGCATGAGATGAGTCCTAGAGGAAAAGGTTAACCGAGGGTTGTCTAAGAACATTAAATTATCAGGAGGTAGTCCCAATTTAAGGATCAGATGGGTGGGGCGGCCCAGTGCAGTATTCATGGGAGGGAATTAGTCTGAAACAAAATAATATATATATATCAAATCGTCGGGCGGCCCAATTGGGGATATATGTAATACATCAGAGAGGAGTTGTCTACTAATAAAACAGCCAATTCTCTCATCTGAGAGGACAGGCGAGTGAAAGTCGATGAACTTCAGAGATAAAGTTAGTCGTATAGACATTAATGGATCTGGCGCATTGCTTAAAATGTAATATTTACTGAAACCTTATTTAACAGCTTAGGTAGTAAGGTGGTTCGAAAATGACTTTGCTGCGAAAGACGTTCACGATTACGTATTCGTTGATGAGACAGCCCGCGGTGCGTGTCGTAGTATACAGTGAGTGTTCAAGTCTTCTGTAGTTCACTCCACTGCTCTTCGTTTAAGAATTATTTTAAAAGTTTGGCGAGACTTGTTCTTGATTCATACTCCAGGATGTATGATGAATCATGAGTTTGAACTCAGAATATCGACCATCAACCCGGCCAAGTCGATGAAAAGCGAAGCGAAGATTGAAGAAAATTGATGTGGAGTTAGAGAGGCGGGAGCGATGTAGTGGGCGGGGGTGCGAGCAATTTTACGTTAAGCTGCGAAAATTTGGCCCGGGCTCTCGCAAAATTCGCGGTTTGTGAAAATTAAGTGCCCAATGAAATGGTTAAACTGGGATCATGGGACGTTTGTGTGAACGCGTTCTGCCGGGATTGTTTGTTACTTTCGGGTGTGCTGCATGAGTTGAGAGTACCGGACATGTGAGGAAATTTCACCAATTTAAGCTATGCACAGTGATTCGCTACCACAGCAGCGTCTTAAAACTAAGAGAAATTCCTTTGCCTCGTCATGCTTTTGTATTTAATGCTATGAGCTCAATTTGGTGTATTACTCTATTGTCCTTTAACTTAGCCAAATTTGTAGGCTTTTTGGTATTTTCATGTATTGGGGTGGCCTATATAAACCCCTCTCTTTTTGTAATAAATAGAGAGAGAGGTTTTAAGAGAAGCAACAATTTGGGGAGAGAAGAATTTGTAAAGTTTTTCGTGCAGCTGGCAAGTCTAGTATTTTAGTTAGGGTTTATTTTCGACATCTCATGTCTCTCATCTCTTTCCTTACTTTCTTGGCTGCTAAACACTGCTCTTGAGGATGACAACTCAGATGCTTAGGTAGCATACGCTTTCTTTGAAGAAGCGAGGGAAGCTAGAACGGTGGTGGGAACATTATGCATGTTGTCCTCTTATGCGAAAGGATGTAGAATATTTGTGCTGCTGTGAACTCAGTTTTGTTTCAGGTGATTTAGATAAACTTTGAATGTTATTGATTCCATGCTTTTAGGATACAAAGGCATACTTATCAAGCAGATGCAATCGTGGTTCATTAGGATGGTCTTTACGATCCTCCAGAGATGATATTTAATGCTGGTTTCAAACTCCAAAAGTGGCTACAGCTCGCATGTTACCCGGGTGTCGACTCAAATAGGAGTTGTTAGGTTAGGTTTCTGTTAGTTAAACATAGATCCGTTATGCCTTGGACTATAGGTTGCAAGGTCATAACGCGAGGATAAAAACCCGAGGGACACTTGTTTCCGTCTCTAACTACTGGGTTAAGTGACCTAAATCTTCAAAGTTAACTTTTCTACACTTTACTTTCAGTTTTTTTACAATTTCACCTTCAAACTACTTCCACTCGCTTTTGAAGCAACCAAAAGTCCAAATAGAAAGCCTTACCTTCGTGCACTTATGCAAATCATTTTTAGGATGAAACCCATCCCATGTTCGACCTTAGACTACTCATACCGCAGTAGCTTGACTACGCGTAGTAGGAACTTAGGTATATAAATCTTGCTGATTTTAGTTTCACAAATTACCGTGGCACGGTAATCAAACCGTTGTCGGGATGGTGCCAAACTACTAATGGTTGAAGTGTACTTGTGATCAACATCACAAGTGAAGGTAACCTTTAATTTCTTTTACAGTTTCGTCACAGCAGGAATCGCTGTGTTTCAAAGACTTAAAGCAAAGAATCGCGACCGCTTCAATTTTTCATTCAGTTAGTTTAATTTTTGTTGGTTAATTTTAATCTTTTCAGAAGATATTGGTTCTCTTGTTGTTCTATAATTTTGTAAATGTGTGGCTGCAAATAAAGGATAGAGACACATCGTAGATCGCATAGGATTAGTACACAACTCGACCTAGCCTAGCTGAAGCAGGTACACACTGATACCATGGATCCTCTACCTGAGGAACAACAGAGCCAACCAGGAACCCAAATGAATCCAAATGCATATAGAACCATGAGGGATCACATCCACCCCTCCTAGAGTTAGTGCCCCATCCTCATCATCCTCCCCAATAAGATGTGTAAAGAAATGAGGCCTTATTTCCGTGCACTCTACTCCCCACATATCATGGTATGGAAAAATGAAAATCCATACACTATTAGGATTTTGAGGAGGTCTGCACTACCTTTAAGGAAGGTACGATGGACATGGATTTGCCGGGGTTAAAGCATTTCCATTGACCCTAAGGACAAGGCCAAGATATGGCTCAACTCATCGAGGCCTAACCATAAGAAATCGGGTCGAAATAAGTAAGCGCACTTCAAAAGTCTCTTCGCGCTCACAAGACCACAATTTGGAAGAGACAAATTTACACCTTGCACCCGAAGATGGTGAGAGATTTACCAATGTCAAGAGATTTATGGAAACCATCGCGTACGCCCACAATTCACGGGTTCGACACTCGACGCGCCAGAACCACTTCATTGGGTGAGATGTCTCCGCTACGAGGCAGCTGGGAAACCATGTGTGGGGGAGACTTCTAAGTAAGCATCCTGATGAAGCCATGGATTTTAAATTACGTTATCGAAACTTCTAAGGTCAGATGAGCCTAACCCTAAGAGAAATGGATGATGAGACCACCATCAACCAAAGGTGGGATGTATGCACCGCTCGAGGAAATAGAACGAGAGCTGGGATTTCCAACCCTAGCTAGGAAGGTAGAGGAGCTTGAAGGCAAACAGCTCCAAGAGGTGCATGCAGGGATCGAAAATCCCGCACACCCAATCCTTGCACCACCTCCAATCCCCGTGCACCCAGAGTAATCCATGGCCTATGGCCTCGGCAGCCGAAGGATTTGATGTCAACGTGAAAACACTGTAGACAATACAAGCCACAAATAATCCACGCTCCATATGGTAATACCTACAATTCCAATTGGAGGAATCACCCTAACCTGGCATGGAGACCCAACCTTACTTATGTACTCCTGTGCCAAACCTCGCTTGTACACCCTCACACCAACAACCACCATCCTCTTCTCCAAGAGGCCAAGCTTATATTGAATTTGAGTAAAGTGGTAGCAACTTTGTTGGAGGAACAAAGGAACTACAATGTGCAACCGCACAAAGGATTGATAATTGCAGGAAAGTACAATCGAATAAGAGAATAGATGGGCTTGAGGAGCACCTCAACCAAAAATTGACAACTTGGCAAAGATTTAATCACTAAGATCAACAAGTTGCTAAAGGTACAAGATAAAGGAGGTTTCATCACAACAGTTCAAATCCCAAGGGAATCCATGAGGTCGGGTCATCCAACAATTCGGGAATGGATGAGGTTAAGGCCATACCGCCTCGAGAAGTGGAAGAGAGGTCGACAAATTTATGCCAAAACCCGTGAAGAATCCAACAGTGAAAAGAATCGCAGCCCCGAGCATATTCTCCTAAAGGAGGATTCAATGAAACATCGCATACCACCCTCCATTTCCACAAGCACTTAGAGGTAAAAAGAAGGTAGATCTCAACAAGCATTTAGAGGTCTGGCAAGTGAAAGCACAATTCTATCGACATAATCAAACAAGTCCCGCTTTATGCAAAAATTTTAAGGATTCGCAGAATCAAGTTAGGCGGATTGTGCATTGAGAAGAAGGTTTCACTGAACAAGTCATACATAATCCAAAGCAAATATCCCTGTCAAATACAAAGATCTCGGATCTCCCCACAATTTCAAATAATATCGTGGGAATTGCATAGAAAGTCCTCGCTGACGAGCCTATCATAACCTAACATTCAAGATATGCCATCTAGGCTTAGTGAACTTAAACCTACCAACATCACACTATCATTGGCCGATAGATCGAAACCTAAGGGATAGTTGAGGATGTGTCCTTTGGTGGAATAGACAAATTCTACTATCCCGTAGGATTTCGTGGAAAGCTCGATTAATCGAGCCAATTGCAAGTGAACCCAATCATGTACCCATCATCTTAGGAAGACCATTCCTGGCCACTGCCAATGCAATAATAAATTGCCGGAATGGAGTCATGCAATTAACCTTTGGTAACATGACCATGGAGTTGAACATCTTTCATTTGAACAACAAACGTGAGTTGCTAGAAAATGAAAATCAAAGAACTAATGAAGTTGTTTCACTGGGTCATGTGCAGGAAAACAAAGTACCTGTGAAGTGCAAGTGAGTAATCAGCCGGCTAAGATGGTAAGAGAGATATTGGTCTTGCCAACAACACCAACCGCAAAGCCAATTGATCAATCAAAGCCATCAAGAAGGACCACATCAACAATTGGTCACCCAACACCATGGAGTCAACTGTGATTACTCAGGTCGAGGAGACCATTCTCCTCGACCCCCTTGGTAATTTTGAGAACAACCGGTTCGGTGGTTTCCATAAACCGAATTGCGCCTCACAATGTTTGCTTTTGTTTTAATTCGCATTAATTTTAAATACTTTTATTTATTTTTAGAAAATTTTTTAACTTTAGCAATTTTCATAATTGGGTAATTTTTGTGCTTATACTATAGTATTGTGTGTTCAATTTTAATTATAGTCAGATAATAATTTTCCTTATAATGCTTCTCATAATATTAATATTTAACCCCGAAAATTGAATTGCGATGGTGTACTCTATTGGGCCAAATTCATTAAAATAGCAAAATTGGCAGTGGTGACTTTTCTACGCCACAAATACCCTATAGAAACCGAGGGTCATTCCAAATTACCACTTCTACATTCTTTCCCCAAGCCCGAGTCCTGGTGGCTCTACTCACTGGGCTGGATCACATCGCCGGGCCGCTGCTTCTCTCGAGCTTCCAAAGATCCTCACACGGCCAAGCCACCAAGCCATCGCCGGAAAGCCAGGCTCCCGGCACGACCGAGCTCGACTGGGAGCCGCCCTACCAAGGCCTCAGCCACCGCCCGTATCTCGCCAGCCACGTGACCTCCGTCCCGAGCCCCGACCGAGCCCACCACGCGCGCACGAGCCCCGACCGCTCATCGTCTCACCGAGCCACTGCTGAGCCTTCGAGCCTCCATCACAAGACAGATGTCACTGTGTTCCTGCTCGCCTGTGCTCGGGCCATTTTAGCATCCTGTCTTTTCCCCGAGCCCTTATTTGCCGCCCGTGGTCGATTTCTGGGCCGGCAGCCTGAGCCCCGGCTCCGCTTTGTTTACTCAGTGATTCAAGATCCTCCAAAGAGAGCCTGGCCAAGACATAAAGGCAAAGAATACATTTTCGAGTCGAGCCCTTTCCAAGATTTTATTTCGAGACGATATGGTTCGTATGCATGGTCCCGTTCTGGCGGTGAGATTCGCCAAGACACCCGAGAGGGAGGGCCCCACCCTGGCCCCAACTCCGCACCATCACGGCCCCCGAGGTCGCACTCCGAGGAGCCTCGGGATTCCGACGCTTGATCGGGGGACACCGATGGGACCCTACGCCCATCACCCGTGACCTCGGGAGGAGAGTTCTGAGGCCCAGTTCCTCCAAGCTGCCCGCACATCGCCCAGCGTAGTCATCATCCTCTCTACCGCAGCACCACCAGCCACACCACGCGGAGGCGACTTCATCACCCTCAAATTGCGCCCGCCTCGAGGATTCGACTATCGTAGGGAACCCCATCGAATGTGCGACTCCATCGCAGGGACCGCCCCGTCAGAGTCAGGACCACGCCGCCCCCCGCGCCGAAAGGGTCGATCCTAGATACCGAGTCCATGAGGATCGACGAGATTATTCGCTATCGCTTTCATGCGACCGAGGCGTATTAGCAACCCACGAGCGGTACCGCGTAGCTCTACCACTCGATGACGCTCAGAGGATCAAATTTAGTCCGCTGAGCTTCGGGGCCGCATTGATGATCGCCGCGAGTACTCGGGGATTGCCGACATATTTTCAAAGAGCTCTCTGGCCTCGCGTGATACCGCCGGCCAATGCAAAGGGTTACAGATCGGCCCACCCGCCTCATCGCGAGATAGTTCCGGCAACCCCGGCCGTGAGACACCACCGCCGGACTCGTGATTTACAGAGGCGCCTCCCCGCCGCCTCGCATGCCGCCGATCGACCATCTATTTCGTACGAAGCTATTCCCTCCGCAAAGATTATGTGTGTGAGGGAGGGGAGCCATCTTCTGAGGCTCTTCATCGATCTCGTGGGATTTTGCCCGCCTCCGAGCCGGTGATGGCCTCTGTCAGTAGCTTCTCTCGAGGAAAGGTCCATCTGGAAGGACCTACTACGAGCAGAGCATTCCACTCTTATGCCGAGACTACTCGCTGGTGCTCCCTCGAGCATATGGGATTCCGCAGGAGCCCAGATCGAGATGAGGGTCCGATGCCCCCGGTCATGTCATGAGCGCGTGACGACTATGCCCGTATCTTCCACTTTACGACCACAGACCGGGAGGGAGGCACGGTCGAGGTCGAGGACCATCATATATAGGATGATATACCCTTCGAGCCCGAGATACGGAAGGCCAGTCCAAGGCTCCACGATGTCACCTCCATCCTCCTCCACAGACTACATCAAGAAATGCAAGAGATACTCGGCCCATCCTATTCAAGACACCATCTCGCCCTGAGTACGGGCCATGCCGCACCGAGATAGTGTGATGGATGCCATTCGCCACTAGCAGCCTACACTGCATCCCGTGATCAGGTTGACCCGGGTTACTCTATGCTTCAACAGATCATGACGCATCCTGGGTCTTCTCCTCGTGTCCCCCGACGAGAGAGGAGCCCACCTCACACGCAGCCTTATTTCGGGATGTTTTGGCAACAAACAGCAGCCTCTGCATTCCACCACCACCACCACAACAGTGAGGTGGTTAGGTCTCTTTTATGATTTTTGTATAGTTACCAGCTTTATCAACTGCCTACTAATTTTGATTAGGACTTATGTATTAGCCATAGTAGGCAGTGATATTTTTGTATGTTTAGCTTCTCGATACGCATGTACTAGCCATTTTGGTTATACCAAAAGCTATTCAGTTTATATATTTACAGCTTTTTGCATGTCAGGTTTTGTGCCTTTACTATATATAAATGTTTTTCTTTCAATTGAACAATTCTTGAATTGCTGCAAATTTGACAATTGAATTGCTTTAGTCGGGAGGATCGAATCACCGTTTGTCACCTTTTATGTTAGAGCAAATTTCATGTTTCAGTCAGCTGGGTCAATTGAAGTTCCAAAGACGCTTCAACTTGAAAATTTCCTCCCTTATGCTAATTCACACACTGCACTCCAGATTATTTCAATAAGCTGTGAATTTGTTTGCTTCCTTTCGCTTTGCATAGCCGCCTTAAGCATGTCGGGCAACCTAGATAGGTTTGTGTTACCCATACCAAGACCAATGTTGTCTTCCAAAAGAAAAGAAAAGAAAAAGCCAAAAGAAAAAGAAAAGAAAAAAAGAAAAAGAAAAAATAAAGTCGTGAAGTTTTGCCTTGAAACCCGAGCACGGCCCGAGGGGGGTATACGGCGAAGCTCAAAACCCGATGTCTGCAAGCCTTAATTGGTCAGGGAGTCATCGATTTAGTGTTCGCTATAATGGTGGATAGGTAGAGTCTAAACGATTTGTAGGTGCTTGATTTTCTAAGTCATTCTGAGTCCCGGTGAAGCCTTGAGCTAAGGTCGCTGATCCTTTCGTCGATGCCCCAAACCTTAATCCGGGTCGGGAGTCACCCAAGTGAACTGCTACACCCGACCTCGTGAAGTCGAATCCCTTAAGCATTGCATCCTACAAAGGTAGTTGAACAAAGGTAAGTGCGTAACTATCCTTATCTAGGTTATTCAATGCCTAAGGCCATGTCGTTGCTAGTCAGGGAGGGGACAATTTTTGTAATTTATCGGGCTTAACTGGCATATATAAAGAACCATTAGCCTTAGGTAGAAATTCGTTGAGAATCAAGGGAACCAATATTGACCCGAAATTGTTCTCGTATGGTTTTGGTTCTTTCATATCGGTTTTCAAATTTGATTTCAATTTTTTCAATTTAAAGTACGTTTATATGTACATATACCTTTTCAATCATAACCTTTTGAAAATCACTACATGCATCTCCTTTTTTGTTTTTGCATCATAAGTGGACTAGCAACGCTTTCGGCTGGTAGATAATGCCCAAAAGTACACTAACCCTATATTAGATAGGTTTTGATTGCTTTTTGCGCACTAACTGGCGTCATTAATGCCAATTGAAGTGTTCAAGTCTCTTAGTATCACTTATGCCGCTAGAGGTTATTTTTTTCCTGCTTTATGTGCTTCGCACTTTAGCTCAATATCGAGATGTATGGATGAATCATGAAGTTTGAACTCAAGTGTCTATCAACCACCCCAAGAATCAATGAAAACCACGCAGCCGCAAAAAATCACGCAGCAGAAGACAGAGACGATGCGCTGAAGCACAAAGAAACCCCAGCAATTTTCGCTGTCATGAAAATTTTCGTCGAACTTGCGAAAATTTTCGCAGGTTTAGCGAAAATTCGCAAATTCAAATAAATTGCGATTTTCGCTGAACACCAGGTGGGTTTTCGCAGTAATCGCCTTGGGCGAATTTCATGATTTCGCTATTTCACGAAAATTCTCGCTAAGCTAGCTAAATTACTGTGCCTTAAATGGGGCTCTCTCGCTGCTATGTCTGGGTGATTTCGCTTTACCTAAATAAATTCTTCAAATTTCAAATAAATCACCGCCTCGCCATGCTTTTTGTATTTAATGCTAACCGACTCCAAATTTGGTGTGTATTACTCTATCAGTCTCTTAACTTAGCTAAATTTAGGCTTGGTATTTTCATGTATTGAGGTGGCCTATATAACCCCTTTTGTAATAAAAGAGAGAGAATTTTGGGAAGAACAATTGGGGGAGAGAAGAATTCTGTAAGTTTTCATTTTTGTAACAAAGTCTCAGATTTTAGTGGGGTTTTATTTTTCCTCTCTTCTCTCTCCTTCCTTACTTTCGTCGCCAAACACCCTCTCGAGGATGACAACTCAAGAGATGCTTGGCTGCTCTCCTTTCTTTGAAGAGGAAGGAAGCTAGCTTGGTGGTAAGCATATGCATGTTGTCCTCTTGTACTCTGAAAGTCACAGTACCGTATTTATGGCCTCATCTTCTCAAATTAGGGTCAATAGCTTTTGAATGTTATTGATTTGGCCAATACTCCATGCTTTAGGATACACGTTGCATACTTATCGCTAGATGCACTGGTTCATTAGATGGTCTTACGAGCCTCCGAGATGATATTTAATGCTGTGGTTTCAAATTGAAAAGGGCTATAGTCGCATGTTACCTAAGTGTCGACTCAAATAGAGTCACAGCCAGGGTTAGGTTTGCTAGTTAAACATAGATCCTGGGTTATGCCTTGGACTATAGGTTGCATGTCATAATTGCGAGGATAAAACTCGAGGACACTTGTTTCGCCTCTAACTACCAAGCTGACCTAAATCTTCAAAGTTAACTTTTAACACTTTACTTTCAAGCTTTTTTACAATTCCTCAATTTTCAAACTACTTCCAATCGCTTTTTGAAGCAAATCCAAAGTCCAAATAGAAAGCCTTACCTTCAGGCACTTATGCAAATCATTTTAGATGAAAACTCATCCCCCGTGTTCGACTCAGACTCACTATATCAAGAGCTTGGATTCACGGCAAAAGAGTAGGAACCAGTATATAAATTTTGTTGATTTTAGCTCAAATTTCATCGTGGCACGACCTGAGTAGCCCACTTAGGCGATTCTCCCATCGAGCTTTAACCACCCCGTCGGCGACCCCCTTACTGTGTCTAGTGGAGCGGCGAGGAGACAAGCCTGGTCTTTGAGGTCGTTTTAGAAGAAAGCGTCAGATGTGGCTTGGTGTCACATTGTATACATGTATTAGAATGCTTTTCATTTTAATATATGTTGTATAAGAGTAGTTTATTAACTCTTGAAACTATTGGATATAGTTTGGATATATTGTGATGAGTATTGTATTATGGGCCCAAGAGGCCGTTTTACTCATGTTGGGATTATATTGGACTGTTTGGGACAGGTATATGCAGTGCATCAGATTTAGCAGAGCTCTCGCATAAAGGAGACTCGCCCGACTAAGTGGCGCTGCAACCCGACATCCACTCAGATTCGCTGCCGACGGTAGTCAACGGACCCCCGCCTTTGGGGCGTCACGTTTGGTATCAGCTTAGGTATGGCCGAATACCTAGGAGCTCAAGCTTAGGGTATTCATCACCACTAGGTGGTTTGATGGAGTATAGGTATATGGAAACCTATAGATTGGAGAATTCAAGCAGTCATAGTCGAGGATGAGCATCACCACTAGTGTGGCCCGATGTTGAGTTTAGGTATGGATTACCTAGGAAAATCACCCGACAAAACTAGGACACCACGCACGTGTGTTGATGTGTTTTGGAGGATTTGGTGAATTATTGTGTGAATATTTGATGATTGGTGTGTATACCATGTCATGTTGTGTGTTTGGTGTGCTTAACATGTTTTAGGTGTTGAGATTGTATGTGTGCTTGGTGATTAGTACATGGAAGTGTAGAATATTTTAGAAAATATTTTGAGTGGTACAGTGTACAAAACTGGAAATGAAATAAATTGAAATCAATTTATTTGGTTTATTGGATGACAAAATAGAATTTTTAATAAAATTTTAAGGTATGAGAACATTTTGGGTGTTTACAAGGTAAACTTGAATCAGCTTAAATAACAAAATAAATTCATAAATTTATTTGGTTTAGAGGGTGAAGAAATTTAATTTTTAAGGTTTTACAAAGGTAAACTCGAAGAAAATTAAATAAAATAAGTTTTAATAAATTTATTTGGGTTGATTGGAAAATGAGAAGAAATATTAAAGTAAAGAAAATAAATTTTTTTTGTTAAATTTATTTGGTTATAAGGAGGAGAAAATAATTTTCTAAGATTTTACAAGTGGTAAAATTGAAGAAAATGAAAGAAAATAAATTTTTATAAATTTATTTGAGTGGAGAAAATTTTTCAGTGAAAAACTGGAAAAAGAAAATAAATTTTATTTATTTGGTTATGAGGTGAGAAAATAATTTTCTAAGGTTTTATATGGTGTAAAATTTAAGAAATGGGCAAATAAATTTTTATGAATTTATTTGAGTGTCCAAGAAAATGAAAAAAATGATTTTTAGTGATTTTGGTGATTTTTCCACTCACTGAAATAAATGAAAAAATATATATATATATTTATAATGAAACGAAAAAAAAAAAAATTTGTGCGTAAAAATTGAATTAGGCTACGCCCCAGATCAGACATGAGGAAGTTTGTATTGCAATATTGAAATTGTATCAAGTAAGAAATGTGAGAGAAGGTGATCAGACAAGAGGGGTGAATTTGGCTTAAAAATTATATCAGTAATACAGAAATCAGGGACAAGGAGGCGCCTGTGGGGATGGAGGATCGTGACGTTAAATACGCCATCAGACGTGATGCCCGTGGGTCGTTGGTGAGTCACGATACAAAAACAGACGTGATGTAGGCCGCGCGTGGCTGGGCGCTGATGGGCGCAGGCGAAGCGGAGCGCAGTTAGCGCTACAGGCGAAGCGCGAGGCGCGCAGTAGCGCAGCGCTACGGCAAGCAGAGATGCGCGGCGGGCGCAAGGGCACGCTACCGGGCGGGCAGGTGCGCGGCTGGCGCTGGGCAGACAGCGCTAGCTAGGCGCCATGCTGGGCGGTTCGGCTGGGTTGTACTCTGCACTCCGGCCCTTTTGGGTCTGGCCTGACCTCAGATTTTCCCTGAGTCATATTTTTGACATCGTTTCGTGGAACCCGCTCATGAACGACCGTTCTCATCGCAAAATTTTTCGAAAAAAAGAAAAAATTTTAAATTCAAATAAAATAAAATAAAAATTGATAAAATTTTCGAAAAATAAAATTTTCAAAAATAAAATTTTGTTGAAAACAATGTTTTAAATGCAAAATTGATCGCCTTGCATTACCTGTAGATGCAAGGACAATGCATATACATTTATTTATGTGTATGATTAGTGTCTCGGGGCTGTGTTGATGCCTTAGAGATACTGTATTGAGATTTAACCAAAGAATGTAGATAAATGGCTGTGGGGTAGAGGACGAGGACGTAGAGGGCGTCCACTGGCATTGGTCACCATCGACACCCGACCAAACGCCAAGATTTTGATCGCGGGCCTCAGAGAGGCCGTAGGTGTTGCAGAGGCTGCTATTGCACAAGCTCGCATAGCAGGTAGTCAGGGAGATCCTAGTAACCCCCAGAGGTTTAGGACGCATCATCCTCCGACTTTCACAGGGGGAGGAGATCCGATGGTGACAAACCATTGGCTCATACAGATCGAGAAGGTGTTAGAGGCTATGGAGATTACCTCTGACGCGACCAGGATTAGACTAGCTGCGTTCTAGCTAGAGCGTGAGGCCCAAGTATGGTAGAAATGTGGGCAAGGACCCCAAAGACCTTAGAGGAGTCAAGAGTGAGTTCTCCCTAGGACTAGGGCTAGACTAGGATGATATGTCGCTGTGAGCTGAGATCTCGTGTGACTCTACCACGTTGACCTAAGGATTATGGACACGTCAGAGTTCATATCATCTGGGATGGATCAATGATACTCTTACAGGTCGTTATCGATCAGAGCGCAGGAGGGTTACCGCTCACGCACGTGACCCGCACTCGAGTGGTGCCTGCGGGGACAAGCATGACATTTTGGCCCTGCATAGCATACGAGTCCAAGTGTTAGGGACAGCATGTCAAGCAGCAGCCCAATACTCAGAGGACGAGGACGTACTCAAACTCGACCTACCTCGAGTAGTATGCGAAGTATGTGGATGTTTTTCTCTCGACGAGCTACCGTGGACACTCCACAGAGGGTTGTAGACTTCGTTATCGAGTTATACCCTGGTACTCACCCATCTCTATGACTCGCATAGATGGCACCTGGCTGAGTTGCAGAACCCTAGAGTCCATACCTGGCCAGGAGTTAATGGGACAAGGTGGGTTCATTGTGAATTCTGAGCACTTCACCACTGTGGCGCTCGTGCTCTGTTTGCGAAAAGGAAGGATAAGACCCTTCGATTGTGCATTGACTATAGGGCAAATGAATGTGGTTACGTATCAAGAATCTGCACCCATTACCGAGGATTGATGAATTGTTTGATCGGGCTGAGAGTGAGCGAGTCTACTACAAGATAGACCTTCGCACCGGTTACCATCAGCCGGTGATTGTGGAGACAGACATCCCTAAGACAGCGCTAGACGCAGCCATGGGCACTGAAGCCTACTGGCAGATGCCTCGATTGACGAATGCGCCTAACAACATTCATGGAACCCTATGCATAGGGTATTCCAACCCTATTGGGGACGCTTGTCAGCCTTCGTATGACATTTCGATCTACTCCCGCCGAGTGGAGATGAGTATCACTGAGGATCATTTTACGCTTGTTAAGAGACCATCACCAGACGCTAAGATCGCAAGTGCGTAGTTTTAACTTATCGAGGTGAGATTTTTAGGACACGTGGTGCTTCAACACTGTGAGAGTGTTAGCCTGACTCCAGAGAAGGCTTTGGAGGCAATGATTTGAATCGGGAGACCGAATGTCAATCTTCTGTGACGCGAAGTTTCTCGGGATTGGCTGGATATTACAGAGATTCGAGAATGGCTGAAGTTGTCCATTCAAAGGATTGCAGATTTCGCCTTACTGATTACGGACTTATGGTCAGCGGCCCGACCATAGAGAGAGAGATTGAGGATACTTAAACACTGATACGCAAAGCGCTGGGTAAAGAAGAGGAGGACTGCCTTTCTTCTACGGAAGAGGCGTAAGACTTCGGTCACTAGTTTCGTGACTAAAATGTGATCGGACATGAGTGACTCGGATTGCCCTGCAGATAGGATCCTGAAGACTTTGGGACAATGCAAATCCGCTTAGGCCGTAGACAGAGAGTATGCGCTTCATTCCTCCACACCCGTACGGGTCGAGGAACCGCCGCTTCGGTGTTATACAAGCACTTCCAAAGAATACGTGCATAGCCGAGGGGCCGCAGTGTGGGTCAAAGTCAGGACGTATCAGAGTTGCGCAATAAGCCGCAGACTTTAGTGGTAGTAGACTATTGGTTATTGATGTCGTGGTTGACATGGATGAAGCCGATACCCATCGGGCTGTCACATCGGGGACCTTAGCCTAAGCTGTCATACTCGACACCCGCATTGGATTCGGGGCTCAGGTTAAGGCCTTAGAGAAGCCAAGTATATGTTCTTCCTGTGGTGTAGGGGTGAGAGTTGACCCGATAGGTCGGGATTATGAGTGAGAGATCTCCCGAGAGATTCGCCATGGTGGACCCGGAGTGTGTCACAAGATGGCATAATCATGCTCGTGTGCACGCATCATCAAGGCACGACCCGTGTGGGTGCATGGTAGTGTCATTCACCACTCGTGAGTGTGGGTTGAGTTTGTCTTTGTGAATACGTCCAATAAAGACTCATAGTTCGAATCAAAACGAAGAGAAATTAAAGTGTGTCACAAAGCTAAAAGGGGCCGCATCCCTAAGGTGAGAAGCCCGAGTTGTAGCGAAGGAGACCTACCGCAGTATCCGAAAGGTCCCGTGGGTGTAAGAGACTTGGGAGATCCCGACTTCGTAGGGGTGTAAGAGACCCGTGGAGATATCCGAAATTTCTGTGTGAACGAAAGAGGCTAGAAGTGTAAGCCGAAGAGTTATGTTGCCCGAGATGAAAACACATGAACATGGTTATCACACAGACTTAGAGTTGAGTGATAGGAGTCGAGAGAGACTCGAGATGAAAACACACTGTCGTCATTACGAGACTTAGAGTTGATGATGTGAGGAGCCTGAGTGACTCGAGGTTTGATACCCCTTTGAAATCGTATTGGGTGTTGTCGAGCTAGTGAGGGCTCTAGAATGGATGCTAATCATGATATGGACTAGATTGACTACCATTGGATTGTTAGTGATTGTGACCTGGGAGAGGTTAGCTTTTACACACCAAGCAAGGGTTGTGTAGGTTACGTGTTGTATGGATTACATACGGTGTTAGAGGACATGTCACAGCATGCTGTCCCGGGTCATAAGGTTAGAGGAGCACGTCTTAGTGGAATTCGTATACAACAACGCTATCGTGCGAGTATACGAATGGCAACTCTGTGAGGCATTGTATGGGAGGCCAAGGTAGTCAACATTGGGGATGGACCGAGGTGGAGAGAAACCCCTCACTGTCCCGCTTGATTGCAGACACCTCCGAGACAGAGCGCATGACAGCCGCCTTCTCACTCGCCCGTGCCCGACGTAAGAGCCTATGCTGATGTAAGACGTCGACCCTGTGAGTTCGAGGTCAGAATCACGCCTTCACAGGTGATGCCTAAGAGGGAGGATCAAAGTTTTGCGACGCAAAACCGTGAGGCTAGTGAGAGTACTATGGAGGCACTATGGAGTGGAGGAGTCCACGTGGGAGCGCGAGGACACGATGCTGGCCACCTATCCCTTCGCTTAGTGGACGGGCGTACGTAGTTTAGCCGCTTAAAATTTAAACCAGAATCGCTACATGCATGAGCACGCCGTGACATGCATGTGTTGTGTTGTGATTGTCGTACCTTGGGACTAAATTCCTTTAAGGAGGGGAGAATGTAAGACCCGAGAAATTCCACTTCGAAAATGGCAAAATCGCACTGTTACGAAATTGTTAATTTCGGTTAAAAATCCGTAATTTATTCTCTAGATCTCTGATGACGAAATCCGATTTCACCGTTGAATCGCTCGAAAACTAAAGAAGACGAAAATTTCGTCGACTCGAGACGTACGGAGTCGACATCGCTCGGGAGGCATCGCAAGCCAAGATTAAGAGATTTTCGATGCGACGAAAGTCACATATCTACTCATGTGCCACGAGCCTCAGACAGCAGAGTAAATAACGAAACGACTACGATAAGAAATAACATCAACCGAGAAAAGAGGGACATAACGGTCATCAGGAATCGCTGTCACTAAAAGACAAAACATGTATACGCAATTTTGTCTTCCCCACTTAAAAATAAGAAATCAAAACGTGAAACTTTTATATGTGGATGCAAAGGCTTCAAATTCGCTGCTGTAAAGTGATAAGGTCTTCCTTCTCTCTCTAAAATGCGGGCGATCCAATCCCATTTTCCAAGTAGGTTTCAAAGACAAGAGGAGAAATGCTCTACGCGAGAGGGTTTCGCGCGCAGACCCGATTTACGAAGTTTCCTCAAACTCCAAGAGGTAGGAGTTTCTTCCTACTTGAGTTTTATTCCTATTTTAAGTGTTTTGTCGATGTTTGAGTCGAATGAGGCCGTGAGGGGCCGTCTGATCGGTCCCAAACCTTGGGACCGAATTGATATAAATTATGAAACAAAAATGGAGTAGCCGTATATGGGTACGGGCTGTTTGGGTGTAGTTGTGTTAATTTGTGCATTAAATGTTTGTTTGGTATGCATTAGGCCGGGAATGGCCGTGATTGCGTTCACTAAGTGAACCGCTGAGTTGTGGATTTTTCTGAATAGTAACCTGCGGTTTCACTATTCTCAAAAACAGCGTTGTTCTAAAAATACTTTGCGGAAATACGTGTTCGCCGAGAAAGGATTTTAAATAAATCAAGCCGTGTTTGATCAGGCTAGCCCAAGTGAGCTAATTTTTGATGTATGAGTTGTGGTATAATACAACATGATTGTGTGATTTTAATTATGAAAATATTCATGTTTATATATTTGCATGTGATTGCATCAGATTGAATCGCATACATGTGCATTCCAGATATGCACTTGATCACCCTGTGATTATAAGAGCGAAAGCGCATGAGATGAGTCTAAGAGGAAAATGTCTCTGAGGTTTGGTCTAAGAACATTAATTACTCCGAGGTAGTCCAAATTTAAATATCAATCGCCTGAGCGGCCCAATTGATATTCATCGCAGCAGAGTCCACAAACAAATAATATATATCAATCGTCGAGCTACCGCACTGATATATATATATATACATCGGAGGGTTGTCCACTAATAAAACAATAATTTCTATACAAGGCTTAGGCGAGTGTGAGAGAGTCGGTGAGGACTCGGATCCGAGTCAGTCATGTAGACATTCAAGTAGATCATGCATTTGCTTGAATGTGTGTTTACTTTGGAACATCAGACCAAGAGACTAGTATGAAGAGCCCACTTAGTACGATTCCTCCTACTGAGCTTTAGCTCACCCCATCGTGGGACTCTCTTTATAGTAGGTACAGTGGAGCGCGGCGAGGAGACTCCGCTCGGTCCCTGAGGTCGCTTTCTTTTAGAAGAAAGTCAGGATGTGGCTTTGGTGTCACATTGTATACATGTATTAATGCTTTTCATTTTAATATATGTCAGATAAGAGTAGTTTATTAACTCTTGAAACTATTGGATATAGTTTGATATATTGTGATGAGTATCAGATTATGGGCCCAAGAGGCCTGCTTTACCCATATGCTTTTCTAATTGGGATTATATTGGACTCCGTTTGGGGACTGTGTAGACATATGCAGTACTCGACTGGGGTAGAGCCTCCGTATTAAAGGAGACTCGCCCCGATTTTCAAGGGCCGGTAACCCGCATCCAATTATTCGCGGTCGACGGCAGATATCAACCCGACCCCGGCTGGGGTCACACGTCAACTCGTGGAATATTCATGGTCGCCTTTCTATATATTTTTCTTACAAATATACAAATTCATATAATATTTTACAAGAGTTTGATGTAACACTTTTACGCCAAAATATATTAAAATTAGATTGTTCTAATATATTTTACAAAAATACTTCTTAAGGCCACAACCCGGCCTTCTTCGTACTCACGACCTCGAAGGAGCGTCGTCTTCTCATGTACCTGAAAGGGTGGTCGCACAATAGGGTGAGCAAAATCTAGTAGATATATCTCCTACCAAGGCTACTTCCCATCTAAGAGCAACACGCAATGCCAATACATACAATCACACGCATTTAAGTACCTATACTCTATCAGACCGAACAACCATGTCATGAATGCAAAGATGCCCCTTTGACTCAAAATCCCAAGTCCTCACTTCCACTCTCACTGCAGATATGTCAAGTGTGAACCGTCAAGGGCGCCCGCCCTCGACCCTTTCAAAACAAAAAGCTGCTTTGTAATTCTGCATTACGCCGATACCCCCAATGTCTACTTATTTCCTTACCCAATACTGTGTGTTATGTATTTGTGGGCTACGGATTTTCGAGTTCTCACCGTAGGACGCCACACGGCTATACAACATTTTTTATGGGCTTTCACCGATGGTTTCATGTCTAAACCATATACCAAGTTTTTCACCTGAGGAGGTGTCTATCCCTATTTGCTTCACTCATTTACACACGTACTTTCATAGTCGGGCCAACCGTGAGCCTCAATTTGGACGTTGTCCCATTATACTAAGCTCACCATCGAACATCAAACACAATGTTGATTAACCATGTCCTCATGACATACATCGAACACCAAACACAGTGTCGATTTACCATGGTCGAACACCAAACACAGTGTCGACCCCAACCATGTATTCACATCCGACTCGACGTGATGTCCCATGCATAAATGCAATGCAAATGTCATTGCATGCCATTTCATGCCTACATGTACACTACGTGTCACATGCAACATATCTATTACACTACATGTCAAGTTTCATGGATAAATTATATTTAATACATATAACTATTTCCATTTTTATCACACATATATCACATAATTTCACACATTTAGCATGTTATTCAATTTACAACAATACACACATTAGCCATTCTCAATATAAATCCGGCCATGCTGCCTTTAAATAATCCTGACTTTCAAATTCAGAAAGTTCATCTTTTATCAATACCACACAAAACATCCAACACACAATTCCCTTCTCAGGCCATACATAGCCCTAAGCATTTTAGATACAAACTGGTTCCGAAAACAGAAGTTCCAAAAACCAGAACGGACCATTCCTCAATTGTCCGTGACCCAGCCCACTACTCAGCCCACAATTGGGTTGAGCACTTCATCTTATTAAATTCTAGACTCAACGAGCTTTCCATAGAGTCCAAGAACGCGCAAATCGGAGTTCGGACGGGAAAGCTATGGCCTTCCGAAATTGATGCTACTGGTCATAGTGCGGCGTGCGTGTAAATTCGTACTAGCCGATTCGCCATTCCGTCGATTTTTCCATCCCTGAACACGTTGTTCTGGGCTTCGCATAAATTCCGAAACCCCGTAAAACCGATCTTTGACCATCACACAACAACAACCAAACCATACACAACTTAAATTCGTCCTAAAATAGAGCGAAACCGTTAGGCCATTACGTGACCCTCAGAGTAAAATAACCGGAATAGGAGGAAACCTACCTCTTGTAGCGCAGTTTCAAGTCCTTTGTCATCTAGTTCTACTCTTTGCACGACGTTGCTTCTGGTTCCCTTCCTCCTTTCCTTTCTTCCTTCTTTTTTCTCTTCCTTCCTTTTCTTTCTTTCCTTTCCCTTTCCTTCGCTCACTTCCACCTTAATCGAACCTAGCACGTCCATATATAGCTAATCCATGAGCCATTTCACCTCCACATTGCATGCATGTGGCATGCCATGTGTATGACACATGCTACTTCCAAAGCCATCCACCAATCCCCCCTTCATGCAAATGGACACATGGCAAGCCATGTGTCCTGCATGTGTCTCTCCTGCCACTAGCTCGATGCCACGTGTCACATGGCATGTGTCTTTTATGCTCATGTGTCACCGACACTGCCTTAAAACGAAATTTCTTTGATTGTCTCGATCCGACGAATTCGCCTCGAGCAAATGAGTTCGCGAGACGATTCCAACGGTAAAGCCTGTTTCGTCATCCGAGATCTAGAAAATTTCTAGGTTTTCAATCGAAATTACCGTTTTACCCTTTTTCAGAAAAATTGAATTTTTTCCGGGTTTTACAAAATAACTTTTTATAATACATTTTAAACTTTAAATGACTGAGCTTTGATTATTAAATTTGAGTTTTAAAATATTTTAATGAATCTAGAATCATAATTGAGTTGTGAATACGATGAATGTAAAAGATGATATACTAAAGTGCACCCATACTTCACTTTACATTAATTAAATTCTTAACCTACAAGGCCTTCATTTGATACCTATACTTGGAAATCTTAGTTACTTGTCATATTGGACTTGAATTATTGATTCTTTAAATAAGTGAACTTGTCTTCCAAGAGTTTGATCAAGTTCACCATTTTCATCCAAAATTTGAAATTTCTTTATGTGATGCTTGATCAATTACAATCTGTCACCCATCTCAATTTTAACCATTAAGTAACCAATAACATTGGTTTGTTATCATTACACGTGGGCCATATTAAATTTAAAATCCTATATTGGCTATAATAACTAAGGTTTTTAATTACTTCTAATTCAATATCATACCTTTAATATATATGCTTACTATTATTTTTCTATAAATTCATCACAATCTATGTAAAATTGTGGTATATGATCAATAACTACATAATTTTGATTCATATTTACTTCTACACTCACTAGCTAAAAGAGTCATTCCTATTGTATTATTTATAATATCTAAATGATTAATATTTACGAGTGCTATAATTTCTTTAAGTTGAAGGCCTATTATTTCTATTAAAATTACTCTTAAATGCATGTCTATTGGTTTTATTATTAAGATTTGTTTCCTAGAGAAACCAGATCAGAATATACAATAATTTTTATTGAACTTATAGTTTGTTGGTTTAAAAATCTTGTTATTTTAGAAATTTGAATCTTTCTTCTACAAATTCTGTTACATTTTATTACTTATATTATTTTCATGGTTTTATCAATGAATCTTTTGGTCCAAATGGATCTACCTGTATTTTGTTCTAGCTATCAGTTTTTCTCCTAAATTAAGACTTAAAAATCGTTTTAAAAGATTACTTATTTTTTGTTCTTACGAAATACTTATTTTCTTCATTATTTATTCTTAAAGCTTGTCTATTTATTGATTTTTTCTAATTCACCTCTTAAGTTTTGTTATTCCAATTTTATTTGCTCTATTTCTTTTCCAATAAAATTTTCTTCTTTTACTAGTTTTAATATAATCTAGGTTATTTCTAAATAAATTATGGTTTTTTAAAGTCTTCCAATTTCTTTTTAATTCCTCTGGTTAATTTTATTAAAATTTGTTAAAGTATTTTTTTGAGCTTCTTCTAAACAATTTATGTTTTTGCTTTTAATTTATGTTCATTAAATATTATGTTTGTTATTTTTAACTAAAGTTCTACTTAAATTTTCCAAATACTTTACTTCTTGTTTTTGTAGATGAGGGTTCATAGGTTTTTTTAAAACAGTATATCCATGAAGAAGAACTAACAAATAAATTATCAATACAATATTTTGTTATTTCTCTTTTAAGTAAGACTTTTGTAGCAAAAAGTTTATCATAAGATTCTTCTATAATACTGTATTAACACTGTTGATTTGTCCCTTTGGATTTGGTTTGGGCTCATATCGACCCCGAAAGGTTCATTATCTGACTTTTGTGAAAAGAAAAAGTTGTAAAAAAAAATAGAGATCTATTGTGGTAGCCCACAATTGATCCCAAGGGGTTGTGTGGGCTTGCCCTAGCAATATGGACCTTTCTACTAGGGTATTTTCATCATATCAACATATTAGGGACAATCTATTTGATTTGTACTGTAATTCTCTTAGATTCATGTTGAAGTTTCTCGTATGCTGATTTTTTTCCCGTAAGAGTTTCCACGTAAATCTGGTGTTTCTTTATTTCCCATTTTCATTATTATTGTTCATTCAATAAAACACAAATGTTAAGAGGTTAAATTTCTAACATCTGTTGTGAAATCTACCTATTGCAATGTGCAATTTATCACAGGTTTTGAGTTGATCATATAATAAAACATTGATTCATTATATGTATATTTCAAAATCAAATAACCACAATAAGACTTTTAATAAATATTTATTTGGTTTTCTATTTGGGGTTTTTATGCTTGAGATAATGCACTTTTCTTATTATTATAGTTCCTTCTAGACGTTTCTTGAGATAATCCATCATATGACCTTAAGCTTTAAATTCTAGACGTTTGTTCTAGAGTAAAGTAGCTTATCAGACCTGGATTAATGTGAGTAACCCTATATTATTCTAGTGAATAAAATGTTTTTCACAGGTAAAATAAAAACCAAGACTACTCTTTCATGTGTTAGTGTTTGATGGTTTTTTTCAAAAAGGACCTTGGCTCACATAAGAAAAGTATAAAAGCCTTATAGATATATACTAAAATACCTTTACGAGCTTCTATAAAGGCACTTTGAAAAAAAGAGAGGAGGCCTATTTGCAGCATGAAATGTGACTCTCAGCGATTTCAATGAAAATCGATGGATTTCCCCCTCCCTTTGCATGTGAATATTACGAGTCAAAAATTGGTTTTGCTCTAAAAATCTTTGTTTTGTTTTGCCTATATGAAAACCTTGGTTTACGGTTCAGTCTTAATTTTCTTAGTAAATTTCTTAAGCAATCATCCATATTTTGAAATTCAAACCATCTGTTATGTTTCATTTTCCTATAAATTCAATCTTGTTGATTGTGAAGAAATATAAAATCTTTAAGGACAATGTTTTGAAACACACCTCAGCTACACTACTTCCCTTATGTTTTTCTCTACAAGTTGTTTGTGAAAACTCGAAACAATGCAAAACGATAGAATATCGTCACAAACGGAAGGTAAGTCTAGAATTTTTTTCTAGACCTCGGATGAAGACGAGGTTTTCGCCGTTGAATTCGTCTCGCGAAATCTAGGTACGCTGTCAAATTTCGTTGAATTCCGAGACAGTCAGAATTTCACGTATTTTGAAGCATTTGGACGAATTAGAGAGTGACACGTGACATGATAGGTGTGTGCCATGTGGCACTAGAGTGGGGGACACTTGGCACATGGATGGGCCAAGTGTCATGTCCTCAAACCATGCATGACATGGGTGGATGAGGTTAAGGCATGGAAAACACATGGCATTGATTTGCCATGTGTCAAGGTGGTTTGAATTAGGTGTCCTATACACCTAACTCAAACCAAACTAAGTGGAAGGGGGAGATCAGTTCGGTGGGTAGATGATTAGTGCCCAAAAAGTGCTATTTTGAGCCATATTTATTATAGGTTTTGAGCACTTTTTGTGTACTAATCAATCGAATTAACCCAATTTGCACATTAAGGTCCCGGCAATTCTACTAATTGCATTTTGTGGCTAATTTTGTAGTTTTTACAAGCTATTTATGCCAAATTTGTTGAGTCGATCTAAGCACATAGAATTCAAGTGGAACTTAGCATTGCAAATCAGAAATCAGAAGGAAAGATGGAAGCGGAAGAAGACGAGGAAAGTAGAGCGTGGGTGCAAAATTTTTGCGTGCGAAAATTCACACAGTCTGTTTCTCCGGCATTTTGACTTTTGGTTTACCCCTTTTCCCATTTGCCCTCCTTGTTTAATGTCTTTTGAGGTATTTTGGTATTCTACCTTATTTGAATACATATAAAAGCTGAAACATTAGAATAGAGAGTTGATTTTGGCTTGGTTGGAAATACAGAGCACTGGGCGGTAAGCTTTCCCGTTGCTTTCCTCTTCTTTCATTTTCTTTGTTTTCCTTCTATTTTCTCGGCTGCCAAACACCCCTTGAGGATGACAACTCAAGGGATGATTGAAATCATCCTCATCCTTGAAGATGGGGGTTCTGGGACTAAGTTTTGAGTAAAATAGCGGTTCTCATGTATTTAATGCAAGCATTCTGAAGATTTATATCTTATTTCTCGTAATAAGGTTTAAATCTCTTTGATGTACCTTGGTTAACCTATACTTGGCAAGCTTTTAGGATTCAATGGATGCTTATTACTAGATCCATTGAGATTCATTAGTTGTCATTTATTAGTTAATGTAGGGTAGATTTTTAGGAGATAGATTTTCACTGCCCGGGAACATTTATGTCCAATAAATGCTATATTTCAAAAGGAAAATCATTAGGGTTCAGTTTTGATAGCCAAATGAAGATCAGGTCGGGGAAATGACTATATGTCATCCTCCACTACTTGAGGAAAGGACAGGGAACCTCTCATTTATAGGACCTCAGCCCTAGTAACCAGGTGCTTCAAGGTTCTTTTTCTTTTTAGTTAAGTTTATTTTAGGTTCACAAACATTTCAACCTAATTTTACAAAATCTTAAAATCAGCCAAATTCTGTTTGAGCCAATTACAAATCATTTACACGAAGAAAACCCATCCCTATGTTCGACCCTAGAGCCACTATACTGCAGTAGCTATGCTACGACGGTAGGAGGAATTAGGATTACAAATTTTGTTGTTTCCGGCACACCTACTGTGGCACGAATCAGTAGAGAAGGAAGGAAGGAAAGAAAGAGAAGAGAGAAAGAAAGAAAAGAAGAAAAGAAGAAAGAAAGGAAGGAAAAGAGGGTTGATGCATAAAGCGGGTGAGACAACCTCTGCCTACCCTTGTCTAGAGCCATTCAATGACCATAGAGCTTAGCTGGCATAGGGTTAGTTCCGCAGGTTTTGGACAAGCGTAATTGTGTTTTTTGGGCGCACGATGTACGGCGTAGTTTTAGTGTAGGTTAAACCTGTTAAGTACATGTATGGTATGTTGGATTTTTTTTGTGTTGCTGTTCTTGTTTAGAAAACTGGAAAATTTTCCAATGTGCATGTGTTATATTCTCGCTTGAATAACATGCAAATTTTGGTGTGAAAAATACTCATTTGCATGTTGTTTTTTGAACTGTAAATCTAGAAAAAAAATTTCAGTTTGCATGTTCATTTTCCTTGTTTGATTACATGCAATTTATGTGTGAAAAATAGTAGTAATGTATGTTGTTTTTCTGGCTAGAAAGCTGGAAAGAAAATCCAGTTATATGTTTACCTTTTTGGTTGATAAAATGTAAATTATGTGGGAAAACAATGTTATTAGTGCAGGCAGTTTTCTGAGCTAGAGATATGGAAAAAAACCCAATTTGCATGATTTATTTTTGTTTGAATAACATGCAGTTTTTATGGGAGTAATATTGGTTTATGCATGCATGAAATAAGTAAATTATATGCAGTAGCATTTCATTTCACGTGCATGGGGACATCATGTATATCGGGCGTGAGTGCACGACATGACTTTGAACAAGTAGTTTTTATCGAATGGTTGTCCAACAAAATATTATCGGAGTATGTCCTACGCAGTACTATTGGAGTCTGTCCAAATGAAAATATCGTAGGGTTGTCTTGTAACACCCCGAAATATACCCTAGTTGTTTTCAACATGTTAGAATTATTATGTGGCTATAAATTGAAATTTTAAGTAAAGTAATTGCGGAAATATAGAGATTTATAAAACGGAGAATTTGACAGTTATAAAGCTAGCAGTAATTTGTCCAGAGGGACATCAAAGACATGGATTATGAAATTAGAGGCCAAAATACAATTTATGAAATTGAATACAATTAGTTAAGTGAATGGCTAGAATGCTAAAATAACAAAACCTTAATTATAAAGAGATGTGGGGAGACCAAAAATGCATTTTTGGTCTCCAAACAAGGTAGCTTACGGGAAGGAGGAGGAAAAAGGAAGGAGAAGAAGAGGAAGGAGAGGAGCAAATCCAAGGTATGGATGCTTGACTTTGGTATGGAACTATGAATGTTTAAATGGAATTCTCAAGTTTATGTGAAGGTTCGTACAATTGTAGTTAGGGCTTGCTCCAGGCCTAGGGTTAGTGGATTACATCTAACCAAGAGTTTTTCTTGAAAGTGAGGTGCTAAAATTCTAAATGGCACAAGTCGGTATGAAATCCTCATTTTGAGGAGGAGTTCTTGAAGTAATTGTATTCCCAGGGTTTACAACAAACCCTAAATAACCTTTATAATTGGTTTTTATGTATGGGTTTATAACCCGTAATATAGTTGTTTTTGGGAGGTATTCATGATAGGTTTTTTGATCTATGGATGGTGCATGAGAAAGGGGAGAAAATACACATTCTGGGCATTTTCGAGATTGAAGTGTACAGTACACTTTGAGCTGGTCCGGTACACTTTGGAGTTACGGTCATTTTGGCCAGTAATATGGAACACCGTTAAGGATGTGCCCGGTACACCTGTTCGAGTTTTCCTATTTCGACCAGTTTCCGTATTTTGGCCATAACTTACTCATTTATTATCCGATTTGAGTAATTCAAGTGGCCAATTAAAATAGACTTCAAGAAAAATCAAACATCAAGAAATAGGCATCGTCAAATTCTGATTCTAGGTGGCCCAAAAATTCACTCAAAGTGGGGCCATATGCAAGCGATTCACATCAGTCTTGAACATAGAGTAGTCGGGTTGTTTGGATTGTAACCCGAGTTCGGTGCTCGAATTGGGTGATTCAGGTTGGAATAGAACTCTTAGCACCTTAACTGAATGAGTATAAATAGATAGTGCCAAATATGAAGTTAAGACCCCGGAAAAGTATTAGGTAAAATTTCAAACTTCAACCCTCAGGTAAATCGTGGAAATGACTAGTTGGCATGAAAATGCCATAATTCTAATTTGGATGATCGATTGGGTAATGATTCAATTCTGGGTAAAGTAGATTCATGAAGAATAAGAATACATGAATAGGTGTGATTACATACGCATCATACTTTACCGATTATATGAAATCTGATCGTCATGAACAATAATGGAAATTTAGAATGCCTTATTATAAAATAGTAAAGATTCTTGAACTCATATAATTATAAAAATACCTAAGACTAGTTATTAAATGACCACGACACTCCTATTAAGTTAGTACTTGATACTCTGTTAGTGCTGCGGCACTCCTGATCGACCGCCGGTATACGATTGGTGCTCTTGCACTCTTGTTACGATTAGTAACCCGGTACTCCACGATTAGTGCTCTTGCCTCTTTGTTAAATTAGTACTTGATTACTCTGTTAAGTGCTACGACACTCTTGTCAGGTTAAGTGCTTTCACGGCACTCTGTCTGATTAGTGCTATGGCACTCTGATGCAATACTGCTGAAATCCTGCTTTGTGCTCTACGACGCCGGAAATGCTTGTATAATCTTCGGATACTTGTTATTGTTGTGTCTTACAATTTTATTAGTCTTGATACAGGTATTCCCATAATTATATGATAATAGCACGAATAATGAATAAGAGGACATGAGTGTATCGTTACGATCTGTAATACCTCACGGTATTTTACGAATATGAGTAAGCTCTGCAGCCAACTCCTCGGGAGACTGAATAAATATAAGTCACATGTCTGATATAAGTCGATGGTGCCTCACGGGTCACTTCCGTCTGATGAACTGTGTAGTACTACGGTGCCTATATAGAATAAGCATAAGTAATTGTATAAATCCATGAGATGAATGCATGTAATTTCGATATCCGTTATTGTTATATGCTTATTATAGCGTGTACATGCATATTATATATGTTTCCGCTAAGCGTAAAGCTTAGCGGGTTTTAATCCGTGTAGGTCTGAAAGAGAGAGAAAGGCGTGCGAGAACTTCCGCGTCTTCGGGGCCAACACACGGTAGGGGTTCATCACTTGTGGGATTCCGCACTCGTCGATGGTGTAAATGTATAGTTTTTGAATATGTAATGGGACTTCGTCTTGTGTATATGTGTGACCTTTATCAACACCACTACGGTGGTAGTTTTATTTTGGATCTTTGTATATGATGTTGATATATTATAAGACTTGGATATACCAATGTCTAATTAAGCAGGTAAAGAGTCCCAGTATATGTTCTCGCGTCCCGGAAACCGGTTCGGATCCGCCAATCGGGTCGGGCCGGGAATCGAGGTGTGACATGTCTACAGTATTATCGGAGTCTATCCAAATGAAATATATCGGAAGGTTTTCCACAGTATTATCGGAGTTTGTTCAAATGAAAAGTATATATATATCGGAGGGTGGTCCAACATTTTATCAGAGTCTGTCCAACGAACCTTCGCGAGGACTAAAACAAAAACCTTTTGTTTTAGAAATAATTTTCATACATGGCAAAAATGCATGTATGAGGGAGTTGGTGAGGACTTAAGGCTTGGGGCTTGGCATATGACATTCATGTAGAAAATTGCATAATTTTTACTTGAATGGGTATAAATTTCATGAACATGGCATTGCATGTGCACTTAGGTGGGGTGTAGCCCTCGTAGGAGATTTTCTCTCTTTGGGCTTTGCTCACTTACGTAATTAAAAATGTTTTTAGTCTTGAAGGTACACAGGAAATGAAACAAGTTGAGAATTAGTTGAGAAAAGGCCAGTTGACTTTAATTACGTATCCTATAAATTTTGAGTAGAAAAAGCCAGTTTCTGTTTATGTAAAAAGAATAGAGTTGTAATTAAAGTCATTTTGTATAAGAAATGCAGTTCTGGTAAGGTTTCACTAGGTTTCATATGTTGAGATTTAATACGGAAATTAACACACAATATTCCAAATCATTGAATTCAAACTCATCTCTGATAATAAAATAATAATAATAAAAATAAAAAATATAGATTACATACCGTTTTGAAGAACACACAGCCATGAGAGATTTCCCTTCAGTTTATAGATCTTAAATCCTTGATCTCTTCTTCTCCTTATCAAACTTTGATACACGGTATTTTACGTAATTGATGAAAGAGTGCTCGTAGCACGCCAGAGGGGTTTCTACATATAACTTATTGATAGGAGAAGAGGGCCCGAGAATACACATTCAAAAACCGTTCTAAGCAAGTGTAATTGAATATTGTTCTTATAATAAAAATTATATTTTATTATAATTTACCCACTCCATCAGAATACAAATATCTTCCATAGCAGTTTAAAGATATTAGGTATTAGTGGCTAAACAAGGTTAGTGGGTACCCACTTAATTTTAATGTGAAATAACATTCTCCCACTTGGCTCACTAAGCCAGATTATGAAAACTATACGTGATCACGATTTCAATAAACTTAATAATACGTTAAAATCATATACCATAATACTAAATCAAATTTAGATTATAAGTACAAGTCGTAAGCGGTCACATGACCATAATGTCATGTTTTCCTTCCATGCACCACACATCAATAACCCATACTAACCCGATCCATGATGCCCAGAGAATAGCCCTTGTAATTTGTCTGATGAGGACAATTCTTGTTTATCAAACAATAAAGCGTGCACCCATAGTGAAAATAAGAATAAACGAAACAATTTTAATGCGCAAATTGTCCAATTACATAACCTACATTCATTATCCCATACATATTATGGATTACTCAAAGGCCCATCCTCATAACATGTTCTATATATATGCCTTTGGAGGTAATCGCGCTGAATTAATGGATCGGCAACCATAAGTGTGGCCTAATATTTTCGAGTGACACTTGTTGTTTTAACTGGACTCTTTCTTTAACAACTAAATACTTTAAATCCGTGTGTTTTGATCCACTATAAAATTTGCCATTCTTAGAGAAGAAGCATTGCGATGTTATCACAATATATTCTCAAGGTTTAGCAGCCAGTCGACAACACCAAGCCACGAACAAAATTCCGCAACCATAAAGCATGACTTGAAGCTTGAAACAAGCAGCAAACTACGGCCTCCATCGTGGATGAAGCGATGAGTGATTGTTTTTCACTCTTCGAGATTACCCCATTTGCTAGCATAAAGACAAATCCACGAGAAGTTGACTTTAGCTATCGAGACAACCACCAATAATCGAATCAGAGTATGACAACCTCTAATTATTCGGATCTTTTCTATGTGAGCATATAATCCTTTGTCCCTTGTAAGTACCTGTGTGACCTTCTTGCTACCCTTTCCGGTGTTTGAATCCTAGATCACTTTGGTATCTTCCTAACATACCTAATAAGTTGTCTCCAGGTCTTGTACATGTTTGAGCGTACATCAAACTCCCCACGGCCCCTGATGCATAAAGATTTTCTTCATTTTGCTCCTTTCCAATTTATTCCTTGGGCCTTTGCATTTTACTTAATTTGTCACCTTTCAATATAGGTGCAATACTAGATGAGCATGGCTATATTAAATCTCTTCTAAAACCCGATCAATATATCCTTTTTGAGATAAACCTAGCACTCCTCGAGATCGATCTCTAAAGATATCGATGCCAATAACATAGTTTGCCTCGCCCCATATCGACCATATGAAAGTTTTTAGAGAGATATTCATGGTTTCACCCTAATAAACCAAGATCCCACTTGCTAGCAAGCAAAATATCATCCACATCTGATACTCCAGAAATATGGCTTTCCCACTAACTTTTAGATATATCTGACTGATCAGCAATATTTCACTTTAAATCCGAAAGATGTAATGGTATGATTAAACTTAATATACCATTGTCTGGAAGCTTGTTTAAGACCATAAATGGATTTCTTTAATTTACAAACTAGGTGTTCATTTCCTTTCTTTGCGAACCCTTCAGGTTGTTCCATGTAGATATCTTCATCCAAATTCCCATTTAAGAATCATGAGTTTCGCATCCATTTGATGTAACTCTAAGTAAAATAAACTCTGAAGTGCCATGATTCTAAATGAATCTTTCTTGAGCTGGAGAGAAGGTATCTTTATGTCGATACCTTCCTTTTGGAGTGAAACCTTTTGTACAAGTCACAGCCTTAAATCGTTCGATATTGCCTTTAAGCGTCTCAGCTTTGTCTTAAAGACATTTCTGACCCGGCGGGTTTACAACTATTAGGCAATTCGATGAGATCTAAACAGATTATGGTCCATAGATTTCAACTCTTCATTCATAGGTTCCATCCATTTATTAGAATCATCACTTTCCATGGCTTGTGAAAACGAAACCGGATCCTTCCTTATCCCAATATCAAAATCAGATTCTTGTAAATACACCACATAATCATCTGTAATGGCAGATCTCCTTTCTCTTTGAGATCTCCTCAAAGGTGCTGGTTGTGGTGGCTCACAGCATTTCAATGGCAATATTTTAATTGGTAATGAACCATCTCTATTATGTTGCTCATTTTCCTCAACTTATTGGACAAAGTTCAGGGACAAATAATTTCTGAAATTAAAAAGTGGTGGATATCACTCATATCTCTTGACATCTACCTTTCTTGGTTCATTACTCCCCTTAATTTTGTATTCTCTAAAATGTCTGGCATTGTAGGTTTCAACTATTCTCCTGCTTGTGGTTAGGACAATAAAATCTTGTGCCCTTTACGATTTATCCGGATGGCCAATGAAATCAGGATATGGATTCTTGAATCGAAACTTACCATTGTGGGTTATAGATTCTTTGCGCCATTTGAACTGACCCCATATATGTATATGTCTCAATCTGGGTTTCCTACCGAGTCCATAACTCGAAGGGTTTTGGAGCGCCTTACTAGGAACTACGTTCAAGATATAAATTGGTTTTAAAGGCTTCACCCCGCGTAAATAGGTCTGGAAGAGTAACTCATCATACTCTAACCATTTCCATTAATGTGCGGTGCATGCTTCGGCCCGACACCATTACGTTGTAGGCGTACCCGGGCATTGTGTCGTAGCATGAATGCCATGCTTTTCAAGGAATTTGGCAAAAGGACCAGGATTTTGTCCTGATTCATCATATCTACCATAATATTCACCACCTCGATCTGATCTCACAATTTTAATCTTTTTATCTAATTGTCTCTCGACCTCTGCTATGAACATCTCGAAAATGTCGATGGCTGAGACTTTTAAATGCATTCAGTACAGCTATAACCATAACGAGATAGATCATCTATAAGGTGATAAGTATTTCTCTCTGTAAAACATGGAGCAGTGGTCCATAAATACGCTAATGAATTATCTCAAAGGAGCTCATTACATCTTGTGGCACCTTTCTTTGTATGTTTAGTTCTTTGCTTTCAGTTATGCAATCCACGCATACATGAAAATCAATGAAGTCAAGATTTTTGTAAAATTCATTAGTACCACTAATTTCTCAATTCTTTCCCTAGAGATGTGCCCTAGTCTTACGTGCCACTAGATTGAAGAATTTTCATTGAGTAAACCACGTTTTGAACCAACATTTAGATACGGGGGTTATCAAAGCTTATGCAAATTCATGATTGAAATTTTATATAAACCATCACATAAAATACGGGAATAAAGCTGTAACGAGAATTTAACATCAAGCTTAATTGTCAGTGAATAAAATAGAATATCATTAGCATCATTTGGACAAAACTAAATTCCTAGAGATAGAAAGGTACATAAAAAGTTTTAAAAGATTCATCGATGACAGTCTCTAATAGTAGCGATAGGTTATGGCTATCACTCCAACCTTGAGGCGGTTCCCATATAGAGGAACTTTTCACTTTCCTTTAGTTTTCTGGGTTATAAAGTCCACTTGCATTAAATAGTCGCGAAGTTGTGGCTCGAGAATCAATCCACAGTATTTGAAGGAACTTGACCCAGATTGGATTCATAACATCTGAGAAAAGATTCTACCTCTCTTTTCGAACCAAGCCTTAAACGATACGATCCTTCTTCACATGCCCTTTCTTCACCACCAAAAAAGTAAAACTTAATTGAATTTTCCATCATGACTCTGGCTACCTTCCCTAGGTCCACTTTTCTTAGGTGGAAAGTTATTTCCCTTTTTGAATTTTCCTTTCTTCTTCGTGACTCCATGAGTTACAGGAAGAGCAAGATTATGTCCTTTGGCCAATCTCACTTCCTGTATACATTCGCGGTAGGCTCATTCAAGTTCCAGCGATCCTGTTAGTATTATAATTGGATTTTGAATGGAGTAGCTAATGATGGAAGTGAGTTAAGGACAAGTGTACTAAGAAGGACTCATCCGTACCCTGTCACCCCAGTGCCTTAAAGCTTTCGCCGACCTTTTGGTCATGTTTAAATATTTATGTTCTTTGAATACCTTCGACCATCATATTTCATGGTGGCCAATTCAACCATCAATATTTTCTGGACTGCTCCGATCGTTTGAAGCGCTCCTCAATAGATTTCGAAATTAAAGGCAAACTCGGTTTTGAGGAGAAAGTGTGATATTATTGGCAATAGTCATTCTCATAAACATAAAGCCCAGTCTGTGTCTTGCCCGGGCTGCAGTTGTTACTTGCTCAGGATCTTGTCATCAGTAACCGGAGGTTTATCAGTTAATAAAAGCAGTGAGATCAATACGCCTGTGAGGAATTGAACCCTTCATACCGTTGAGGGGAAAAATTCGACCCATCAAAACGGTCATTCCATATGCAGAGAGTGTAATGAAGTGGGAAGCTGTACAAAAATAGAACAATGCTCACAATAAGGCCTCAAAGTATAAGATAATAACAATGAACTATTGATATCATTAAAATTTTCCTTTGGGTAAATTTAACATATCGATGTTAAGCTTGGAGGGAGGAAACAAGCAGCTTTACTATTTTGTCATTTTATATGTTACCTTTGGGTATCATTTTACCTTTCTAAGCAACACAAAATAAAACCATTAATTAATTGCGAAGTGGCTCTCCTTTGGGTTGTCTGTTTATCCTAATTATAAAAGAGAATTTCTAAATTTTATAAGTCTCCCTTTATTCCTTTTATGCAATTCAATAAATACAAGACTAACTAATTTAGGTTACTTTGGTAACTATCTAAATTAGTTAACCTTGTTATAAATTGTCATTTGGATAAAACCTACACAAGATGAGTAATTCTTTTTTAATTAAGTTAAAAATCAAGAAATAATTGTCTTTAATAATCATCGATTCAATAATCAATCATAATAAAATCAAAGAAATCGGCGTGCATAAGATAATTTCACAAAGGTTCAAATCACAGGATACATGGACATCTTAAAAGAGAATTTCAGTTTCATATTTAAATAAGTGACAATGACAATCGACTAACCAGTGCTGTGATTCTATATTTCTCCTTTATTGAAGCTTCTAATCGGTGTGCGAAGCGCGCGGCTTGTTCGGCAATGGCGTGGCTTGACCCTTGGGACCGAGAAAGCAAACGACCATCGCAGGCATTTAGTCAGGTCGGCGTTGCGAGGAAAAATAAAAAACTTCGCTACACTGCGTTGAGGTGGTTTCTTTATTTATTTATTTTTTTAGTGAGACGAATTAATCGAAGATAAATCTCAAAATTTAATCTTTATAAAACAATGATTCTGAATATTTAAATTCAATCTAGCTCTGATACCATTTGTTAAGATTTAATACGGAAATTAACACACAATATTCCAGATCATTGAATTCAAACTCATCTCTGATAATAAAATAATAATAATAAAATAAAAATATAGATTACACATATAGTTTTGAAGAACCTACCATGACCATGAGAGATTTCCCTTCGGTTGTAGGTCTTACAAATCCTTGATCTATTGTGCTCCTTATCAAACTTTGATACGCATAATTGTTTTATAATTGATGGAAGAGTGCTCACGACCGCCTGTGGGGTTTACATATATAACTTATTGATAGGAGAAGAGGACCAAAAATACACGTTCAAAAACCGTTCTAAACGTGTAATTGAATAAACGCTGCTTATAATAGAATTATAATATAATTTACCTCCATCGAGGATAAATATCTTCATAACAGTTTAAAGATATTGGGTATTCTTTTAATTGGCTAAATACTAGGTTAGTGGGCCACCCATTTAATTTTAATGTGGAAATAACATCATATGCCCTTGTAATAAAAAAGGTTGTTTTATATCGAATTTGCGGTGTATTGAAAAAAAAAAATGACCCCCGAGAATTGGGGCATCACATCGTTGCTCCGATTTCCGACATCTCCTTTAACTACTGTCACTCCTTTGGTTTGCCGGCATCCCATCATTCCACAATTTATACAACATCAAGTGCCTAATTGAGATGCTTGCTTTAATTTTATATAACTTATATACTACATTCTCTTTGACCTTTTTCTATGAAACCGTTTGATTGTATCATATAGACGCTCTTATCAGTGTAATCATAAAATATATATATATATATATATATATATATATATATATATATATATCTCAACATCCATTTGTCCCATCTTATAATCAAGTTGCATCATAATAAGTAAGAGCCCTATGATGGATTTTGAGCATGGCTCCTCAAGTCGGTACTAGGTTTTTTTATTATAACTTTCAACCATTCGCATGTTAGAATAAATAAGTTATAACCCTATCTTAAATAATTTACTATATTGTAACTAAAGTGTTTAATCATCAAAAAAGAAAAAAAGTTCTAACTCTACCTTCATAGCTCATTGCCATAGATGAGCATTACTATTACTCATTGCTTCATTATAATTTGTGGGAACAAAATTTCTTTGGAATAGCATTAAAAAACCCTCCTAAATATAGGAACCCGTTGTAGCATATGGTTCATATTAAGGCAAAAAGGGGGTGGACAAATGTTTGAGTAGAACAAAGGCATTTTCCCTTCATGTATATGATATATTTAGGGTATAGGGGTATTTTTGTAATTTGGTCATATATAAGGTTATTATAAATGCCTTTCTATGTAACCCTATTTGATGATAATGAAAACGTTAAAGCCGATTTTTCCATAGATATAGGCACATTGCTAAACCACGTAAAATTTATGTATATTCTTCTTGTTTTTCTTTCTCCGATCCTTATCACCATTCCTACACGTTTTTCAACAAAACCTATCATGTTGTATAACAATTTTCCCACTATGATAAGGCACTAATATATTAGAACTACTAGAAATGGCAGTTGAAGAAACCCTTAGATTCATAGTTTTCTATGTTATAAGAATTCTCTAATATCCATACTATAGTTTTTTCTTATTACTCATCATAGTCTTTGTGAAAAAGAAAATCTAACATTTGTAATAATAAATTCCTTCTTGTTGACTTGACTATAAGATCGTTATCTCTAGTTACTTTCAAATAACCTAGACAAAATAGATTTGCCTTTAGCAATCTTTGTGTGAGTTACAGATACTAAATTGGAAGGCACTAGTAACTTTGGTAAGAAAATTAGAATAAGTATATGATTTTATAATATTCTAGGCATTATTCTCAAGACTAGCCTACAGAAGTAGTTAAAATAAGTAAAATGATTGCTTTTATCCAACTCTTTAAATTGAGAATATATATTGTTGAATAAATTTAAATTTACTTTCATAAATCTAGTTAATTCACAACATAGTTATTGATTGCTAACTCAAATGATACAAAAGTGGGCTTCTGGTATCCCACATCTTATTATGAGGGCATAAACTAAGAGAATATAAATTTTAGTAAATATTTGGAATTTATTTAGAATGTAATTTTCATTAATCTTTGGGTATTTAGAATGTGTAGTCAAATCAGATGAATCTGAGTTTCATAACTCTGTTGCATTTATATCCTAAGTTTTAATATTTTATTCATGAAGTATTAAAGTGGTGTTTGTTTTTTTAATTAATATTAAATATAACTTTTGAGTTTAATGTTGAATAGTATTTAATAACATTAAATATTAAGCTATTTGTTTTTTAACATAGAAAAATGAGTAGGGATGACAACGGTGGGATAGGTTATTTCAGGTTCACAGCCGCCAATGAGGCCAGGTTTAGTTTAATCGTAATTGAGTTTTTATCGAGGGTTCGAGTGTTCCACACTCACCTCATTATGTTATTTTAAAAATATTTTGTTATTATTTTATTTTGCACTTTAATATAAATAATTATTATTATTAGAATATTTTGATAAATAATTTATAAATTCGTATATTTTTATTTTTTATGAAATATATTAATTTTAATATAATAAAAAAACAAATATAAAAATTAAAAATTAAAACAAAAATCAAATGTAAACAAAGCGAGTTTGTGAATTTTTTAAATAAGCCGTCTGTCTGGCCCACATACTGTTAATTTTTAAATGAAGTATTTGGGAATTGAAAAAATAAATAAAGGTAGAATCGGGATAGAACTTACGCCCGTCATAAACTCATTAATAAATCCTTAGTAGTGAGTGGTCTGTGCTTGTTGACAAATAGTAGAGTTTTTTTTATTTTGGTGGAAGATGACTTTTACGAGATAGAAGAATAAATGGCCCACTAAATTTTATATTTAGATTTTTTTATAACTTGAACAACAAGTAATGAAAATTTTTAAAAACAAACGGATAAATATTGAAAGTTATTTAACTTTAGGTAAAAAGTCAAAAAACAAACATACCCTAAATAAATGAATGAATATGAAATTTGGACACCTTATTATCTTACAATATTCAAGAAATTATTGCCTCCGCCCAAGAAAAGGGGTCCACTAGCTTTTCAATTACTTGGTTTTTAGTAATCTTTGACTAAGCCCAAGGTTTATACATTTGAAAATGATTGCTATGGAACCTTTCTATCTTTATAGTTTGTTAATGTTTATATAGTTTTCTTTATTCTTGAATTTATGATATTACAGTTAATTAACTAAAATTAAAAAAAAAAACTACTAAAAGTATAAATTATGTTTAAATTTTATGTATTTTTATAACCTCTTTACTTAATTTCATGATGAAGAGTACACGCAATTTCATTTTCATCCAATTCAGAGTGAGATTAGTTCTTTTTGAAGTAAAAGATTTTATGAAGTTTTATAATGGATGATTTTATGAGGCGAAAGTCTTGTGATAGAGAAATCATACCATATTCATTTCCATTTTATTTAAAAGGAAACGTGTATAAGTTGTTGTACCGTACCTAATTGAAAAGAAGAGTTAACGTAAAAATATGAAAAAATTTATTGTGTGTGAGATATTGAAGAAAATTAAAACAAAATTTAGATTATTGAAACCCACATCTGATGATCCTGTGTATTGTTGTCCGAGTGTATGGGCGTGATAATAGTAAAATTCAACTTAGTTATCTAAATATAATAGAATGATGCACTGAGTTATTGTGTCATACATTAATGTTATGTTATGAAATTGTTGAGTGCTAAATTTACATTGTAAATTTAGAGCCAGAAAAATGGGTTAAACCTGGTGAGTTGGCTCACTTTAACCCAAACTTTTAGAGGGTCGAGTTATGAAATTAGTGACTCAAATAAAACTAAGCCTATTATTCTTATCCAAATGACCCACAGTCGTAATGGGTTCTGGTTTTCTACTTTAGAAACCTTACAAGAATTTAATGGGTTTTTTTAAAAGAAGATTTTTATTTTGAGGAGTGAACTGTGTATTTATTTGATTCTCCATTTCTGATGGTTTGGCTATGGAAATGGTTGTGCCGCAGCGTTGTTTTATGACATAATATTATGTGCCACAGGAGCTTCCAAATGGAAAGCACAACAATTTTTAATTTGTTGATTTGATTAATCCATAATAAATAAATGACTAGAAGCCCACTTGGATTTAAAGTTAGGAATAATGCGATCTTAGCCCTCTCCAATTTAATACGTTTTTGACATTTGTCCCCTATATTTTAAAATGTTCAAACTAACCGTCCGGAAAATGAAAAACCAGTACTTTTCTAATCGTCGTGATAGTCGCCGTTATAAGCGGTTATTTATCTTTCGACTTTTTTTTTTTGTTACAATGTAGTAAGTGTTATGAGACCTTCGAACCTAATCCGCGCCTGGATGTCTTATTTTTTAAAAGCTTTTGATCGTTTCACAGAATTGAAATTTAAATATGTGAATGACATACATCTACTTTCAACAATTTCCTAACCTTTCACTTTTAATTTTTTGTTTTATTTAAAAATTAGATAAAATTAAAAATGATTTTTAGTTACATAGGATCATTATTTTTAGTTAAACTTGAAATGAGAATTTAATTTTTATAAATAATATATAAATTTAACATTTATAATAGAATGATTTTTTCTCATGGTATTTTTATTTTTCAAAATGATTAAGAAAGAAATTATTCATCATAATAATTTTATTTTTTTTATAATTTTTTTTGAACCGAATAGATTGTTTAGAATGTTATACAAATATTGAATAAATTAAAAGATATATTTTTAATAAAAAATTTGGGTTAGATACTATAATCATTTTTATTTAAAAAAATTATTTTCCAAAAATTTAGATAAAAAATTATTTTGATTATGGTATTTATTTTTTAAAAATAACTCAAAAGTATTTATAATATTTTGATACTATTTTTTTTAATCGATACTTAATTTATTTTTAAGTTATTTAAAAAAAATATCATAGAAAAAAACCATCTTCATTATATATTTTAAATTAATATATTATCTAAAAAATAAATTTTTATCTAAATTTTGAGAAAGTTAATCTTTCAATAAAAATGATTATTGTATCCAACCCAAATATTTTTTTTTAAAATATATATCTTTTAATTTATTCAATATTTATATAATATTTGTATAACATTCTAATAAATTTATAAATACAAATTCAAATAACAATACTTGATAATAATAAATACAAATAAATAATAATAATTCTAAGCAACATTCCCTACCCAAGATTACAATAATACTGTCTCCAACTTCCCTCAGATTACCATATGTTTCTCAATTGCTCAGCACTTTTTCTTGCAGCAACTCTTTTCCGAAGCTTTCTTTTCCCAAACAGCAACTCATCCTCACTTTCCAACTCGATTTCTGGAACTGGATTGCTTGAGAGCATCGATAATGTACTTTCTCTAATGCAACAGCATTTTTCAATAATCGACAGGTTTGCGGGGGTAGGCGTTGCAATAGAGTTTTCTGTCGCGACAATGCCACGGACTAGGCTGCTTGCGTCTGACGAGCATTAGTGACGCGCATGACAAGCCTGGGCACGCACATACTGCGCTCCTATCCGCAACGAGGAGCTATCGCGACACAAGGAGACCCTTGTCGCGACCCAAACCTGGCCCAACCCCAAACCTTGTCGCGACATAACAAACTCAAAATCACAGTTATAATGACAATAACCTGCAATTTCAACTACCTCCCTCAGATCTCTCCTTGCCCTTTTTTTCTCTTTTTTATGTTTATGCGATAGGTATGATCTTAGCTGCAAATACAATCAAACAAGAGATGTCAAGTATTGGCCATATGCATGCATTATCAAGTACATAAAATAAAGATTCGAGTTTTGCTACTAATTCGGTGTTTTAAACAACCAATTTTCCTAGAAGCTCAAGGTTATAGGATTTTTGGGTTCAATATGAATATAAGCTTCTTAACACTTGACTTCACGTGCACGTCTCACTATGCAAATGCGGAACAGATACTCAAATTTGCATAGAGGTGGCTGACCTCCCGCGAAACCAAACTCTAATACCATGTTAAACAACCAATTTTCATAAAAGTTGACTTTGCCAAGATTTGGATTGATGAATATCATTACTTAACAACATTAAGAAGATGTACTATTATATTCATAAGGAACTTCTTGCATAATGTTGCATGGACCAAATCTCTCATTATATAATCAATCATCAACCATAGATAAATAATTGTCAAGCCAATGGCGGCTAGCTCGGTGGATAAAATTAGGAGTGTGGACAAAATTGTGTCTTATCAAATCTATATATTTTTTTGATCGGTAAGAGTATATAAGTATATATAGATGAAAAAGCGCGAGTCAACCACGAAGAGAACCTGAGAGGAACAAGGAAATACCAACTCCCTCTCACCTATACCCGTCAAGAGACAAAAACCCCCGTAAACCTTGAATTTAAGTTATCAATACTACAACAGCCCTTTTAGCAAGGGAAAACAAAAAAAAATGATTTCATCCTGTGAAGCGGAGGGAACTTTGCATTCTCGAAAACCACCTATTCCTTTCCATCACGGCGTCGAAAATACAAGGGCCGCCAACCAAACTCCCTTCGTTTTTCCGGCCAGCTAACACTTTGCCAGCGAGGAGAAGTTGTGACCGGCGAGGCGCTGAGTTAAAATCGGTAATGGCGAAAGAAGATCCCGCAACATCTTGGCTCAGACAATGGATAAACAAGTGGTCTATTGTTTTATCATTCTCTTCAAATCTATATATATATATATATAATTATCAAACTCTAGAAAATACCATCATGAAATGGAAAATGGCAGCATTCACGCAATACAAATCTATGCATGTTGGCCCAATTCTTGATCATGACAGAGATCGAGAAGACAATCATTAGTCCTTCTATCCACAATCAATACAATTGCTTGAGGTTTTTTAATTCTGGAAATATATATAAGCATTGAATATTTCCTGAAAAAACAAAACCATGGTTAAGGCAAAAGCATAGACACAAATAAAGCAAATGGATGAGAAACCGGGAAACCACTAACCTGTCTCATATGGTCGATTTTTAAATGAAGAATCTCTAGTTGAGGAAGATAGCGTGAAACGTCGTTGGAAAGCATAGTATTTGTATTCTGAATAAGGATTTTTGTTTTTGTTTCCTTTTCAGCATAAGTAAATGAAACCATATTTGAGTCACGAATATCAATGGTTTTAACAAACATACAAAGCACCACCTCTCTAGCGAAGGCAGACGAAGCAACTCTTAAATTTCTCAAAATACCGTTGTCATGTAGACTTCAAGAAGGGGGCAATTGGATAAAAAGTATTTAATTGGTGGAGGAAACATTCACCGTGAATCATGATGGCCTTTGTATATCATGTACATTCTAAATTGGCAGCAAATCCATTGATATTTGATGATTCCATGCTCAAGTATAAACATACTCCTCATCGAGTTCATCCTAGTACCTTCTTCTTTCCTTGACAAGCAACCCTTCCAGGGATCCCATACATCTCTTCGAGGATCTTTCGCGATACATCCCTGGCTATAAAAACCGTAACCCCCTTGTTCAATCCAACTGGTTCTGGGATCTTCTTCAACCCAATGTTGTTCATCTTCTCCTGACATTTTTCAGCTTCTTCCATTTCCCAGCTTGTGAATACAAATTACTACATAATGACATAATTACCAGTGTTTTCAGGCTCCATCTCGAACAAATGATCGCAAACAAATTTCCCAAGCTCAACATCACAGAAGCTGAAACCCCATGGAGCAGTGCACCCCAAACTTTGGCATTTAGTTCCAGTGGCATTTCGAAATGAATTCCGCTGCTGAGTCGTTCATTTGACAGAACTCCACCGCTGACATAATGCTCAACAGACGGCTGAATGCCGTGTTTTAGAAACATCTCGTCAAATATCTTCCAAGCTTCATCAACCATACCAGAATGAGCACAAGCTGCTAACACTGCAGTGAAGGTGACATGGTCAGGCCTGGTTCCATTACTCAGCATGTCGCCAAACAGCTTAAGGGATGCATTAGCATCTCCTTGGGCTGAATATGCTGAGATTATAGCCGTCCAAACTATCAAGCTCCGATTCTTTGTTCGATCAAAACCCATTATTGCTTACGAAGAAATCCTGCTTTGCATAAGTATCTATAATAGAAGTTGCCACATAACTATTACTGAACATAACCATTCCTAATAGCATACAACGTGTGCTTTCCCTCCTTTAAGGTTTGACAAACAAGAAAATGCAGGAAGAATGCTAGAAATCGTCACAACATTTGGCCTAAACCGAAATTCCTGCATCTCTTGAACTAGTTCTAAAACACCCTCATTCCGGTTGTTCTGTACCAACCCTGAAATCACAGCATTCCATGTACTGATCAATCTTGGGCCTTTCATTTCCCGGAAAAGATCCATGGCTTTGCATCCCAGCAAACCCATAGGCCATGTACTGAATATAATCGACCACAGTGATTTCATCCTTGTTACTCATCGCATTAAACAGTTCTCGAGCATGATCCAAGCTCCCGCATTTCACATATAAGCCAATAAGCGAATTTTGGGCTGAAACATCCATCTCAATCTTTCTTTCAATTATGAACTGGTGAACTTGCTTCCCAAAAACAAGATCATTTGACTGTGCACAGGCCTGCAGAACACTGACCAGCGTTACACCATTTGGTCTCAATCTCGTTGAATCTAGCATTTTTCTATGCAACGACTTGCAATCTTCATAAATTTTCTTGAATACCCTGCAATCATCGAATTCCATGATACAATATCTCTGTCATGCATCCTATCAAACAAGATTCTTGCTAAACCAAGATCATCATCCTCCGAGTAGTAGGTAATCAGAGCATTAAAACAAATATATCCGAATCAAGCCCGTACCGCAAAACAAACGGTGAACCTCCCCTTAGCCAAGATTGAGTCAGGAAACAAAACAGATAGCGCCTTTAAGACACAAGTAATCGTGAAATTATCAGGTTTCAGAGTCACGGAATAAGACGACAACAGAGAAGAAAACAGATTAAGCGTACGTCCATGCATATCTGTTCGTTACCCAATGAGCATAGCGTTCCAGCGAGAAGATGTTTCGTGGTATTTCATCATGAACACGCTACGCGCTTCATAAAGATGATTGGACTTGGGTAAAAATTGATGAGCTTGGAAGCGAAAGTTGTCGGGAGTAGAAAAAGCCGGTGAACGTGCGGGCGTGAAGCTGATTCGCCTGACGGAGGAGGCGGTGATCGCTGCAGTATTGGATGAGACGGCCGAAAGCGCGGCAGTCGACTCCATTGAAGCTGCAGAGGTTTTGTAGGTAGAGCGGGATATGACCGTTGGGGGTGAGCCTCATTCCGCTAGTATTCCACTTTTTTCTTTTTCTGATTCAGCTTTTGTTTTTAAGTTTTTCATATTATTCCTAAAATTACTAAAAAAAATTCTGAATAGCCAAAGTGAATTTTTATTTATAAAAAGTCATCTTTTAAAACAAGAAACATTACCGTACCTATTAAGAAGAGAGCTAATAGCACTTACTTTAGTAACGTTAAAAGCAAGCAGACATCTTTACCCAATATTAAATCTTTTAAATCTATTTTTATTCATAAATTTCAAAAATAATTACAGTGTAAAAGCCAAAATTAGTTTTTATTTTATTTAGAAGAGTCATCTTTTAAAACAAACACTACCATTGCCTATTAAGAAGAGAGCTAATAGCACTTATAGTAACGTTAAAAAGCAAGCAGCATTAGAGTACTATTTAGAATTAAGCATTAAAAAAACAAATGACACTTAAGAAATTGGTTTGAAATTGACAAATTCAAAAGTTATTTGTAAAATTAATTTCTTGCAAAAGTAATCTTGGAAATGTCTCATTTCCGAGAAAAATGTCCCTAAAAGTATGATAAATCTCCAACATGATAACTAAATGTCCAATATCATTTTTGGTTTTCATCCTACATTAAAACTAAATACCAAGGCGTTTTTGTCAAAAGTGTCTTTTGAACTTGGGTTTGGATTTGATCGGAAATATATTAGTTTTGTAATTTTTTTGTTAAGAGTTTGTCCGCTTTTAAGCTGATCCTAAAGTCTGTAATAGAGAGAGAGCCACGGTCACTAAACTCCTTAATATGAAGAAATTTGGTTAAAAAGACATCAAATACTCTTGAATTTATGAATCTAACGTCTTTCATGTTTTTTCTTTAAAAATAACTCATTTCGGACAAAAAGACATTTTTATATTTGATGTATTTACATTGTCCCTTAAAAGAAGAATTATTTTTTCAAGAAAACAAAATAAGTACTTTTGTAAAATCAAACCAAAATAATGAAGGGTTAGATTTCAAAATTTGGGTTTCAAAAGATCATTTAATCAAATCACCTAATATGTATTTGGGCATGATCACGGCAGTTTGATACAAATCATGGCTATGGCTCCCTTTAGCTTTTGAGAATTGTTTAATAGAAATCAAGAAATTGTAGATAAAAATACTGATTTAAGTGGCTTGAATCTCGAGGTTCCAAACTCGAACTCTTATAAGAATACATGATATGCAAAGTGAATAAATGTATAATTTAAATAAAAATGTGTTTAAAATTATAATTAAAGTAATTTATTTATTTAAATTTGCGTTTTGATTTTATTTTTATTTACATTTAGTATTGTATGTTCTTCCTGATGATTCAAACACGGATCTTTTGTAGCGTTACGTCTTTTAGAGCAGAATTAAATGCATAGTGGGCTTCACATTGTCTTAATTGCCTCCATGATTGATATGATAAATCATTTTCAATTACATTGTCGTATTATTATATTCTTGGAATTCGAGCAGAAATTCCCACATAACATCTCACTCTTTTACCATTCCAAGGCATATGTTGATCTTTTTTTATTATATTCGCATTTAACGTTTGTAATAATGCATTCTCATAGAAGCTGAAGCATGTAATTCTTCTTTGAGCCTCCTTGACCCTTAACCACCGAGTCACGTAAGCCTGCTTGAAGGGGATCTTATTTGTATGCCTCGTGGAAAGTGGAGTTACGACAAGGAGTTAAATTGAGCTAACGAAGGAAAACCACAAAGGTGTAAGTTGTATTTTAAGTAGAAAACCCTAAGAGTGTTTTTGCACATTTGCGACCTTGATTAAGAGGGTGATTTTTGTAATTTTAGCTACAGAAATCGCTCTTTATACGTCTTCAGTCGTTTTATTCGCCGATAAAGTGGTTATTTAAAGTAATATTTAAGTTTTTCGTTTGTTTTTCGATGTTTTAGCCATTTGTCTTGGTCGACGTTTGTTTGTGATCGTCGTCGCGGCGTTTATTTGTGTGAGTGATTTAAGATGAAGTAATGCATGCTCCGTCCGGCAGCCGATAAATTCATCGATTGTTGTGTCGATATATCTTGGCGAAATCATATGTATTATTTTCACAATAATAATATTAAATGTGTAATCTCAATTATTAAATATATAGTTTTTAAGCCGATTTATTATGCTATTAACTTGGATGATGTTCATCATTTATGGTTTTTAGCGATTTTGATTTTATGTTTATATGGTTGTATTGTTAGTTTGAATCAATAAAATTATTTTTATCTTAAAAAACGACCTTATATATAATATATGTTTGGTAAATCGACTTAATAACTTAAAGTTATTTAATAATCATTTAAGTCTTTAAAATATATTTGATAAAATAATTTAATAGTACATCAGAAAGTATTAAGTGACGTAAATAAAATAGTGACATATTCTTAAATGTGTATCTTCATTTTACATTTATATCTTTATTTCGCCTAAATAACTTTATATCAAATTATGTAACACTAGTTTATGAAAGTAAATATATCAATTTGATGATCCAACATTGGTGTTTTAGATTAATTTTATCAAATAAATTGAATTGAAAATAAGAATTAAATAAATTAAATTTGAAGTTAATAACTCAAGTACATTTCAAAAAAAAAAAAAAAAACTCATGTATACCATAACCCAAAATCAATTCAATTATTATATATCTTTATTTAAATGCAGGTGAGTAATCGTATAAAAGGCGGAGGGACGTAAGGAGAGGGATCGAGTTCGAGTCCCAATGGAAACAAATTACTACATTGTAACTAAATTGTTTAACCGTAAAAAAATCAATTCAATTATTAAATATTAAATTTTATCAAATAGTGTTATGAGTAAAGAATTGCTTAATAAGTTTTAAATTAACAAACTAGAGGTGGAATAATGAGTTCGGTCCATTAGGCTAACCCACTTTTACCCATATTTTTTAAGAATCGGTAGAAAAATAATTAATTAGAATAGAACTAGAGTCTATTTGCCGGACCGAATAGGCACCTTGACCCATTTGATCAAGTAATTTATTTTAAATTTTTAATGATTTTATAATATTTTCTGGTATTAATAATATTAGTTTTCCTAGTATGAAAAATATAAAATGAACTATAGAAAAAGAATATTTATTAAATATTTTTTTAATAAAATATATAAATATAACTATAATAATTTATTTTATACAATCCTTTAATAAATATATTTCAAACAAACTTTATTTTCAAAAATATAATTTATAAAAATTTAATGTCAAACCCATTTTAGGCCCGTTTTGTTTTCAACCCATATAGCATTGGATTAGACCAGTTAAATCCATTTTAACTCGTGGATGGGCTTGGCCCAAACCCATTTCCTAATTATACATATTAATATATAAAATAGAAAAGAGCTACAATAAGCTCGAGTTTTTTTTTACCGTTAGATCTAAATTCTTATCACTTTTTGGAGTGAAATCCATAAAAAAATATGCTAAAATATTTCAATCCCTAAAAGGTTCAAGTTTATATGGGCTTGAGCTTTTCTTTCAGCCAAATGGGTGGGAGATTTAAGGATCTATATAACATAACCATAATTCCAACTTGCTATGAGGTTACAGGCCAGGAGAGAAAATACAGAAATCAGCAAACTCCATCGCCATACTCTTGGTTTTCGTCAATTGTTTTCTCACAGGGGAGTTGAGTTGATATGTTAGAGAAGGACCGTTCAAAACCCTAACAGCTATCCCATCCCGTTCAAATCGCACCTCAGAAATCACTCAAAACAGATGATTCCGGGTGGGTTTACTTTTTTCTTTTTTTTTTCTTCTGCCCTCTTTCAGCAATTCACATTTCTATGTCTTGCAATGCCGTTTGTTTCCACTGGAAATACCGTCTGAGAATTTTCTTTTCTTTTTTTTCGTTGGATTTGTAATGTTTTTCACCGTCAAGCATCTATCTTCAGTTCGATTGGATGAAAATTGTGTATGTAGAGCCAATCTTTATGGAAATTTTTAAATGATTGATTTATAGTTGTAACAGGCAGATGATGTTGAAGAAGGCATGATTTTTTGTACTCATGGAAGAATTAAGGAAAGGGTATTTGGCATTCGATGATTCAAAGTTTCTGGGATCGCAATATGGGTGTTTTTTTTTTCTTTTCTTTTTTGAATCTTTAAGTTTTTTATTCCCAAATGATTGAGAGAATCATGCTAGAAATCATGTTCTTCAGTTCCTCATTCTTGCCAACTAGTGGGTTTCATTTTTCTGTTCTTTTAGTTCTTTTATTTTCTTCTTATAAAATGAAAAACAGTAATAAAAAAAAAAGAAGAAAAATTCAAAACAAAAACCTTTGTGGAAAAATATAGGATAAAAATGCAACATTGATGGTTGTGCTTCCAGGCTTCTTTGTTAATGAAATGCTTCTTTACCAATTTTTTTTTTTAAAAAAAATGCAACATTGGGACATGTATCCATAAAAAAGAAAAATAAATTAATAAACTTGAAAGAAATTATTACTATTGCCTGGGTTGCTTATTGAACCTTCATTCTATCATACTTGTTGGAAAGATCATGAATAATTTGTTATTTATATAGTTTTCCTAAACTTGAAAGAAATCATTTTCCATAAATGATAATTGCTTATTACTATTGCCTGGGTTGTGCTTATTGAACCTTCAATCGATCATACTTGTTGGAAAGATCATGAATGATTTGTTATTTATATAGTTTTCCTAATTTCTGTTTGCAACCAATCTTTAGGGATGGGAAGTACAATGGAAAACCGATGCGACGAGCAGGGATTTGGGACTTTGGAAACTGGGGTTTTTGAGATACCTGGAGAACCTGCTATTGTTATTAATGGGGTTCCAGATGTATCTTTGAATGACGGCTCTCTGGTTCACTGTGATACTGTGAGTGACGCTGCATCACAGCAAGAGACGGTTTTTGGGAAGTGGATGGAAGGAAGAGAAGTTCGAAAGTTGTTTGGAAATCAGTACTACACTGGGACTGTGATGAAGTTTGACGAGGAAGAAGGTTGGTACAGGGTGGTTTATGAAGATGGTGACTTTGAAGATCTCGAGTGGCTTGAGCTGGAAGAAGTGCTTGTTCCCCTTGATATTTCGATTCCATTGAAGTCACTGGCGATGAAGATCATCAGAAAGAACCAGAGGGTCCTTCAAAAACCTGGGAAAGAAGTAGTACCTAAATCTGGAAATCGTCGTCCCAGAAAAGCTGTATGTATGGAAAAGCCAGTGCAGTTGCCTGAAGAAGCTTCTCCTCTGAAATTTAATGTACTCCACAGTAATTACATTTTTCCCTTGAACGAATTTGAACTGAGGAACTATATATATATATATATATAATGTCATTCAAACTTGCCTTGTTGTGCATCTTTCTCAGCATACAAACTAACATTTGAGTAACAAGATGAATGACCTTTATTTGAATCTGTATTTCAGAATTTCAAGTAGTAAATGAAAGAAACATTTTTTTTGTCTTATCTTGTATTTTGTGCCTTCTAGATATCGACCTTGCACCGAGAGAGAGTCATCATTGTTGAATTTAAACTTCTTCATTGATATGGGAAGAGCAAGAACGACTGAGGCTAGTATTGATTGACATGCATTGCACCATTTATTTATTTTAGATAAATAAACTATGTAATGCAAAGCTACCAAGCATACCCGGGGGGGGGTGGGGGGTGTATACAAGCAGCCCCAAAAAAGGAAGGCGAACAAAAAGCCTCATCGCCCCTCAATTTGAAGCCAACCACTCCAAAAAACCTATAAGAGAAAAAACCTCATCCCCTAAGTATGATCTATTCCAACTCCATTGATTATAGACAAAATAATACTTTAGCCTTTGTACAACTAATTTATCTTCCTTAAAAGCTATGCGATTTCGCTCCTTCCAAAGAGTCCAAATAGTCCAAATAATCTTCCTCTTTTTGCCCACTAAGGAACCCCTTCGGCTAAGCAAAGCCTCCTTGACCGTCTTGAGGAAAACCCAAGAGACTCCTATCAGCACGAAAGTAATTTCCCACAACGGGCTAACCACAGGACAATGTAACAAGATGTGGTGGACTGGGTTCTTTGCGAAGTAACCACATAGTGCTTATTTGTTTGGGATGCCACCCCTCTTTTGGAGAACATCCAAAGTAAGTCGCTTTATAAGTTGCTTCCCACGGAAAAAAAGCCTATTAGTTGGAACACTTGGCACTCAAATACCCTTAGCTGGGAAAGAACAGACTACCCCTGGCTGAAGCACTTTGAAGGCTGCATGAACAAAAAATCTATCATCCGTTGCCCCGATCTAAGCGACCTTGTCCTCACCAGATGTGACCTTTTCACTACGCAAAATTTCTTAGGAGATTAACCACCAAATCCACTTCCCAATCATTAAACACTCTCACAAATCTTGGATTCCAACTTCCATTACCTGCCCCTTGATCCCACACCTTTGTCACTATTGCCATTTGTGGCTCTGACTTCATAAGGAAGGAAAGAAGCTAAGAACTGAGACCCACCAAGGGTATGTCATTATCTCACTCTTTGGAGCCATTACCAATGCTGAATTTCCAATGATCTCATTGATTAATTTCTTTTAGGATATCTTCAAAGATTCTATCCCATAAGGCCCATGGACCTTCTTTGAGCTCCACCCGAGATCCTCTTTCCCATATTTGAAGCAGATCAGCCTTTTCCAACAAGTATTTGGCTCCGAAGCAAATCTCTAAATCCACTTACCTAGGAGGGCTTTGTTCATGATAGCTAGATTTCTCAGCCCTAAACCACCCTTCTCTTTTCAATTCGACCACATCCGTGACAGATGAGGTTTCTTAAAACCACCTCCCCCGAAAATTCGGTGAAGTTTTCCGACCTCTTTGCCACAAGATAGACGTGCGATCATGGACATTTGGTATAATGACAAGCTAGCAAGGGTACTCTTGATCAAGATAACTCTTCCTCCCTTAGAAATATAATTTCTCTTCCAACTAGCAAGCCTTTTGAGCATCCTTTCCTCAATACTGTCCCAAACAGCCATCGACTTATGAGGGGCCCCTAGGGTAGCCCTAAATAGGTAGAAGGAAGACTCCTAGTATGACAACCCAATTTAGCAGCAAGGGCATTGGCATCCTCCACTGCTCCCACCGGAATCAAAACACTCTTATCCAAGTTAATTTTAAGCCTTGAGGAGACTTCAAACCAAAACAACACCCAACTTAAGTGCATCAACTGGTCCTCTGAAGCCTCGCAGAAAACAATCGTATCGTCAGCAAAGAGAAGGTGAAATACACAAAATCCACCTTACTTCTCAAATAGGCCTTGAAATATAACCACCTACCATAGCCCTTCGGAGTAAAAAACTCAAAACCTCCATCCCCATGACAAACAGGTACGGGAAGAGAGGGTCTCCCTGTCTCAGACCTCTTGTGCTTTGGAAAAAGCCTACTGGGACCCTATTTACCATAGCAGGAACACTGGAGTGGAAATACACCACCAAATCCGGTTCTCACTACTTGTTGAACCCCGTACCTTCACCAAAACCTCCGCTCCCGAAGCTGCTTAGGTTTATCTTATCATAAGCCTTCTCTATGTGCGGATTTACAAACCCGCGCCGTCTTTCTTATTTGCCAAAATCAACTGACCTGGATTACTTGCAATTGAAGCATCGGTGATCTCATAGACCTTCGATGAAAGCATTCTAGTCTTTTGAAACTACCTTTCCCACTACCTTCTTCAATCATTAGTAACACAGCTCGTAACTTATGAGCACGTAGTGAATTATTATGAACCTCTTTAATAATTATACATCCATGATCTTAGTTTCTTTTACAATTTATGTAACGACTTAGTCCAACTATGTAGATATTGTCCGTTTCGGGCCTAAGGGGTCATCACGGCTTTAAAACGCGTCTATTAGGTTGAAGGGTTAAATACTTTATATAGTGGCCGGGAAGTTTCTCTTGGAGCTAAATAGAGCAGGACCCATGATGGGATTCGAGGTTTGGATCCCCGATGTCGTTGTAATGGCCTGCCAGATCGTCATGTAGGCGTTATCTGTGCTTTTACTGGGTTTAAGGGCGCAGCGGTTTTTAAAAGCGTCTGCCCCAGGTTGAAAGGAGCACACTATATATATGAAGTGCATCCGCCGAGGTTTACTGCCTGCTCCAGGTTGGGATTTGACAATTGACATAAAGGTTAATTACCTCCACATATTAAAAATGAAAATAAATGTTGCCGATTTATTAATATGATTCTATTTAAAAAAAGTTTACACAAGAATGGGAAACTAGGACATGTTAAGTCATATAATAATTCTTATTTAGGTTGTTACACATGTAAGAGATTTTTGTTCCAAAAATATTATTTTTAACCATATAAATAAAATAAAATAAAAATAAAAACAGATTTTGAATGATTAAAAAAAGGAAAAAAAATTATGAACTTATACGATGTATGCATCGACATAAAAAAATATATATGTTCTTTTTTTTTTTTTTTTTTGTCTTTTGTTTTGGGTTTTTTGATGGCCCTTAAAAATGTCTTTTTTGAAACAAGAACCCCTCCCACACGTGCAACAACTTAATATTAATTATTTTTAAATGAGTTAACTAGCCTTTCTTATCTCTCATATACTTTTTTGTAAAAATATAATCATAACATAATTTTCCAGAATTTGTTTTAAAATTGATTAGTTAAAGTAGAAAAGATTATTATTTAAAAAAATGTAATAAATCATTTTACATTCAAATCATATTAACAAATATATTAAAATATTCTTCTATAGAATTACTCATATAAAATAGTAATATTTTTAAGGAAAAATAATATTATTAATTGGCTGCAATAGTCAAAGATCTGACAACTAAAAACATACAAGATGAAATAATATTCGAGTTAATAATAGCGTAATAAATCGGTATAAGAGCACATAAGTGATAATATAAGTGGCGAAATATCTATGTTTCAGTTCTTGTATCTGGCAATATAATTTGATCTCTTCGATTGATGAATCCGTTTCTTGTCTAAATCACCTTCTGTAAAATAAAATTAAATAACAAGTTGACAACAAACCAAACATTGCAATAAAGTATGACAAACCAGCGAAGGCGATAGCACTTAAAAAAGATAAAACCTAAATATTTGTGAAAGAACCACTTTATTAAGTAAGAAAATGAAAAAAAATAGATGCAGATGAGTGATTTCAAGCCAGTAATAGCTAAAATGAAATAAAGAAATGCAGATGGGTGATTTCAGACCAATAATAGCTAGAAAATCACCCCTCCTTGCTTGAGGAAATTAAAATTGACTAAGACCTAAATTATTTTATCATACATAAAAATTATTACTTTATTTTTTAGATAAAAATGTAATTACTTAAGAAATATTTTTTTATATTATTTTGTTGTGATTATACTTTATAAAAAAAACTCTCATTGGTTTATGGATGCAAGAAAATATGGAAGAAGATGATGGTTCGGGTTATACAATAAAATTTTATATATCGGTAATAATAAAACAATAAGCTTTTATATATTGTTTCCCTAGTAGTGTATATAATAAGTAAACATTGAGTTATAAAATTTAAAATTTTGTATATAGTGTCACTTTCACAAAATGACTCCTATAAATCTATATATATATATATATATATATATATATATATATATATATATATATATATATATATATATATATATATATATATATATATATATATATATATACTCTCTCTTTCTCTATATTTATTAGTGACACTTTTCAAAAATGTCAAAAATAATCTAAAATTAGCATCATCTAACTACTCAAACTCATTTTTGAAATTTCATAGCAGTGAAATAAGATTCAAAAGAAATGATACCCCCGTCTAGACTAGTATTCACAATTAAATATTCTTATATGTTTGTGTCATCTTTATGAACTTTAATCATACGATATCATTATTTTAATATTTTATGCTATTATTGGTTCAGTGGACAGGATATATCTTCCATTTTATTGGTGGATATTTTGATAAAAATATCAATAAACAATAAATTATTTAAAAATTATAAAATACTTAAAAAGGAATTCAAAAAATGATAAATAAATAAGAATTCATATATTAAACTTATTTTGTAAACATATATTTATCTTAAATTCTTTTAATATTTATGTTTCTTTGTTATAAAATTTTAAAACTTTTTAGCTAAAAAAGTGATTATTCTCTTTAAATAAAATTAAATATTTTTGATATAATTTTTAAATTTTATTATTTAATTTATTTGAATAATCAAAATTATTAAAAGTATATTAAATATATTATAAATTAATCACACTTTTGTATTTTTGAATAAATATATACTTTTACTATTTCAATTTTTTTAAAAATCTATAGATAAATAGAAAAAATAAATAAATATCGATTATGATCATTTCTAGAATAATATTAATTAATTAAACTATAATATATTTTTTCTTAAAATTTTAAAATAAAATATATTATCATATGTCGATGCTTACCGATATTATCACCTAAATGTTCAACATTTCATCCCTTTGACTTAAGTACCAGTATAGATAAATTGAAATAATACTTTATGTTATGTATGAGAACTTGGTCCAACATTTTTAATATATTTAAAAATAATCTTTATGTCTAACATTTTATTTTTAATTATTTTATATTCACTTATAATTATTTTAAAATAATCAAAAAGCAAATAAAAATAATATAAAATAATTAAAAATTAGTGTATGCAAACACTCTATTTTTTTTACTGTATCTCCTTGATTTTCTATTTGCAAAATACAAAACTCACTGATTAAGTAGAAAGTTATGCACAAAAATTATTATGATAAATTTAAATTTTATTAATTGTATTTTAATTATCATTTAACAAATTAATTATCTCAAGCACTACTTATAGTAAGTAAACTGAACAAATATCTTTAATTTTACTAAATGCAGTTTTCAGGGAAAATAAATTCAAATGTATTTATCAAAAATAAAATAAAATGCAAAGAAATAGCAACAAATTTACCCAAAAAGAGTTAAATAATTTTAGTAATTCTGTAAATTCCTAGAACTCATAGTAAAATATAAGGCATCTAATCTCTAATAAACGTATTAAATAATTAAATATATAAATTAAACTTTATTAAAAAAATTCAGTAGTTTAGATATAATATAAAAAATAAATGTTTAAAATGCCAATTGAATATCTTTTTTAAAAAAAATTCATTTAGACTATGTTTGGTTCTCTAAAAATGTTAGGAAAGAAAATTGAAAGGAAAAATGGAAGAAATGATTGTAGAATTTTTCTCTTGTTTGGTTATATATGAAAAAAAATAAAGCAAAAAATAGGAATCTATCTTATATTTTTTTCCTTTTCACGAATTTAATAAATGATTTTTTTTCTTATTTCATATCTTACAAGGATATAAAAATATACATGATTGGGAATAAAAAAAACTATATAAATATAGCACAAAGTAACCTAGCTTTATTTTCCGTTTCCCTCTTATTTTCCTTCTTAATTTAATTTTAAGAAAAGTAGTAGAAAAAATACCATTATTTTAAAAACGCTAGATCGAACAGTCGGTGGACCAATTTGGACTATCGAAGCCGACATGGCCTTTCGATGGAAGTGGTTAAATCAGTTCGATGATAGTGGTTCGTTTCTTAAACCATGAATACGATAACACTCTTAATTTGAACTATTGATTCGATTTTAAACATTAGAAAATACTATCATATTTTCCTTAGTATTTTTTTTAAAAAAAAATTCTTTTATATTTTTCAGGTCACCCAAATTTAAGAAAATGATTTTTTATGATATGTTTTTTCCTTTCCCTAGTATTTTCCCCGAACCAATATTAGCCTTAATGAAATATCAAATATCAAATCTAAAAAAAAAAAAAAAAAAATCAAGTTTATTAGAAAATTTACTATAAAACACAAAACATAAAATATATGTATACACGTAGAGTAAGTAACTGTCATTACCGCAAAAATGGAGATGGTAGTTAATGATCTCTTTCACAGGGCTGGCAGTATGGATCAGTCAAAGACGCTTTTCGCATAACTCAATTTTTTCATTTGGAAGAATCAATGGTGGAGCTTAAAGAATGTCCAAGAAAGCTGTAGTTCCATCATCTGTGTGAAAATTTTCTCCAGTCTTCTGAGAATTGGTGGGGGAATTATGATGATGATGGTGAAGACGATGACGATGATGATGATGATGGTTGGGAGAGTGATTTCACAGGATTATGGAGATGCATTGACCAAGAGCATTTTGTTCTTTGAAGGCCAAAGATCTGGGAAGTTGCCTCCCCAGAGGATGACTTGGAGGAAGGATTCTGCTCTTGATGATGGAAATAGAGCAATGTGAGTGACTGCAATATTTCCTCTTCTTTTTGTTATTAATTAATGGAATGTGTTTTGTTTGTCAAAAGGCCTTGTTCAATTGGGAACATTTAGGCTCCGTTTGAAACCCGAAAACTACTGTAGAAAGAAGGAATATAAAGAGGAAAAGTTGAAGGAAGATAAAAATTAGATTTGAACTCAATAAATTAGTTCTATATGTTTATTCGAATTCCTTTTATTTATTTATTTTTATTTTATATATATATATATATATATATATATATATCAAGAACTAAGAAATTTTAAAATATTTAAATTTTTATTATATTTAATTTTCTTTATATTTTCTTAATGAAATTAAATGTGAAATTATTTTTTTTTTTTTAATATTTTTTCTTTCTTCAGTACTTTTCGGAGGTTGCAACGAAGACTTATAGTGTATGGTGTCTTCAATTTTTATGTAAGAGATGCATTAGAATTAAGTATAGCTCGGTTGGTGCAACAAAGTATGCTTTCCAATGGCTAATCACCGATTCAAGTCCTTTAGGCGAAGGATTTGTGTGTAGTTAACTTTATGGTTTCATGGGAATGAATTGACGACAACAAATTTGTTCGAATACCCACAATTATTCACTTTCCTATTTGGCCTTTGATAGTAATGTGGAAATGCAAACGAAGAAAACATACATCTTGTATCGCATCTGTATGGTTAGGCGCTAAACTTAACGGCATCGTATATAAGTATAAGTTAACCTCCAGCACAATAGACTTGTTTTAAGCGGTAGGGGCCCCTTAGACCAAAAACATACAATATCATATAGTTGGATTGAATTATTACAAATACAGTGTAGTCAATGCCTAACAAATGTGAGATTAATTTATTTGACTCCATAAAGAGGTGTTTTGATAAGTACGATCCCATGGGACCTTGACGAGGATGTTGTGCGCATGAAGGTATTTGTCGCGTAAAAGTATCGGATAGGGGAGAAAGCACAACTCTACTCAGTATGAGCTTCTCTCAACCTAATAGACTTATTTTAAAGCACACAATATTTACATGATTGACCCTAGTTATTACATAGTATCTCCCTATATATATTTTGCCAAACATTGGCACTATAACATGACAAATAAAATTGATACACTATCATATATTTTTTTTGAAGGTGGATTTGGTAGGGGATACTATGATGCTGGAAACAATGTAAAATTCAATTTTCCAATGGCATTCACTACAAGCCTTTTAGGATAGGAAAGAAACTTTATGACACTATAATTATGGGTTTCTTTCAATCGAATAAACATATTTAAAGCGTGAGAATGCGTGCAGCGGACCGATATCTACGTGGGTTAGATCAGTCGATTCTGAAATGATATCGAGTCGATCACTCCGATCGTGTGGGGTTTGTTGGATTTGACCTCGTATAAGGGTTTTTCCGTTTGACCTCGCAATCTCATGGGCACAACAAGGATGTTATGTTTGCATGGGGGGTGTTTGTCACATCCCATATTAGATATGAGAGAAAGCTTCCTTATTTATATAAGTATAAACTCGCTGTCAGTATACTGCATTAGAGTCGTAAGGGCTCTTTAGACCCAAAGAGAACAATATCTAAATGATTGGACCAGATCATTACACACACTAGAGATATTACTATGACTACTGTAGGAATTTTATCCTCCCTTGTATATATATTTTGCCAACATCGGCACTATAACATGACAAATAAATTGATACACTATCATATAATTTTTTGAAGGTGGATTTGGTAGGGGGATACTATGATGCTGGAGACAATGTAAAATTCAATTTTCCAATGGCATTCACCACAACCCTTCTATCATGGAGTGTGTTAGAATTTGGGCAGTTCATGGGGTCAGACCTGCAACCTGCACTAGATGCAATCCGATGGGGGACTGACTACTTCCTTAAGGCAACAAGCATCCCTGGAACTGTCTTTGCTATAGTTGGTGACCCTAATGCTGACCATAGCTGCTGGCAAAGGCCTGAAGACATGGACACCCCTCGGACTGCATACGCCGTCACCACGGCAAACCCGGGATCGGAAGTCTCGGCGGAGATAGCTGCTGCCCTAGCAGCCTCTGCAATTGTATTGCAGGCTTCTGATTCTCAGTATTCCCATCAACTTTTAAACCGGGCTCAAATGGTAACTAAAACTAACCATTCTATGTATCATTGTTATTGGATTTGGAAGTAAAACATGTCTTCTTTTTTCATTTTTTTTTTTAAGTTCTAACTAATATTTGTTGTTTGTGTTTTTAGGTATTCCAATTTGCAGATACTTATAGAGGTTCCTATAATGATGTTTTTGGTGATGTTGTTTGCCCATATTATTATTGTGATGGCAGCGGTTTTGCGGTATGCAAAGTTAACTTGTTTAGTTTATTCATATATTTTTAAATCACTTTTCTCATATCATAACTTTGCACCAATGATACGATCTCATATTGGTTCCATGTAAAATTATGGAGTGGCAATTAAGCTTGACGAGTTCTCCCATCAATCAAATTAGTCTTTTGGGTTGAGCTTTTTTATTGGGTTTAGGTTTCTATCATTGGTGTTTTTATTAAGAGTTGATTCGTAGTGGGAAAGGGCTACACAGGCGCATCAAGGTGGTACCAGCAGTGAATCTTGGCCAGGGTGTGTAGCTTAGAGTAAATGTCGTCATGGGCGTCGGTTCTCAAAAGGTATAGAATACGATTCACGTCGGCTCCTTGTGAGTTGTGAGTAGTACTTACGGTTGAAAGGATCTCGGCACCATCGATACATCTTTTGGATTGGGATTCTCTGTAGGGCGGATACCTATAAGCACTATTCAAAACTTGTTTAGTTTATTCATATATTGTTAATCCTCAGAAAATTTATGTGCATATTATTAATATCTGTTTGAATAATGAGAAATAACTCAATTAGTCCGACATTGAGTTTTTGCTTCTCAATGTCGATCTCTAGTTGATTAGGTCATCAGAGGATTACCCGACCCTAAAATAATTAGATAAATTTTGACAGGATGAGCTGATATGGGCAGCAACACTTGGCTGTACAGGCCTTGAACTTATTGGGATTATGTTCTTAACAACATCAACAATTTGCCACAGGACATTAAGGATCGATACCGATGATACAACACAAGGGGGTAGCTTTGCAGAATTCGGATGGGATACTAAACATGCAGGCATTAACATTTTTGTTTCCAAGGTAATTAATTAATCACATTGAACAGTACTGCCTTAATTTCTTCTACCCAGAAAATATGGGATAAGGGGCACAAATGTCCTCGACTTTTACTCTTCACTGAACTTTTTTTTGGTCTTAAGATAGCCTGGATGTTTTACTTCTGTAACTTAGTCATGTCTCTACCACTAGAAAATGACACAGATGGGGCTAAAACACTTGTTAAATATCTCATACATAGTCAAAGTTCCCAATTTGGTTGTGAATTTTTATAACGGAACGGGTATGAGTGACTATGGAAATAAATATCAAAATTATCTTGAGATCGAAAAAAAATATGGGATAAGGGGCACAAATGCCGACTTCACCAATATGTCTCGCACTGTTGAAGCTTTTCGGTCGAGATAGTGCGGATATTTTAGCTGTAACTTAGTCATGTATCTATCGTTAGAAAATAACATAGGTAGCTAAAAAACCCATTAAATACCTCATACATTGTCAAAGTTTCTAGTTTTGTTGTGAATTTTTATAACATGATGGGTATGGGTGCCTACAGAATTAAATATCAAGAGTATCTCATGATCGAAGAAAGTTCAAGTGTAAAATAGGACATACGGGCAAAAATCAGAAGTATTATATACCATATCTCCAAAAAAATATCACATCCTATGTTAGATTGGGGGAAAGCTCCAACACACGAGTTATTCTTAACCTAGTATATGCGGTTTAAAGCCTCGAGGATCCATGAGTCCGAAACAGATAATATCTGTATGACCAAACACATAATATTACATAAATTAAACCCTTCCTCAACCTAGCTAAAATCTTGTTGCCTTATTGCAGTGGGTTATGGAGAGACAGCTCAACCCTAGTCCCTTTATCCACAGTGCTGACAGATTTATATGTTCCATATTGCCAGAATCACCATCGAAATCTGTTACACATACTCTTCAGATTATTCTCTGTATTGCTATCTTACTGTATCAGTTACGCGTACTTGGAATTTTGTTTAAATGGTAATATTATGGGACTTTTTTTAATTAATATCATAATTAGAAATTTTTTAAATATGAACAAAAATAAATATTTTCAAATCTATGACACTTATATGTGGTGTGCTAAGCTTGATTTCAGTGTGAAATGTGTCATGTTTTGAAAACACGATTTCGATGTTATAATTCGAAATCGTGTTTTGAATATGATTTCAATGTAAATTGTAAAATTGTGAAGTCGTGTTTTGATAATTTAATTTTAATATAAATTTTTAAAATTATGAAGTCGTATTTTGAAGACACGATTTCATTATAAGAAAATTCCCATCTCATTGCGTAAGTGTCAAGAACTGCCATAAAATTTGAATTATTTTCCGATCTAAAATATTTTGACATTATTTATTTAATTATCTATAAATTCATCAAGAATCCAGTATTTATCTATATGCATGGATCTGCATTATAAGGTGGTCTTCTATTCAAGCCTGGACCGTGTAACATGCAACATGTGACAGCATTGACATTTCTTCTTCTTGTCTACTCCAAATACTCAAATGATTCCCAAAGAGACATTTGGTGCGATAATTTTGCTGTCTCTCCTTCTAGACTTGTTCAAATCGCCAAAACCCAGGTATGCCTTAAATTTACAAATTAAAGGTTCATATATATATATATATATATATATATATAGTATGATAAAATTTATTAAACACTTTTAAAAATCTAAAAATTCCTTGTGTATGGTTAGAAAATCTCTTATAGTATTTTTTTACTTATAAAATACAGAGGAATATATGGTTTAGATACCTAAAAGGCTTGAAAACATACATGTATTCAAGGAAAACATTAGTTTCGAGGTTTGAAAATATATGTATTTTATGTATGTATATAAAAAAATAAGGTGTTGGAAAATGGCCGGTTAGAATCAGTATATTGTATTTTATGTATGTATGTATGTATGTATATAAAAGGTGTATGATAAAATTTATAAAATACTTTTAAAAATCTAAAAAATTATCTTGTGTATGTAGTTAGAAAATCACTTACAGTATTTTTTTTACATAACAATGTTTTATAAGGTGTTTATAAAATACATAAGATATATGGTTTAGATACCTAAAAGGCTTGAAAACATATATGTATTCAAGGAAAACATTAGTTTCGAGGTTTGAAAATATATGTGTTTTATGTATGTATGTATGTATGTATATAAAAAATAAGGTGTTCGAAAATGACTAGTTAGAATCAGTATATTATATTTTATATATGTATGTATGTATATAAAAGGTGTATGATAAAATTTATAAAATATTTTTAAAAATCTAAAAAATTCACTTGTGTATGTAGTTAGAAAATCACTTATAGTATTTTTTTTACATAACAATATTTTATAAGGTGTTTGTAAAATACATAAGATATATGGTTTAAATACCTAAAAGGCTTGAAAACATAAATGTATTCAAGAAAAACATCCGTTTCGAGTTTCGAAAATATATGTATTTTATGTATGTATGTATGTGTATAAAAAATAAGGTGTTCGAAAATGATTGGTTAGAATCACTACAATATATTTTATATATGTATGTATGTATGTATATAAAAGGTGTATGATAAAATTTATAAAATACTTTTAAAAATCTAAAAAATTCACTTGTGTATGTAGTTAAAAAATCACTTATAGTATTTTTTTTTACATAACAATATTTTATAAGGTGCTTATAAAATACAGAAAATATATGGTTTAGATACCTAAAAGGCTTGAAAACATAAATGTATTCAAGAAAAATATTAGTTTCGAGGTTCGAAAATGTATGTATTTTATGTATGTCTGTATGTAATAAAATATAAGGTGTTCGAAAATGACTGGTTAGAATCTTTACATTATATTTAAATATATATGTATATATAAAAGGTGTATGATAAAATTTATAAAATACTTTAAAATCTAAAATTACTTGTGTACATTGTTAGAAAATCACTTATAGTATTTTTTAATAACAATATTTTATAAGTAATTTTCTTAAAATCACTCACTCAAAAGACTATGAGTAAAAGCCTCAAACCCACTCTTGTTTTTTTTTTCTAAAAAAAAAAATCGATAAGAGGTGATAGTTTGAAAATCATTGTTATTTCTTTACTAATCCTATGAAATTGAGAACCTACTCAGGATATAAATAAATCTATGGTACTAACACAAAACTAAAAATTTTTTTATTGGTAAATGTATTTTGTTCGATTTGTCCAGCATTGATTTAGGCAGAAACTCTATTCTTAATCCAATCACTCTACCACTTGAATCCGGGTATTGAATCCGGGTAAGGGCTATATAATGAAAGAAAAGCAAGAGAATAAAAAATAGAGAAAAATCAATGAAGTAGATTACATTTCTACTTCACATTCTCATTTCATTATTTTAACTTATCAATATAGATTAACCAATTTAAAAATATATCAATTTCTAATAAATTTCCCAATTATATGTATTGGATTTTCTTTAAAACATTTATAAATGGTCAAACAAGATAAAATCATTTTTCCTTTATAGTATTTGGAATAAAAATACCATTAAAGGCACTTCTAGTAAGTATGAAAGTACAACTTTCATTGATTAAATACTTTGGGGTTGAGTATATATATATCTAGTTTTACGCTTTGTGTTTACCATTTGTTTTTTCCCAACAGAACAGTGTTTTAAATCTAGGTTGTGTTTGATTTCCCACGAAAATACTGGAAAAATGTTGAAAAATTATTTTCTCATATTTGATTATCTAATAAGCTTTTTGAGGATAATCAAATACAAATAAAATTACCTAAAATTTTAAATTTTATTAAATTATTTAATATTTATATGGAAAAATTATTATTAAAATCTTGTATTTCGTAAGCTTGTATTTAATTCACTGAACAAAAAGTTTGTTTTTTTAAATATAACACATTTCATGAATTTTGTTTTTATATCATAACTTTCATTTTAATTGTAATTCTAGCATCAAAAATACGTCGACGTTTCAGGATTTAAATGTAATCCTAACTTCGGACATGTTATGTCCGAAGTTTTGTTGGGAATATAAAAACAAAACTCATGAAAGTTGTTATATTTAAAAGCAAACTTCTTGTTCAGGATTTAAATGTAAAAGTCATGAAAGTTCGGGATTTTAATACTAATTTTCCCTATTTATATCGATGGGTTAAAATAAATAAATTTTGTTTGACGTAATAAGTAAAAATAACAAGTGAAAAATATAACTCTATTTTTGTTTCATACTTTAACTCTATGTATTTCGGGAACTAAAACATATCCGTGCTTGATCGAATCGGCTGGTTTATGTAGGTGGATTACATCTTAGGAAAAAATCCATTGAGCATGTCATACATGGTGGGATATGGCAACAACTTTCCTCAGAAAATACATCATAGAGCTTCATCCTTGCCTTCCATGGATGCCCAGCCAGCTCATATAGAATGTCAAGAGGGATCTCAGTACTTCCATAGCCAAGATCCAAATCCAAACTTACTGGTAGGAGCTGTTGTTGGTGGACCTGCTGAAGATGATTCATACGTAGATTTTCGTGTTGATGTTTCACAATCAGAGCCAATTACATATATAAATGCTCCTCTTGTGGGGGCATTAGCATACTTCAAAGAATTTCCATTCTCATAGAGAATATTGTGTTATATATATATATATATGGTGAGCTCCCTTGAACACTTGATTGTTTTATTTTTACTGTCTAAATAAATTTTACATGGCTAGCAAACCATGCATGGTATGGTGTGAGAAGGGTTGTCTGGATACGTGTCCAAATTAGTCACTAAATTACAAAAGTGCCCTTCATGTGTGCTTGGTAAAACCAAGTCCCGGGATATTTAATAAAATTTGAAATCAGGACAAAAGGAATCACATTTTCTCTAAAAACGAACTTTATTTTGAAAAGAGAAGTTTCACAAGCAATAAACCAACAATTACCAAAACTCATTATAAGAAGACCTATCCGAGAGGACGACCCTATAGCGACCCTCAAGCCTGGTCCAACCCAGTTGGCGGATCCGGACCGCAACCTCGAGGATGCCCGGCCGAAGCCATCAATCAATCCATTTATTCATATAAACGTTTTTGTTCTCAAATCTTTGCGGAAACGGTTTCGATTTAGGGCAAGCCTATTAACATTTACACATTCAATAGACCCATAACATTTAACAAAATGCATTTAAATAAAAACGTTCCAAAGCCCTTTTTCAAAATGATTAAAATGAATATTCGAGTTAAATTGTTTTTATAAAATATCAATGTTCAAAACAAAATTGAGTGAATGCATATGTCAGAGCATACTCTATAGACTTTTTAGACCAAGCTCAAACTCTTAAACGGTCCATTTCAATCACTCGGTACCTACGCATTAATAAAAACAATACGTTAAGCATTTTCATGCTTAATGGTTCTATATAATTCCATTCATCCGTTTTAGTTTAAGTTAAATCATGCAATTTTACTAAACAATACTTTTAAATATTTTTGAATGATCAATGTCAATACAATACATATACATATTTCATATACAATCATTTATAGTTCGTAGTCATCCCAAACCACACTTTCATATGCAATAATTTATTTATAATCAAATCATACATTCACAATGCTCTTTATTTTAATTTGCAATAATGCTTTTCAATTCCAATATGCAATCTCAAATCAATTCAATTCGGTTCTGCCCTTAATAAATTTAACCTATGTTTTCGTTATACAGGATATTCGAGTCATCGGCACGGTCCCGTTGGGGCTGCGACGTATAAAAAGCAGTTTATAACCTGATCACGGTCACCGCCCATTCAACATCAGTGATACGTCTGTCTGATAGTTAAGTCTGCTTATTTTGACCCTTATTGAGTATCTCAAATCCCATCAGCCATTACAAACTACATGGTTAACATTCAATTAAGGGCGTTCAGTCTTTTATAGCAACATCTGATTACAATATGTACATTTGTATAGCGGTTCATTTTCAATACTCATGAAATTTTCATTTGCAAACATTTCACAATCCAATTTCTTCAAATCAATTAAAACAATTCCAATATGTTTTCTTATGCATTTAGAACAAATAGTTCAAATATTGAAGCGAGAATAGGAGAAGATAGAACAAATAATCGTTGCTTTGATTCGATCTTGAATCTCAACTCAATATTAGGCATTCCTCCTCCCCTTCAGCTCCTATTCAAATACAATGACGATCACATATTAATTAGGTTATTCTCAGGAGTTTTTAGGTCGGGGTTTATCTACAGATACCCTTACTTGCAAAATTTTCTGGGGACACATGAACCATAATTTGCTCATACTTCCTTAAAGAAAATTTTATCTCTATGAGTATATTTTTAGTAGGAATTAGAATCATCTCATTTGGATCACACAAACTCAAGTTACGGCATTTTAATGCCAAACTGGTCAGTATGCCCAGCTCACTAGGTTACCTACTATTGTTCCTAATTTCAGGGTTCTTAACTCCATAAATTGGTAATAGTTCCTTCTACTCATTTGAAGCTATGGTTCTAAGGTTTCTTCTCAAACTGAAATCATTCAATTTAGATCACCGAGACTCAAGTTATTGCTTTTACATCAGGACTACTCCAATTTGCAAGCGAATCGGGTATTCTTACATAGCTCCACTTTGACAAATTTATGGGAACTTTGGGGTTATAATTTGCATACACTTTCTTCAAGTAAATTATTCTCATAGAAGTATATTTTACCCAGAATTTTAAATCACTCAATTTGGATGAGTGAAACTCAACTTAACATGGCAAAACATAATACCCAAAGCAGAGCATAACCGAAGTAGGCTGCAGGCTCACCTTCATCCCGTATTTAGGAGCCTTAGAGCTACAATTTGCTCCTGGTCCTTTATACATTTGTAGACCTATCTCTTATGGTTCTTTCTGAATTAGCATCTTTTCATTTTGGATGATTATAACTTAATCTATAGCTAAAAAAAAGAACAAAGTGTATGAGAATTTTGGCGGCATTTCTTTTAGAAAACCAACATTCCTTTTACAAACATTTACACAAACCAATCTAACCAACACTCTTCAAAACTCAGCAATATGATTAAAACTTCGTTTACAACCAAGCAAAGAAAGCTCTTTTTATGCATTTAGGGTTTCCCCAAATATCAAATCGCAGGTGAAATTTAGAGTTTTGTTTTTTACAACCTCTTGAATCTCGAACCACAATTGCTTGATCGCGAGAGCGAAGTGGGAAGAAACCACCTAGAGCTTGATATTTCCCCGAGCCTAACCTTTTCTCCCCCTTTTCTCCTTTCCTTCTCTAAAAGCAGGTTGCTCAGAATGAGCTCCCAAAGACCACATTTTTGGTCTTTATCCTCATTTAAATTAATAAGGTCATGTTTTGGCCTTCCACACTATTCTCATTTTCATTTTTTGGTCTTAAGTCACTTATTTTCCTCTAAGGCCTTATTTGTACAAAAAAAATGCATTCTTTTGACTTAAAAGTTTCTCCTTATTTGCTTTATAGCTCATATTTCATTTTATTTGCACTTCAACTCTCATATTTACACTTAAACATATAAACTTATTTACAATTGACCCTTAGGTCCTCATTTTACAAATTTCAAATTTGCCTTTTACACTTGGGTAAATTTCCGGGTCTAATCAATTCTCATTTAGCATTTAATATTTGCATTTGACTTTTAGCCATATAATAATTTAATCAACATTGATTTAACAATTCCCGAAAAATACCCAAGTTGACTCAATTTATACCCGGAATATATAATAAAATTATATAAAAAAAAAAATTATGGGGTATTTTTGGAGCGTTACTGACCCTAAAACCACTATACCTACAAGTAGCCTTGACTACTCGTTCAGGTGGAATTAGGTTAAATAACTATAAATTTTTGTGCATTCGGCTCCTTGTATAGTGAATCATTGAACATGTATAAGGCTTTTTTTTAGCCCATTTCGATATGATTGGGTTGGGGTTTCTTGTTCTTTCAATCTCTTCTTCTTTCCAATCGGGGATTGGTCCTTGATTCCCTCCTTAGGGTTTAGTTATTTCAAGCGATTGGGGATTGTGAGTTGAGTAAAATAATTCTCTCCTTAGGGTTTCAATTATTGGAATAGGTGGTAGAATTAGGGTTCGATCTCAATTGAGAATCTTTTGGGTTTCATTATAGCGATTGGGGACTTGGGTTCCTCATTACATGATGAGTTCATTTATTACAATTCGAAGGTGATAAAGCACCGTCCTAGTTTGATATTTTGCAGCTGTGGAGACCCGCTCCAACTAAGGACATCTCGAACTTTTATTGGTTTGCACTTTGTATTTTTAAAAAACCACTTTCGCACAAAGTGCATGCAATAGTCAACAAGTAATAAAAAGCAGTGTTGAAAATTATGGTTATGAGATTTCTTACTATTATCAAAAGTAATTTAGCTAACTTTAACTGTGAATGAGCAAAAGATGAATGAATAATTTTTTTATCAAAAACAATCTAATCAACTAAAATCCTAAGCCAAAATCTCTAACAATTAGGTCAAAAATCAACTAAGGAAAAACCTAAGTTTATGACTTCACCTAATTAAACAACCCCAATGGAGGGGTCCAATTTAGCCCAAAGATGTTTAAATCCTATATTAATGGTAGATTTAACAAATACACATACTAATATTTCTCAGCTTGTCAACAAAACTATCCTTAGAAACAGGTTATATGTCTCTATCTCAAACCCTAGATTACAAGAACACATTAAACCCCAAAAATACACAAAATCATATATAAATAAAAAAATATCTGTCTTTTGATAATCACAAGACATCCTATTCAATATCGCAATCGATTTTCATTTCTCAGCCTCAAATCAATTGTAAAACCATGTCAATGGTGATCAAATATTAGCAAGAAATGAAAACTGAATAAAACATTTAATATATAAAGAGATTTAAACCCCAAAGGTTTACAAGGTAATACCTAAGATCCATTGTTCATGGTTAGGTACATCATAACCCCATAATAGAAGTTTAGAACATCACAGAAAAACAACCATAAAAATAAAAGAGAGACATAGAAAGAGGAAAATAAATAAACTATATGGAATAAATTTGAAATAAGAAATAAATATTATATATTAGCTTGCATCTAATTTTATTTTCTTCACTTTTCTATATTTATACTTTTCTTGGATCCATAAAAGTGATTCTACAATTTTTTTTTGTAATATACGTATAAAACGTTTTCATGTCATTAAAATTACCAAAAATGACATTTAATATTTAATTATAAAAATAGGAAATTTTTTTATTACAAAAGTATATAAGTACATATAAAAATTTATATTAATAAAACCTATATCAACTATTTTTATGATTATAAAAAATTTAAAAATATTTACAGTAAGTGATCAATTAATGAATAAACATATATAAATATTTGTATTAATAAAAACTTAAAATAATTATTTTTACAATTATAAAATATTTATAAAAATATTTGAACTAATGAAAATACATACATTGACATTTGTATTAATAAAACCTTAAAATAATTATTCATATGATTATAGAAATATTTATAGAAAGATTTGAATTAATTAATAAATGCAAAATTTTGATAATAAAACTTAAAATAATTATTTTTTATAAAATATTTTTTTATGATTATGGAATTTTTTTAAAATGTTACAAAAGATTTGAATTATTTAATTTTGAAAAGCATATAATATTATCCAGATTTTTTAAATAAAATAAATAGATGTTTTAAAGAAAAATAAATAGACAAGATAATAAGTAGTAGATATTTTAGGAATACCCAAAAACTTAAAAAAAAAAAAACATCTCAAGAGTTTTTTTTGACTTGTTAAGAGTGTTTTTTAGAAGCACTCTAAATATCCGCGAAAAAATTCCCGAAATTTCCTTCTGCCGATAACCGAAATACCGGCAAAATATAGTGTTTTTTGTTCGTGCTGCTCTTATTTTCTCAACCAAGCAGGCCATAAAACTGTTATTGCGGAGGGCAAGGGGAAGAGTGGGTGAAGATGCAGCAGAGGAAATCTGCTTCTTCCTTGGGGAGGCCATCAGGAACTGATGGTTCTGATTTCTCCTATCGCATGGTGGTTGACTCAAGTAACTTCTTTTCTCCAACTTTCCCACTCATTTCTTTCCCTCCATTTGATCCTTTATGCCAAAAAAAACTCAGCAAGAGTATTCAAAAATTCAAATCTTTGATTTTATTTACTTTCTCAATAACCAAACAGAGCATTAGACTCTATTTTCTCGGTCTCTTTTTCATTACTTATCCACGTTATTGTTGATTTCTAGGGTATACAAAGGTGGCTAAAGGAAAATCTCGTCTCAATGTGTTGCTCATTGCTCAGGTGTGCTATACTTCCCTTTTCATCTGTAATTTGCATTTGGTTTTTGTTTGGTTCGGGAGAAAATTAGGAAAAGAGATTAAAGATGGACGAGCATATGTGTTTTTGTTGACAACAATCACCATTTCTTCGCTTCTTATTTCTCTATTGAATATTTTGGGGGTTGATTATTTATGAGTATATTTATTGTGCTAAACTAATTTGACTTTGTAATCATTTACAAATTTCAAAATGTTTGCAAAATTTTCTGATTGTGACTGTTGGCTGTTGGTGGTTATCGAGCAAAGATTTTATGGATTATGAGTTTCAGAATAATTATTTGATCACAGTTGTTTCAATATGATTCATTTCCTGACAACTTATTTGTTTGAAAGGGCCACTGTTGCAGGAAACAATGTTCATAAAATATTTGTATGCCGGGGCATGAAGGGATGTTTTTAGCCAAAAGTCAAAATTATTGGAGACATTGTAAATAGTCCTCAAGCTTCAAAGTAAACTTTTCAAATAAATACATGTGAAATTCATGTATTTCATTACTCAGTCATTTGCCTCTTCAAAAGTATTAGTTGTTCCATCTGTGTTACATAGGAAATTGTTTCTGAAATATTTTGTGATTCATATTTACATACTGCTGGCTCATCTTTTCCTAGACAAAGATTTCCTTTACCACAGGTAGTTTTCAACTGTTCTCCTTTCTTTATATTTATTCTCTTCTTGCTACTGGGGTGAAAGACACCCAGCAGATAGGTCTCCCATTTTTCTTCTTCTTTAAGGTATTCTGTTCTTGCCCACTGGTTTTGATTCTTCTAGGGTAACTTCCCTGCAATTGGTCCTCTAAAATCAAGTAGCACTTGTTAACTGTTCTTCTTGTATGATGCCTTGCCCATGTCAACTCTTTAGCCTAAGCTTGCACACTGAGGGTAAAAAACACCTTGCCTCGCACTAAGCTGTTTAAAATGTCCGCCAAAGGGCTAAATAGAAAGCATGCTTAAAATTTGATATTTCTGGGCATGATTTTCTTCTGTTGTGCTAAATGTGATATACCTAAAGAACACTCTCGAACCACATTATTCTTTTTCAAACGAGGCAAATTGGTGTTGAAACCTACACAGTGTGGATTGGGCATCCGTAGTGGATAGAAGGTTAACTTCAGGGTAATGTGATTTCTTAGGAGGTAAGCTTGTTTCATGGTGAAGTAAAAAACAAATAGTTGTTGCAAGATGCAGTGCTGAAGCAGAGTATGGGGCTGCTTAGCATTGGGAATGTGTGGTGTGTGGCAAGGGTATTAGATGAGCTAAAAATGAATTCTAGAGGTCCTATGAAACTGTATGGTGACAGTAAAGCAGCGATCAGCATTGCAAATAATTCAGTGCAAAATGATCAGACCTAGCATTGCAAATAAGTCAGTACAAAATGATCGGACCAAACACACTGAGATTGATCGACATTCATCAAAGAGAAGCTTGAAGATGGGGTTATCTATATGACTTATGTCTCTTCAAAGGAACAAGTAGCTGATATATTCATAAAGTGACTTGCTAGACCTATGTTCGAATCCTTCACTAGCAAGATTGGCTTTCTCGACATCAGACATTCACAAACCAACTTGAGGGGGAGTGCAGAAAGATTCAGACTTCAAAAATTGGATAAGGATAGAATATAGGTTGTTGTATATCTTTAAATTTTAAATCCAAGCGTTTAGCTCTAGATTTATTGTAGATAAAATTCTGCTAGCTACTGATAATTTGGTTGATTATCTACTAGGTTATTATATTTTAAAATTTAAATCTGTAATCATTCTAGTATTTATCACTTATATTTTTGTAGATAAGACTTTGCTAGATTTGCTCTCAATTCAATGAAGCATCTGCCCAGATTGTGTATTTTAAATTTTGAATCTGTAACCATTCTATACTATTTAGATACTATATTTGTGTAGATAAGATTATGCTAGTTGCTCCTAATTCGGTGGCTTATCTATCAGGTTATTGTTGTAAAGCACCCATTAAAGCCTCGTGTCATGATCTTTATTGTAGATAAGAGATTAGTAAATAAAAATCTCTTTTGAAATTAATTATTTTACCTATTGTGTTTAGTGATCAGCCATCCAAGTCTATCCAACATGCAGGGGGATCCAACTCTTATTCTGACTTTATAGTGCAATTTGTTTTAGGTATTGATGTGACCTGTAGGAGGCTTGTCTCATTTCAACTGTTCCATGTTGTCTATTGTAGAAAATGTTAACTAGGTGATGTATTTAGTCTGTTTACCATAGACTCATGTCAATCAATGCTTGATCTTGCAAGTTGTAAATCGTTGATGAACTAGTCGAGGTTATGATTAGATGTGAGTTTGACATTAATTACATGTCTTGAATGGTTTCGAGCAGCATCTGCATCTCATTTGAATTATCAGATTTTAAGTTATGACAATTTACCAACATTATTCAAAATGATATCCGTAGAAGATTTTATGTGAATGCAGTCGACTTGTTTATTTTCCAGCTCTACTCCACATATTTTCATTTTCTTGAATTGTATAACACCTCAAGTTGGCTATTCCCTGTTGCAGGCTATCATTCAATTGATGGGTGGACTGAGCACATATTTATTATCAACCCCGAAGCTGGAGGGTCCTGTTAAGCTTGCTACTTCAACGATTGCTCTTGGTTTAATTTCTGTTATAATTGGTGAATTGGGTATTTGGCTGAAACTGTTACTTCTTACAAGCTAAATTAACATTGTAGGTCCAGTATGGCATTTTTATATATATCATTTTGTTGCAAAAAATATAGTAATTTCCAATTTTGCATCTGATAGTCCGACAATCTGATTTACATATAAATACACATGGAAGAGTTGCAAAATTTTCTAAATTAGGCCAACTAGTAAAATATCTTGGGGAAAAAATATGATGGCAAGTATGACTACTATATATTTGGATCTGCATATAAGCTTTTTCATAGAAATAACTCCTGATATGTGGCTCGTTCTTCTAAAACATCTCAAATTGGTGCAAATAAAATTTTCTCATCTCTAGCTTGTGACTTGTCTAGGATTGTATGAAATGTATTACTCAGTAGGCCCTTTGTTAATATGTCTGCCCACTGTTTAGAGAAGGTGACATTCAGAATGCAAACCAACCCTGCATCAAGGTTTTCTTTGTTGAAATGTCAATTTACCTTTAATTTCTTTGTTTGATCATGATGAACTACGGTATGAGCCATATTTTGGCAGTTTTATTGTAACAAGTGAGCTCTATTGGTCCTTCTATAGTGATTCCAAGATCTGTGAATGTGATCCTTATCCATATTAGTTCACAAATCCCTAGAGCCATTAAAGCAGTCTAGACATTACTTTTACTTTACTTTCAAGAGGTATAACATTTATTAGTTGACCTTCTATGTAAGTAGTTGATCTAGCTTAATTAGCATCATTTATAGACTTCCAATCCTGTATTTCCATTTTCTACAATAAGGTTTCATGTTGGCTTTAGGTAATGTAGGATTCACCTCCATATGAGCTTCATGTAGTGAATGCATGAGTCAAAAGCACTGCACGTACCATGCACTTTGTTTTTTTCTGTCATGTGTGAGATAACTCAATAAATTTTCCCTCAATAGGGTGATCACGAACTGTGTTTACACAAATAGTCCTTCATTTTCTTCCCTTAGTTTGTGATTTTTGCTCAACTGGTTCTGGTAGTTTTATGCCCTATCTTCTTTATTTTAACTAGCAAATAAGGATACAGATTGTTAGGAATGAATGTCTCTTTTTCTAGGATGCCACTCAAATTCAGGAAGCCACTTAGGTTTCTTAGATCATGAAGTCAAATTTAACAACCAGATTGGTTTTCCAGCTTTCAAATTTCTTACTAGTTCCTTGTGATATCATCAGTAAGGCTATCGAGGCCCCTTGACCTACTAGAGTTGTATTTGTGATGGTCTTTGGTCTTTTTTGGCTTTGTTAGTTTATTTATCATTACTTGGTGAATCTCACCTTATTGTGCTTTACGAGACTATTTGGTCTTGTAATGGCTTCATGAGGTTTGCAAACATTTCTGATTTTCTTACGTGATAAATCAGATATGTGAGAAGATAAATGCGAGCAATAAGTGAAATGTTAAATATTATTCACCCTCAGGAACAGTTAGTACAAGTCGATACCGGTGATCATTCAAAATCTGATGTTCGAATCTGTAAGATCAAAAGTTCTTTGTTGTTGATTTCAAACATTCTGAGGTCTCAGCTCGATAGTATGTAACTATTCTTCGATCTTAATCTTAGAAGACATTTCTTACATCAAGTGGTGCAAGGGCTTGATGGTATTAGATGTGAAGAACTACTGAATTCTATTGGTATTCATTTTTTCTGCAAGTGTGAAGGTCTTTTGATAGTATATTTCATATGTTTGGTTGAATCTCTATTTAGTCTTGTACCCCTTTTTTATCCCATTGGTAGTGTATTTAATTGCTTTGTCGATTGAGCCCTCTTATTTTCTTTCCACTTTGGGAGCTCTGACTATGTCCCATCTTATTTTTTCCCTAGGCTTACATCTCCCTTACTCTTTCCTCCCTCCTATTTTTCTCCTCAAGTGCCTTGGAATGCGAGAAATTGATGATGGACATTCAAGCAATCAAGACTTCGACATGTGAGATAAACAATGCAATTTGTTAGATGTTAATACCAGTCTTTTCCTTTATTGTCTTCTTGTGAGTCCTACATAGCATATAGAGTGTGTAATGCAGAAATGAGATTCATTATTAAGGAAATAAACAAAAATTAGAATTCTCTATTTTCTCTCTTCACATGGTATCGAGCGAAAACCTAATTTTGGAATGATCGTGTTTCATTAGATCTCCTTCTCCCCGTAGCCCCACCCTTGGGATCTCCTTCTCCCTGCCATGACCGCCGTGGCCTTTGCAGCAGCCTAATGCTCTTGCCGGCGACTTCGGGAGCTCTTCTCAGGCGAAAACCACATATTTGAGCCTTGAAGGGAGCGATCTACCGGCCGGTGCCACCGCCGGCAGGCATCAGCGCCCGTCACGCGCGTGTCTTCCGGCGACCTCGCCGTCCGCGCCCGGCGTGATGCGCGCGATGTGGCGCGTGGCTTCTTCTCGGGTGGCGGCGCCTCCCGCGGTCGAAGTCGTCGGCGGCCGTCTTGATGTTCTAGCCCTCCGGTGGTCCATTGAGCACTTCTTCTCACAGTTGCCTTTTGCCTTGTGGGTTAACCGGTTACCCTTTTGCGCCGCCGATAAGCCCGGTTCTTCTTGATCGCTTGATTCATCTTCAGTTGGCTTCAGTTCATCTTCAGTCGTATTCTCTACGGTTTGGGTCCCTTTTTTTTATCTTCAAGCTCCACAGCCGTGATTCGCCCTCACCAATGGGCTCTCTTGATCAAACGTGGTTGTCCGGGTTCGGTAGATATGGCGGTAAAAGTCCCCATTTTTACGTGCCATTATCTCTGGATCTCCCTCACATCATCAGAGAAAAATTGATTGGTAGTGAGATTATCTCTGGTGAAACCACGTGGAACTACGGTTCATGGGACGGGGTTATGAGGATCATCTTATTACAGGAGGATTATATACAGTGTTGACAAGGTGCACTTGGAAGAAAATAGATGCCGCAACTATGTAGCGTATTATGGCGATCGGTTGATCGAAGAATTTTACTTCATCTTGGGCTTACAAAAGACATGTTCTAAGTTTTGGAGATCGGGCAAAAGCTGCATACCACGAATGATATCCGGCGTCTTTATAAGGTGGCTTACGCTATTGTTAATATCCATGACTTGAGACATGGTCCCTATCTAATTATATTAGCCGGATTGCCTCTCTTAAGGAGGAGTTCACGACGATGATGCCTCTTTACTGGCCAGCCGTTGGGGCTCGACAAGCGCGAGGTTGACAAGTTCTTTATGGTCCCTTACTCGTTGGCCTCGTGGATCTTGAACCCTCAGAGATCGAGATTCTTGGCGATCCATCGATCCAGTCGCCAGATGATGTGTTGCTGCGCCTCCTCATTATCTCCTCCACCTGAGAGACTTTGCCATCGATAGCCCTTTAGATTCTTAAGTGTTGGTTTCTCATACTAACCTTCGGGGAGGGGCGTGATGGTACCGGGTCGACAGCGTCCTCATTGCTCCCTATTGCAATAAGCAGCCACCGTGATCGTTGTTCTCCAGGTTGGACGTCCACCCATACGCACCACGTGTGATCTTGTTCTAATTCTCGGTCTCGCCCGAGACTCGAGCTCTACCGCACATCTGAGGTATTCCTCCCAACGGCCGGTGAGTATGATGCCTATCGTCGCTATCATGACCAAGTCGGATACATTGCCTCTCATTGCTTGAGCCGTAATGCCTACGCACATACTCATACATCTTCTCTTGGACCTGGATTCTAGACTACGGTGCTTAGTCACATTTACATTGGCAAAGATATTTTCTCTTCTCTTCACTACTGCACTTGCTACTCTTTGTTACCTTAGCTAATGGTTCTCAAGCTGCGTGGCTAAAGGTATTGGTTTAGCTCATCCTCTCCCCTTCCCTTCCTCTCACCTCGTCCTTTATACTCTGAGTGTCCTTAATCTTATTTCTATCGGTAAATCACTCGTACTCTTGTTCCATTATTTTTTTCGATAAATTCGACCTTGCGGGCCAGGAGTCTGGGGGAAGGCTTGATTGGCATCGGACGTGAGTCACAGACTCTATCACCTCACCTCGCAATCATGCCTCTGCGGTTGCGTTTCGCGATATCCATCCTCATCCACGGTCGTTTGGGCCACCACTGGTCTTCTGATTGGAAGATGGTCGCCGTTTTCCGGCTTTGTGCGTCGCTAGCGTGTGAGTCCATCGACTTGAAACATACTCGTGTCACCGTTCCGCGGCGTTTGCATAATCGGGCAACATCTCAGCGCGACCTTGTCCCTGCTTGATGTTTGGGGTCCTTGTCGGTTGCGTGCACTTTGGGCTTCGGTATTTTGTCACTTTCATTGATGACTATTCTCACCGATGTGGTTATTTTTAATGGCTTCGGTGGTTATTTCTATTTTCGAGGAAATTTTATGTTCTTACCGTTCGATATTTCTATTGTGTATTTTATAGTGATAATGCCCAGTATTTTACGCACCGCTATTTCATTTATGTCCCAACATGGGATCCTTCATCGATCTTCTTGTGCTCATACTCCTCGACAAAATGGGATTGGTAGGCATAAGAATCGTCATCTTATTAGGAGCCATTTCATTACTCTCATGCACTATCATGTTCCTTTTCGTTTTGAGACGTCGCTTCGAACATTGATTAATCGTATGCACTCCTTACGTACATTGCTACCGATTCGCCATTCACTTAACCACGACCAACCTCTTTATTTCCTTCCTCCTCGTGTTTTTAGTTTATTTTGCTGTTCATATTCTCACTCAGGACAGACAAGCTTTCAGCGAAGACTTACAATGCATCTTCTAGGCTACTCAAACCGGAAGGGTTATCGTTGTTATTCCCACCGGACTCATCGATACTTTCTCGCGGATGTCACGCCTTGAGGACTCCCTTCTTCTTCTCCTCCTCCGAGTCTCTTCCGGATTCTTTTGAGTCTTACCCACTTCCCTATCATCTCTACTTTAGATTTGATCATCTTCTCGTCCCTTGGTCTATCTTCGTCCCATGCCGTTCCTTTCCGCCTGTGAGGCCCAGATTGGCTCACTTCCTCTCCTTCGACATACCATACCGACTCTGCGCGTGCGATGACTTGCCCGTTGCTCTTCGAAGGTAATCGCTACACTAGCGATCCTCATCCTATTCTGATTTTGGTTACCATCGTTATCTTCCGCTTTACTCTGCATTTGTTTCTACTATTTCCTTGTTTCTCTTCACCAGAACACCATGATCTTTCCCATCCCGGTACGCGACGGAACAATGTGGGTAGATGAAATGTGCTCTGCACTCAGCGCAGGATACAGTTGTTTGCCGAGTTGGTAAGTTTCAGTTGGTTGGCGTCGTTGGGTCTACGGTTAAAGGTTGGTCTGATGGTCGGGTTGGTAGCCCAAAAGAGGCGACGGTTGCTAAGGATATACTCAGGTTTATGGTTGATTATGGTGACACGCTTCCTCCTGTTGCCAAGATTACTTGTCCGTACGCTTCTCTCCATGAGTGCTATGTGTTCCTGGCGCTTTGATTGGATATTCAAAAATGCTTTCCTTCATGGTGATCTCATGAGAAGTTTATATGGAGCAACCACACGGTTTCTGTTGCTCGAAGTGGTTGAATGTAAAGATTCGCAGCTCTCTATATGGCTTGAAGCAATCTCCTCGAGCATGGTTTGGCCGTTTAGTTACATTGTTTAAGAATTTAGCATGCTTCGCGATCTGATGAACCATTCGGTTTATCATCATAACTCTTGGGCGAGTGTATTTATACGGTTGTTTATGTGGATGGCTTGTCATTCTGAGGCGTGATCGGGATGGTATTCGAGCTAAAGTAGCATCTTTTCACTCTCACTTTCAAACTAAAGACTTGGGAAACTCAAGTACTTTTTGGGAGTGAGATGCTTCAATCCGGTTACGAGTGTAGTCCTCTCCCAACGGAAGTATGCTTTAGACATCTTGGAAGAAACCGGTATGTTAAGGCGTAAACGGTTGACACTCATGAATCCTAATGTCAAGCTTGGCCCGGGGCAGGGGAGTCTTCGGAGAGATCTGGGAGATATGACGTAGGTAAAGCTGAATTATCTCACCATTACTTTCGGCCCGGTTCATTTCCTTCCAGGTAGGTGTTGTTAGTCGATTCCTACGGTCACCATGTGATAGCCATTGGGATCGCGTAATCCGCATTCACCGATATATTAAAAATTACAGTCGAGGTGTGTTGTGAAATAGAGGTCACACCCGGGTTATTGGTTACAGAATGCAGTTAGTTTGGCTCATCCCGCGGATAGGCGTTCCACTTAAGTCTTGTGTTTTCATTGAGTGGTAACCTAATATCGCGGAAAGAGTAAGAAACAACATGTAGTGGCGGCTAGTCTGGCCCGGCCAAGTATCGAGCTATGGCCTTGGCAACATGTGAACTCATATGGGCAGACACCTTCTCGGGAGTTGAGATTTGGAAAGGGTGAGCAGATGAGCTCATTTGTGATAACCGAGTGCTTTGCATGTCGCCAATCAGTCTTCCATGAAGGATAAACTTTATTGAGGATTATTTGCCACTTCATTAGAGAGAAGATCGCATCGGGATGTATAATACTAGTTTGTCAATTCAAATGATCAACTAAACGGACATTTTCTTAAATCTACCAGTCCTAGAATTAAATACATTTGTAACAGCTTGGTGCCATATGACATATGCTCCGACTTGAGAGGGAAGTGTTAGATATTGTGCCAGTCTTTTCATATTGTCTTCTTGTATTGTTGTGAGTCTATATATATATAAGTCGATATGTAATGTAGAAATAGAGATTCGGTATTCGAGGAAATAATAAAATTAGAATTCTATTTTTCTCTCTTCACACAATTGATGAAATTTGGAATGGGCTGCTGAGTAACATTTTCTAATGCCCTATCTATGTGTAATAGACCAACATAATTCGTCATGGACACTGCATTTAAAATGAGTATTTTGTTACTTGATTCAAGTTTTATGCAATGGGGTATAGAGAGGATAATGTAATTACAGACTTCTGTCGTTGAGCATACCTTTTGTTTGGAAGTGTTTGCTGGTGTTATTTCCTCTTGTCAAGCTGTTTCTTGGGTAGAGATAGTATATGGGCAATTCTATTAGGTTTCACAGCTGTTGGTCTTTGTTGATTCATTTGGATTTAGGTTTGAAGCACTACGGAGAAACAAGGAAAATTGGTGTTTTCTTGTGACTTGAGCTGTTGATTCATTGGAAATATTAGAACTAAACATCTGGGTTCTTGACGAGGAAAACTTGGGTAGAATTTGAACATTGAAATTTGAATAAGAAAAATTTGAGGTAGAGACATTTGGCACATCGACCCAGCCATCACCCTCATTTCAGGAAAATGTTTCAAATAATTTATCATGTCTGTGGTGACATGGTCATTTTGTCAGTGCTGGCAATAAAGTGAAGACCATGCATCCATGTATCCATGCGCTAATAAAAAAAATGGGGTAACCATTAATGGAGGATATCCTAAGACCTCTTCTTGCTTTGGGATATTTGGGATCAATCTTATCTCTTCATTATTCGAGGAATGTGAATAAGAAATAGGTACGCCTAAATATTTATTCTAAAAGAGGAATGAGTCCCAAAATCCTTGAAGTTAGGAAAGGACCTACATCTATAAGTGATATTAGTCAATGATGCTTGAAGGCATTCAGTTTATTAGCAATGCGGTGGTTATAACAATTTGCCCCTATTAGGACTTTGGAACATTCATATGGAAGACTATGGGCATAGCAACTTCTAGAAATTTTTTGTTGCTTAGTTGTTTTCTCTCTTCTCTCTCTGCATGAGAGGAGGAAAAAGCTAGTTGGGTATTGAATCAAAATCATTTGAGATTTTGGTGGAGGTGATTGGAAAGAAAGTGAAAGGAGTCATAGTGGAAAGAAGTAAAGGCTTAAATCTCTTGGATTAGGTTGGAAGCAAGCACAGGTTGGGTTGCTTCTTTGGAAGGTCCTAGAGGCTTAGTGCGGGTAGAGTCCGCAAGTTGGAGAAAAATTTCATTGTATGCTTTGTGGTGGATGCGGGGGCGAAGCGCTTTTGTATCGTGATTCCTGAAGGGAGAGGCTTCCCTAGGGGTTGGGCTTCTCTAGCTACTAAACTCCGGAGTTTGGGGGTTGCCTCCCCTGCGGAAGGGTCGACTGGTACCTCAAGCTCTCATCCTAGCCAAGGGTTTTTTATAAGGGAGAGGGAGGGTGAGAGATCCCTCTCCTTTCTTGTAGGGTTGTCTTAAGTAGAGGCAGGTTGGGAAGAAATACGTTTGGTTGCATCTAGGGGGTGAGGACGTGAGTTTCAGGAAGGAATCGATGGCCCAATGGCTGGTGGGTAGCTAGGGTGGAGAAGAGGATGTAGTGCCTGATTTGAAGGAGTTGAGAAGATGGGGGCTACACTTTTGGAGCCTTGACGGGGATCTCAAAGTGTCTAAGTTGGCTGGAGGCTTCTTCCTGCTAGCTTTTGAAGATAGGAATGAAGCTGATAGGGTGCTAAAATTAGGGAAGCGATCTTCCAGGGGAGGAATTTTTTTCTTGAACGTTGGGGACCTGAAGTGGGGTGTAGCAAGAAACTGTTGAGGGAGAGTTGGGTAAGAGTGGTAGGCACCTTGTTACATCTATGGAAGCGAGGTTTCAAATTAGGGTATTGTGGAGGCTTTATTAGGATTGATGAAGACACTTTGAGAGCCTGTGTCGAGCGCCAGTAGGCAAGGATCTTTGGTATCGACAGGGGCTTAGAGGAGACTCCACGGTTCTTCTGACTTGTAGTGGCGGATCATGTGTCGCGATTTATAGCTATGGTGGGAGGAGCCCGCCTTTGGTGGCGTGCAAAAGCTTGTACATGATGGTTAGCTGAGAATCAGGTGAGGAGATGTGACTTCATGCCCTGGAAAATGTGTGGAGAGGAAAAGAAAAAGTGAGTCGACTGGAAGAGACCCTTTGGAGTACGACAAAGCTGGGTTTTCTATGGATGATCTTGTCCTCCCTGGTACGGTTATTTGCTTTGTGGGAGATGGAAGAGGGGAAAAGAGGGGAGCTAGGGCTTTTGGATCCCAAAGGGCCCTGAAGTTTGGAGAGTCAGAATTGCTTCACGTGCGGGGTTGAGAGGGAGAATGGCTTGGGTGTAAATGGCTTAAGGACGTCAGAATCGGAACTGTTCTTTGATGGGTTATTAGGAACCCAGCCCTTGTGTGAAGTCAGAGTTAGGTTAAAAGGCTAAGACTTTGCTTCCTAGTAGTGGTAGAATTTGAGAATCCCACTTTGGATGGGTCGGGCAAAGAGGGCTCAGTTTCTCCTGAGCCCATGCACGTTATGGCCTATATGAGTAATCCTTTTCATGGGTTTTTTAAAGCCCTCTCCAAACCTAGGGCTCCTATCCCTTGCTTGCTTGAGACTGAAGAGTTTGGAGCGAAGGAGGTGGAGAAGGTCTCCTATGTCGCGAATGCCAAGATGTTTGGCCACGGTGAGGGTTGAATCAGGTGCCACTCTCTCATTCTTCCTTGTGTTAGGGATGAAGGGGCTTCTTCTTCTTCTCCTCTCTCTGGGGGTGTTGGGGCTATGGTGCTTGCTGGGGAGCGAAGTGTTGAGGCAGTGGATAATGTCGATCCGCTGAAGGTCGTGTGGGTTGTCGATGGCTTGAGCGTGAAGGCGAGAGATGGGAGTCGGACGAGTGCGATGTTGGATCACAAATGTGCTTTAGCCCGTGTGGGGGGATTTGGGTTTGAGAGGAGGCTAGAGACATTGAAGACCCTTGGGCACTCGGGAACTTTGCGGGTTACGCTTTTGTTTGAAATTTGTCTCTGATGGGTTTCGAAGGGCGTTGTTAAGTTGATGAAGGAATGTAAGGGGAAGGGATATGAAATAGTTCTCCTGAAACTCTTAACATTAGGGTGAAGCGCCTTCATTGGTCGATTAAGGGCCGAAAGAACTAAAAAGGGAATCGAGGGGGATTCAATCGTGTTCATGAAGATACGAGTCTTATCCTGGAACGTTCGGGGGGTTAATGATAAAGACAAAAAAAAAGTGATTAGGGCTTTTTTTGAGGTCAAACAAGGCGATTTGAGTGCGTCTCCAAGCAATTCGGGATATGTGTCCGTTGGGTTGGTCTTAACTTTGGGTGTAGGGGAGATGTGATACTTTCAGTTAGTACGCTAATTCAGAAGGCGTATTAAGAGTGTGTTGTTTGGGATATGAGTTCTTGAATCTGATGTTTGGAAGTTGGAGGTTTTGTCTCTTGCTAGTTCGAAACATGGAGGGATAATGTTGAATGGGTGCTTCCACAGAGTTTATGACCCTACTAAGTAAGAAGAGCCGGAGAAGATTTTAAGTGAATTAAGGTGATCGCCTTTGGGGGGTGGGTGTTGTGCATGGTGACAACTTGGGATTTCAACATGAGTTAAGATTCCTTGAAGAATGCAATAAAGGGGGAAGGCTAAATTCTGCTATGAGAAGATTTTTTGAGGTTATCGAGGACCTAGAGCTAAGGGATTTGCCTTTACATGGCGGGATTTTCACGTGGAGTGGAGGTTTGAACAACTAGACGAGGTCTAGGCTAGATCGTTTTTTAATTTCTGATGATTAGGAAGGCCTTTTCAATGACTACTCAAAGTCTGCTCCAAAGGCCCACGTCGAATCATCACCCCATTCTTCTTGATGGCTGAGGAATGAGAAGTGGACCAACTCCTTTCAGGTTGGAAAACATATGGCTGAAGGAGAAGGACTTCATCCCCATCCTAAAGTCTTGGTGGGAAGGGCTTGAATCCGGGGTTCTGCAAGCTTTATTCTGATGGAAAAGTTGAAGGCATTGAAACCTGTGCTAAAAGCTTGGAATCGTATGGTTTTTGGGAATGTTGAACTATAGAAGGAGGCTTTAAGACCAATTGCGGCCTGGGATGCTTTGGAAAGTACGCGCCCTCTCACTGAGTCTGAGTCGGGAGGAAGGGAGGAAATGAGAGGGGAGTATAAAAAATGGGCCTTGCTTGAAGAGATTTCTTGGAGACAAAAATCCAGGGAGATCTAGTTGAAAGAGGGGGACAGGAATACTAGTTTTTTTTCCACAAAATGGCTAATGCTCACAAAAGAAAAAATCATATGTCAAGGCTGAAAATTAATGGTGTGTGGTCACGGTGAGTACTGGGTGAAAGAAGCGGGTGGTTGTGCTTTTCAAGGCACGCTCTCATCTGGGAGTGAAAGCCTAGTTCCATTTGGTTGTCTTTTGAGAGGCTGGATGTAGCAGAGGCTTCTTGTTTAGAAATTCCATTCACTGAGGAGGAAGTCTTTCTAGCCCTCAGAGAGTTTTGCAGTAATAAGGCCCTTGGACCTAACGGCTTTTCTATGGATTTTTGGCAGAGTTCTTGGGAGTTTGTTAAAGCGGAGATTATGGGTTTTTTTAAGGAATTTTGAGTCTAGCTGTTTTGTGAGGAGCATTAATGCAACCTTTGTTGTGCTGATTCTAAAGAAAGGGGGAGCTTAAGATTTTAAGGACTTTAGGTCAATTAGCTTGGTGGGAGGTTTATATAAATGGTTGGCAAAGGTTCTAGCAAACAGGCTCAAAAGGGTGTTGGCTTAGGTGATTTTGAAATCGCAGAATGCTTTTGTAGAGGGTAGACAGATCCTAGATGTTGCGCTTGTGGCCAATGAGGCAATTGATTCCATTGTAAGAAACAATAGAGGGGCTCTTCTTTGCAAGCTTGACATAGAGAAAGCCTATGACCATGTGGATTGGTCTTTCCTTTGTTGGGTCATGGAGAAGATGGGTTTTGGGGCAAAGTGGATTCGTTGGATCAGATGGTGTATCTCTACTGCAATTTTTCGGTGATGATCAATGGAACCCCATTAGGTTTCTTTAGAAGTTCTAGAGGGTTAAGACAGGGTGATCCGCTCTCACCCTATCTTTTTGTTATAGTGATGGAAGCCTTTAGCCAGATGATTGAGAAAGCAGTTGCGGGGGGCTTCCTAATTGCCTGTCTTGTGGGTGGAAGGGCTGGCGAGGGAGTGGAAGTCTCTCATTTATTGTTTCTTAGATGACACAACGATTTTTTGTGGTGATCTGGGATCGGGTTGACCTTTCTTTGTTGGTTATTGATGTGGTTTGAGGCCCTCTCTGGTTTAAAGATCAATCTGGAGAAGAGTGAATTGATTCCAGTGGGCAAAGTGACTAATGTTGATTCCTTAGCTGATGAATTGGGTTGTAAGGTGGGAAGCTTGCCAACCACCTATCTCGGCTTGCCCTTGGGAGGCTTGTTGCAAGTGCGTAATTTTGTTTGAGATAGGGAGGAGGAGCGCTTCAGGAAGAGGCTTACTTCTTGGAAAAGACAATATATATCTAAGGGTGGTAGGATCACTTTAATTAAGAGCACATTCCGGTATACCTCTATCTTAAAAGCCGGCAAGATCAGTAAGATTTCTATGGGGTGGTGGGTCTTTGGAACGCAAACCCCACTTAGGGGCCACTATCTGCTCGGAAAGGAGGAACAGGGGCCTTGGTGTGAAGAATATGTCTATTTTAAACAAAGCCCTCCTTAGTAAATGAAGTTGGCGGTATGCAAGGGAGAAAGAAGCCTGGTGGGTTGAGGTTATCAGAAGGAAATATGGGGAGAAGGAGGGAGGGTGGTCCTCTCATTTTCCTAGGGAGGATTATAGAACAGGTTTGTGCAAATCTTTGGGAGATTAGGAGTTTTCTAGTTAGTGATCATTTTCCTTTGTGGTGGGAGAGATGGGAGAAGAGCACAAGTTTTGGAAGGTCGTTAGTGTGGTGACACTTCGCTGAGTGGAGAGCTTATCCCTCTTTGTTTACTATTGCTTGTCTGCGAAGAATGCACAGGTGGGGATGTGTGGAGCATGGAAATGGGAGGGGGTTGTTGGAATCCTACTTTCTTCAGACCTTTTAACGATTGAGAGATGGATGACGTGGAGAGTTTGTTGTGTCAGATTGGGGGAGGAGGGTGTGGAGGATAGGGTTCGGTGGACTGGGTCCAAAAATGGTTTGTTTTCTGTTAAGTCTTTGTACAAAGCTTTGGAACAAAGAATGCCCTCTTCTTTTCCTTGGAAGTGCATTTGGAAGACTTGTGTTCAACCAAAAATTAGTTTCTTTGCGTGGGAGGCAAAATGGGGCAAGATTTTGACTTGTGATCATCTCAATAAGAGAGGTTTGTCCCTTGCTAGTTGCTGTCCTCTCTGTCTAGAGAGTGAGGAATCAGTGGATCATCTCCTCCTTCATTGCTCCAAGACGAGTACTTTGGGATTTACTTTTCTCCCTCTTTGGAGTGTCTTGGATTTTGGCCGCCACAGTCAAGGACTTCCTCTTAGGATGGAAGGTAATTTTCACTGAAGACGAGGAGTTTGGAGATCTTGGAGCCTTGTGCATTTTTGGGCGGTTTGGAAGACCAAAAAATGACCATTGTTTTTTAGAGATGAGTTTTGTCTATACAAAGGCTAAAGTCGTTTGTGCATCTTTTTTGGCCAGAGACTAAGGTGTCAATAGTGGCGGGACCTATGGCCCTTGTTCATTTCATTGATTGGGTGGGTGCTTAATTTTTTGAGGCGTTTTGCTTTTTTTGGTTTCTGTTGTTAGGGGTGAGTTCTCTTTGGGTCAACTATTTGGTGCCACACCCAATACAATTACTTATCAAAAAACAAAAAACTTCTAGAAATTTTCTATTTTTTTCCTCTATATTTGCTCTATTTTTGTTACAAGTATATCTAATATAAGGATTGAGTTGGAAATTAGAATAATTTCATTTATAGATAGGTCATAACATTATAATTGAAATTACTTTCTCGTTATCAACAGGCTGTGGTTGCTTCTCAATTGGGTAGAAGCCAAAATTTGAAAAAAACTTCACAAAAAAAAAAAAAAAAAAAACAACATGTCATATGGTGGACAATATCTAACTATAGTCCAAATACTAGATAAGTGATCCTTGGCAGCACTAAAACTTTATAGTATTACGTGTTTGATGGGAAGCATGAGGCAGTACTTGGAGTAGGAATCTGTGCAGGTTTTTCAAGTTGAATGAAGAGTATATTTAACTTTGCTCGTTGGTCCTTCATAAGGAAAACAGTTTCCTGTTCAGTGGTTGGGAATTTTTCTGGAGAAATATTAGAGGTGGTAGCTTAATATGCTTGTTCAGGCCAAATGGCAGTTACGTCCTTTTAGCACTCACTCCTGGGCTTCCCGATTGAGGCTTTTCACAGTGTTTCCAGCAAGCTTCATGTGCATGCTTTGCTCTATGACAGTATTTACCAGAGTGAATCTATATAATATAGTATTCCTACTTTCTCTTTTTGGTGCTACTGGCAAATATCCAGTTGTAACATGTGCTGAAGTTTCCTAGACCTCCTGCTTCAAAACTTGACAGCTTTCTTCCCCAATCACGAAGGCATAAATCTCCCTTATGGATGGAAGATGTTCTTTTTCCAATATTGGTGCTCCTGGTCTTAGATTAAGAATAAACTAGAATTAAAAGGCCTCTCTTGCTCTGTTATCATCTTCAATCAAACAGTGTCCACAGTAGCTGCTATTTCTCTATGTTGGTGATGATCCAAAACCCAGAACACCAACTTTATTGAAATATTTGTCAGGGACAAAGTTTCTTGTTTACTAGCTTGAATATGGCATTTCAATTCATAAAGATGTAACCTTATTCCAATCTTGGATAAGTTCGAGTGATGACATCCTAAATCTATTTGGTTGTGGAAATAAACAAGGATGTTGGTTGATATTTTGCTTAATGCAAACCCTGAGGGTTAGCTCAGTTGCACCAACCTTGGGTTTGATCCCCAATGGTCGCCAATTTGAGTCCCTTAGGCTCTTTGAAGGATTTACTTGATCGTTAACTTCAAAGTCTTATGAGATTAGTTGAGGTGCGCATAAGCTGACCTAAACACCCATGGTTTGTTTTATAAAGTCGCCCTCTTTTGAAAACAAATTTTCAAAACCCGTTTTCAGCCAAATCTAGTCAAACAAAGGCTTGTTTGGATTAAAGAAATTTTCTGCTTGGCAATGAAAACTAAGAAGGGTTATGGCTGGGAAATGAGGATCATTGATGTTTGAGCATGAAGGCTCTATGTTTTAATTGTGATACAATGGGGAAAAAGTATAATCTCATCGCATGTTACAGCAATTTGATTTACAACTATATACACAAAGGAAGTGTTGACAACTGATAATATCCCTCTGAATTAGACAACCTGAATTTTGGGGTCCTGTCCGTGGGATTTATGTTTGAGCATGAAATCTAGGTCAACTTTTATATATGAAAGGAAAAAGTAGGTAGCAATTTATAGAGTTGTACATAAGGACATACATGTAAAGTTTCAGAATGAATAATTTGCTGATAATTTGGGGTAATCTCTAATACTTTTTGAATCTTTTTGTCATTTGTTGTATTATTAAGGCCGAGGCAATAGGATGAATTTTCTGAGATTGTACATGATCACATCACCTATTGCGTTTCTTCTCTCAACTGCTTTTGTTGTTCAGGAAAATTCATTGATGAAGGTCAGTGTGTTCTTATTGACTTTAGTGTGCTGATTTACCTCTTTTGGATTTTATTAATACTTTTGAGGATTCATATTGAACTTTGCTTTTCTTCTTTTAATTTACCTCTTTTAGAGTGCTTTCTATTTTTTAGTTGTTTTTCTTTTCTTTGATGTTCTTTGTACACTTAGGTAGCGTTTGTTTTTATTTTAATGGCTAATGCTTAATAAAACTTTTTCAGTTTAATGTTAAATAGTATATAGTATTTAGTTTAAGTTGTTGTTTTTAACATTTTATTTCTATTAGAGTATTAAGTTGTTTGTTTTTATATACTAACAATCAACACCTTAACATCTTAATCTATTAGAGCAAAATTATATCATTTAATTTTTATATTGATGAATTAAAATAAATAAAATTAGTTTAAAATAACAAATAAAAATAATATATGAAATTCAACAAATAAGTTGTTTGTTTTTTTAACAATTTATTTCTATTAAGTATTAAGTTGTTTGTTTTTATATACTAACAATCAACATCTTATCTTAATCTATTAAGAAAATTATATCATTTAATTTTTATATTGATGAATAAAATAAATAAAATTAGTTTAAACAACAAATAAGAATAACCTCCATGGAATTCAATATGTTTTTATTCTCCTTTATTTTTCTTGTATTCTTTCTCCTTATTTTTCCTTTGAATTTCTCGAATAACAGGTACACTTATATAAATTCAAAAATTAATAAAACAAAATTGTTTGATACATTGTTATTTAAAAGTTCCTCATCCCTTTGCCTCACCAAACATGACTTCTCAAATACTTCTTCCACTTCCTTGATGTAGCACCCTATGTGCTTTTCTCCCCTTTGGTTCCCACTATTTCTAGAATTGTTTCTGGACTGCTTTGAAATAGTCGAGAAGATATTCTGGACATATGCGGCTTATGAAATCAAAAATGAACTTTGTGAATGGCTTATGAAATCAAAAATGAACTTTGTGAATGTTACCACTAGTGAAAATGACTGTAAATGTAATTTCTTTTTTAACCATGCATTTCAGATCTATTATTGACCTATGTATATGTAGCCTTCAAATCGGGGTCCTAGCTGACAATCGGAATTCGATCCACGAAATTCTTGTGGATTAAATTTGACCCGATACTCTGTTGTTATTATTACATTTATCGGGATCAATATTTAAAAATCGAATGAGTCTCCTTTGTTGTAATACTCTGACCTAAATAATAGTATAATCGCTTAACTCATGGGGTTTTATGAAGTACTATTGATCCCCGGGGGTTCATACGTCTATATCAATGCTATTTCCTTTCACAGGGACTCATTCATTCACATTCAAATCTAAAATATGAAAATAAATAATTACAGTCCATAAGAGTCGAATCCGACCCTCGCTGCAATTATGTCTGCAGAGCTATTTATACAATTGTCGAAAGAATTTTAATTACAATTCTTTTTACATAAAATACTTTTACAAAAAGTATTGTCAAGGCCACATCTCGGCCTTCTTCACAATCTTGGCTTAGATCGAAGTCGTCTCCTATAAACTCTGTACTTGAAAAGGGGTCCGCGGCGGTGAGCGATCTTACGGTGGTGATAATCTCTTACAAGGGTTACTCGCGGCAAGTGTTAATCTGATGATCAAACCAGCGTACATCAGTGAAAATATACACATGAATGTCGGTATGTCATATATGGAATGTCTTCATGTATATCTTTGGAGTCCTTCTGAGACTCCCTCGCGCATGCCTATGCCAAGTGTGACAAAGTCATAGTAGTACCAATGACACACATGTCTCCAGACATAAGAACTTGTGGTACTGATGCAATGCCCGATGGGCAACTAATCTGGTCAATCCAGACTCTGTCGCGCTTGACTCAAAGTCTATGCTTGATAGCAGCGATCGTCAATGTCTTAACAGGCGACGAATTTTTCGGCTTCTGCGGGTCTTCCCCACCCATATAGAACTTTGGATCCTGGTAGGTCACCACTATGTTTCGAGGCTTTTCAGGCGGGGGTTAACGGTCTCCTTCTTGCTTAAATGACACACATTATTTATATTTCATTTTATGTTTTTCGCAGTGAGACATTTATTGGACGTCGTCGAAGTATGGGATTCATTACCCATTCATCAATGCGATGATGGATGACCATACCGATACACACACACCAATATCGCGTGTCCTGTGCATATGAAATGCAGATATGTCATTTTATGCTATGTCATGCTATATGCATAATAAGAGCTACATGCAAGGTCTCTACCTCTAAACCTAAAACATTCATACTAGATGCACCAGAATCAAATAATATCTTAGCCCATAAGCGAGATAGTAGAAACATACCACATCAGCGGCGATCAGCTGGCTCGGTCACGTGGTGTGATGGCATAGACACGCCCACAGGTCCTTGATGTCTTGACGGCGAATGTAGAGACCCAGACACGTCCGACTGGTTGGCGGATCGGCAAAAACAGGGGCGCCCAGAGCCGAAAACCGTAATCAAATCCATTTATCATTATTTCATTAATGCAAACATTTTCATTCTCAAATCTTTGGAAGCGGTTTTGATTAAGGCGAGAGCCATAAAACATTTCAATTAATGCATTACCTTAACATTTTAAGAGAATACATTTACAATGACGTCTAAGCCTCTTTAATAGTTTACAAAATGGATATTTGAGTTCAAATTGTTTTTACAAAATGTCTCCCGGTGTTCAAGAAATGGAGTGAATGTATGTTTGGAGCATACTCCGTAAACTTTCTGGATGACTCTGAGCTCCTCGACAACGATTTAACTTTCATCATTTTGTCTATCGCTCGGTACTTGCGCGTTGAGTTAAAAACAATACGCTAACATTTTCATGCTTGAAGTGGTTTTATCTTTATTCTCTATTCATTTCGGTTCAATCTGGTCATGCACATTTGTAAAATGTACCTTTATATACAATGTCACAGTGTAATGTAAAAAATCTTTGCTCTGAATACACTTTTCAAATCATTTTAAGCTTTTAGGTTTAAATTCATATGACTATAAATTTAACATTCACGATAGATTCCGGTTGGTGAATACTACCTTTATTTATTTGTCATTATTAGTAATGTGATTTCGCGTTCATTACCGATCTCACATCATAGTGACATTAGCGACGAATTCGGTTGGTGAATGTTGTCTGTTATCATTACATTAATAATGTGATTTTACATTCCAATATTACAATCTCACAATATGACCGCCAAAGTGACATTCATAGCGAATTCGGTTGGTGATATACGTTTGTCATTATTAGCAATGTGATTTCCGCGTTGCTCATCGAGATACGCCCCATTGACCAGGTCGATTGGTAAAAGCCACGTCATGTTGGTCATTGATAATGCATTTCAATGGGTTTGCCATATACGATAAATTCTTACTAGGTTCAAATACACGCACGCATGTAGATATTTGACAAACATTTCGAGCTACTAATAATTCAAATCCAATATATATATATATATATATATATATATATATATATATATATATATATATATATATATATATATATATATTTTACAAATAGAACTTGAAATAGAGAATTGAGTCACAAAGAACAAAGCAGAGGCAGGCAGAGAACAAACAACAAGCAATTTATGATCCCTTGTGCTCTTCAGTACTAGTACAGAGTCGAGTTGTTGTCTTCACCCACCTAGTTAAATACAAAATTCTCCACTTTTAATGGTTGAACAATTAATCATTTTCAGGCTTTGCCTCGGTGCGGTACATTTTCACTTAGTTTTATCATATTTGAACCCTGGCCCGGTAATTTTATTGGGTCCCGGCGTCGGTGCAGAATACGGTACTTGGAAACAAAATCAGAAAATTTGCCTCTGTGAGCAGTGTCGCCGCGTGAACCGTGGTGCCATTTTGGCCTCGACCGCCCGTGTGACGACCTTATTGTGAGGACTCATATGGTGATTACATGATTTTCCTCCTTGCTCATTTTGCGATTTTCTCCAAAAATCATTCAAAAACTCAAAACAAATTATGAAAAACTCTTCAAAAGGCGACAATATTATCTAAGCCAGCAATGAGCAAAACCCTTGAATTGAATTAGAGTTTTTAACCTAAACATATTAAAATTCTAGGGTTTTGTTCTTACCGTAATCCCTTTTCATGAAGCCACCAAATTCTTCTTGCTTCCTCCATACAAGACCTTGCATAAACATGGAGGATTCACACCAATCTCGAAAACCCCTAGCTCTTCTCTCTACCTCAATCTCTAACGTTTTGCACAAATGAGGGGTTTCTAAGATAAATGTGGTCTAGCCACCACTTATCCACTATAAGGCCATGTTTAGTAGCGTCATTAAATCCCGTTTTAATTTTGGCATTTTAACTCTTTATTTCACTTTCATTTATCATTTTAATTGTTTGGCATTTAAGCTCATTCTCATTTAAACCCTTAGTGTTTGTTTACATTTCCAATTTGCCATTTTCACTTGGGTTTATTTAAAGGGTTCCCGATCAATTTCTCATTTTAGTATATAATACTTAATCATAGGCTCACATATTCATTTCACATTTATTAGTTTAACAATTTACCAGTTTTCTTGGAAAAACCCAAGTTTGGCTCAATTTATACCTGGAATATGTAATAAAAATTATTATAAAAATTCTAGGGTATTTTTGGGGCGTTACAGTGAACCCTCTCCTCAACCTTGACCCATACCCTAGTCTCTCAGCTATCACAGTATGCTTGAAGAACATGCGGCTTCCACAGTTGTCTGAGTCCCTCGGCCTTAGCAGGGTGAGAAAAGGAACAAAGCTAAGTGCCTTTATTATGATATTTACAGGAATGTGCAGTCCCATAATTTAGGATCTAGCCTGCATGGACAATCCGAGTCTCATGTCTAGTAGCGTGATAGCATGTCATGCGCAGATGCCTTCGAATCCAGAAGCTCCGGCCTTGGCCTTGATAGCGCCGCCGAGTCATGAAATCCACAGTGGAATAGAAGTCTTACTTCCTTCCCGGTGAAGAAGATTGATTCTTCTCTTATTAACATATATCCCAGATGCTCGGTGTCATCTACTCCTTTTCAATGGCAGGCTGTCACGACCATGGTCCCCTTTCTCCCGTATCGGGAGGATGATGTACTGACACCACAGGTTACTCGTCCCCCCAGCTCGCGTTGCACTGGTTCGTTGCAGTGGTAGCGACCACCGCCTTGCGTCGATGATGGCGATTGTAGCACTCATATCCTTGCCGACTAATCGCAAACAATGACAGCGCCGCCGGTTCTCCTCATCGCCGGAGCTTGAGGATCATGTGCCTCGAACCTCTGGGGTTACTTGACCCATGGTTCCCGATTGCACCCGGCTTGTGCGATGGTGGCGGCGACAACACACACATAAGGGTAGCAGTCGCAGCAACAACAGCCTCTATGAAGGTTTGTTAGTCTAAAGCTGGTGGTTGTGGGTTATTACTCATGCCCTTACAGGCGTCCCTCTTCCTCGTGGCCATCTTACCGTGTCGGATAGCGATAGAATTCTCAAATTTCTATCTTAGTCTGCACAGCGAGTATGCGTCTTTGACCACTAATAGACTTTAACATTATAGACTACGTTGATCCCTTTACCCTTGGTAGTGCGTAATGCAGACACCTAGCCTAGGTGGTTCAGACTATCAGCATTCATTTGTTTTAGAACCCCCCAGGTTATGTTTTCTAACCCTAGTGTTCCATATACAATCTACCATCACATAACTAACTCATGCCGATACCACACATATCACCACGACATGTTAAGCAAACATGACCCCTGTGATACATGATACAGACCCATGCCGTCGACCCTCGGTCACTCTTGCTCAGACTCTTGATACCCTAGTTGAGGCAGAGCTGACAGCAGGGACCATACTTGTGGATACCCATTCGGGCTCCCTAGGTATTGTCGTTTACCTAAGCTGCGATACCAATTTGTAATGTGCTAAGTTCGGGGTCCGGGTTGACAACCTATCAACCCGGAATTCTGGATTAATTTGACGAATCTCTTGTTGTGTCTCATTGCTCCGGGATACGTATTTTAAAAAAAAAAGAAATCGACCAGCCTCATTGCTGTTCGAGAGCTCTACTAACATCTGGCTGAATAACGGTATAATCACCTTGTCAGTCTCAGTAGTATTGATCCC
>JAEQBH010004546.1:0-30934 GCA_016808115.1 Tetrastigma voinierianum
TAATTATAATAAATACTTAATTTATTATAAAACGAGTTATATATAATAAATATAATTTATTATAAAACGGTTATTTATAATAATATAATTTATTATAAAACGATTATTATAATAAATATAATTTATTATAAAACGATTATTCAATTACGTTTATAGTTTTGAGCGTGTATTCTTGGCCTTCTTCTCCTATCAATAAGTTATATATATAGAAACCCTTCATATGCGGTTTAGAGCACTCTTCCATCAATTACAAAAACAATTACGTATATCAAAGTTTGATAAGGAGAAAGAGAAGAAGATCAAATTTAAGATCTATAAAGGCGGGGAAAGAGATCAAGGATTTAAGATTTAAGATCTATAAAGCGGAGGGGAAAGAGATCGAAGTTTAGAATACATAATGAGGAAATCTACCATTGTGCATGTTCTTCAAACGATATGCAATCTATATGTTTTTTTTATTTTATTATTATTATTTTATTATCAGAGATGAGTTTGAATTCGATGATCTGAAATATTGTGTGTTAATTTCCGTATTAAGGTTAACAATTGGTATCAAAGCTAGATTGAATTTAAATATTTAGAATCATTGTTTTATAAAGATTAAAGTTTGAGATTTGTCTTCGATTAATTCGTCTCACTAAAATGAATAAAAAAAAATTAATTTTTTTAAATAAAGACCAGCCTCAACGCGTAGAAGGAAGATTTTTTATTTTTCCTTGCAACGCTGACTTGATCAATGTCGGTGAGGCGTTGGTTTGGCGTCAGTCCGGTGGCCGTTTTCAGGCGCCATTGTTGGCGCCATTACTAGCCGTTTCAGACACCAGATTAGAAGCTTCAATAAAGGAGAAATATTGAATCACAGCACTGGTTAGCCGATTGTCATTATCACTTATTTGAATGAAACTCAAATTCTCTTTTAAGATGTCATATATCCTGTGATTTGAACCTTTGTGAAATTATCGGATGAATACGAATTCTTTGATTTTATTATGATTGATTATTGAATGAGGTGATGTTAAGATACTATTTCCTTGATTTTTAACTCAAGCCAAAGGTGTTTCATCTTGTGAAATTTTATTCAAATGACAATATTTATAAATGTGAGTTAACTAATTTGGGTGCCAAAGTAACCTAAGTGAAGTGAGCCTTGTATTTATAGAATTGCATAAAAGGAATAAAGGGAGACTTATAAAATTCTTAATAATTCTCTTTATAATTGTGAGGAATGAGACTAATCAAGAGAGTCAATTTACGCTAATTATTGGTAATAGTTTTTATTTTGTGTTGCTAAGAAGGTAAAATGGATACCCAAAGGTAACATAAATGGCGCAAAATATTAGTGTTTTAAAGGCACCATAAGGTAAGCATTGGATATGTTAAATTCGCAAAGGAGAATTTTAATGATATCAATAGTTCATTGCTATTTATTTTATACTTAGAGACCTTATTGTGAGCGTTGTTATATTTTATGCAGTTCCCTTCTTTACACTCTCTTGCATACGGAATGATGTTTTGATGGGTCGAACTTTTACAGATAGTATGAAGGGTTCAATTCTCCTTTGGCGTGTGGATCTTGACCTGGCTAATAACGGATAAACCTCTTTGACTCTGGATAGATAGTACTTTCAGGAGCAAGTGGAACTAATCAACACAGGCAGAGATCAACGAGACTGATCTGATGTTTATGAGAATGACTATTGCCAATAATATCAAGACCTCTCTCCCTCAAACCGAGTTTCGGAATTTACGAAGCTGTTGAGGTAGCTCAAGCGCGTTGATAAGTCCCTTAGCTCGTGCGTGAGTCATTTGAATTAAACCACCATGAAATATGATGGTCGAGAAGGTATTCGACAGCATATTTTAAACATAGCGGAAAAGGCTACAAATCTTGGAGCTTTAGGCATGGAGTGGATGAGTCCTTCTTAGTGGGTTTGTCATGGCTCCTTCCGTCAAGTTGCTCCATTCAAAATCCACTATAATGCTACTTGAGTTAATTGGAGCTTGAATGGCTGCTTGATAAAATATCTGAGAGGAAGTGAGATTAAGACAAGAAGGACATAATCTTGCTCTTCTTGTAACTCATGGAGTCATGAAGAAATTCAAAAGGAAGAACACCTAAGAAAAGTGGACTGGGAAGGTAGCGAGTCATGATGGAAAATTCACGGTAAGTTGCTACTTTTGTGGCAAGAAAGGGCATGTGAAGGATGTATCAGCTATGAGCTTGGTTCGAAAGAAGATGTATAAATCTTTCTTTTGTATGTTATGAATCCAATCTTCAATGAAGTTCCTTCAATGCCAGTGGATGGTTAGAGCCACAACTCATGTATTTAATTTAATGCGGGGGGATTCCTTACAACCGAGAGCCAAGGAAAGTGAAAAGTTCCTCTATATGGAGAACCGTCTCAAGGTTGGGTGATAGGCCCATTGGTACCTATCAGCGCTATTAGAGACGGTCATCGGGGATGGATCTTTTAAACACTTTACTTATGTGCCTTCTATCTCTAGGAATTTAGTTTCCTTATCCAAATTAGATGCTCTTTTGGATATTACATTTGTCGATTAAGACAATTAAGTTTGATGTTAAATTACATTCGAGTTAGTTTGGTGGCTGTGATGGTTTATATAAAATTTTCTTGAATCATGAATTTGCACAAGCTTTAATAACCTGCATTCAAATGTTGGTTCAAAACGTGGCTTAATTAATGAAAATTCTTCAATCTTGTGGCACAGAAGACTGGGGCACATCTCTAGGGAAAGAATAGAGAAGTTAGTGAAGGAAGGAATTTTACAAAATCTTGACTTCCCTTTGATTTTCAAAAGTAATGGATTGCATAAAGGAAAGCAAACTAAACCTACAGAAAGGTGCCACGAGTAATGACTCCTTGAGATAATTCATACAGATATTTGTGGACCCAGCTCACGATTCATGTTTTACATAGAGAAATATTTTATCACCTTTATAGATGATCTATCTCGTTATGGTTATGTTTATCTAATGCATGAAAAGTCTCGGAGCCATTGACATTTCGAGATGTTCATAACGGTCGAGACAATTAGATAAAAATATTAAAATTGTGAGATCAGGTCGAGGGTGGTGAATATTATAGCAGATATGATGAATCGGAATGAAATCCTGGTCCTTTTGCCAAAATTCCTTGAAAAGCATGGCGTGCGTGCTCGATTACCTAATGCAGTGCATACATAGCATAATGGTGTTCTTCGAAAATGTCGCATTAATGGAAATGGTTAGAGTATGATGAGTTACTCTTACATGCTATTTCATTGTGGGAGTGAAGCCTTAAAAACGCAAATGTATATCTTGAAACGAGTTCCCTAGTAAGACGGAGTTCAAAAAGCTCCTTCGAGTTATAATTTGGTAGGAAACCTAGCAGACATATACATATATGGGGTTGTCCAGCGGAGGCAAGAATCTATAACCCACATGAGAAAAGCTTGATTCAAGAGCGATATCACGGGATATTTCATTGGTTATCGGGATGTTCATCGAAGAATGCAGTTTTATTGTCCTAACCACGGTGAGAATAGTTGAAACCGGTAATGCCAAATTAGAGAATACATAAGAATTAGTGGGAGTAATGAACGAAAAGGTAGATGTTGAAGAGATAGTGGATATCACCGCTCTTTTCTCGAAATTATTGTCCCTCAAACCTATTCGACAAGTTGGGAAAATGAGCAACATAATAGAGATGGTTCATTACCACGAGAAAATATTGTCGTGAAAATGGTAGAACCACCACTGACCGACACCTTTGAGGAGATCTCAAGAGAAAGGAGACCTACCATTACAGATGATTATGTGGTGTATTTACGGGGAATCACGATTTGATATTGGGATAAGGAAGGATCGGTTTCGTTTCTAAGCCATGGAAAGTGATGATTCTAGTAAATGGATGGAAGCTATGAATGAAGTTGAAATCTATGGCCCATAACGATTAATGCGGGGATCTCATCGAATTGCACAATAGTTGTAAACTTGATCGGTACGTAAATGGGTCTTTAAGGCCAGCGTGATGCTAAAGGCAATATCGAGCGATTTAAGGCCAGACTTGTGGCGAAGGTTTCACTCAAAAAGGAAGGTATTGATTACAAAAGATACCTTCTCTCGGTTTCGAAAGATTCGCTTAGAATCATCATGGCACTTGTAGCTCATTTTGATTTAGAGTTACATCAAATGGATGTGAAAACTGCATTCTTAAATGGGAATTTGGATGAAGATATCTACATGGAACAACCGAAGGGTTCACAAAGAAAGGAAATAGACACCTAGTTTGCAAATTAAAGAAATCCCATTTACGTCTTAAACAAGCTTCCCGGACAATGGTATATTAAGTTTAATAATACCATTCTCTTTCAGTTTAAAGAGAACATTGTTGATCGGTGTATATATCCCGAAAGTTAGTGAGACAAGTTTATATTCGATATTGTATGTGGATGATATTTTAGCACTTACTTGATGATCTTGGTTTATTAGGTGAAACCAAGGAATATCTCTCTTCAAAACTTTCATATGGATTTGATATAGGTGAGGCAAACTATGTTATTGGCATTGAGATCTTTAGGGATCGATCTCGAAGTCTTCAGGTTTATCTCGGAAAGGATATATTGATCGGGTTTTTAGAGAGATTAATATCTGATCATGTTCATCGAGTATTGCACCTATATTGAAAGGTAACAAATTAAGTAAAATGCAGTGCCCAAGGAATAACATGTAAAGGGAGCAAATGAAGAAAATTCCTCATGCATCAGCTGTGGGGAGTTTGATGTACGCTCAAACATGTACAAGACCCGATATCAGCTTTGTTATAGGCATGTTAGGAAGATACCAAAGTGATCGAGTTGAACAACGGAAAGGCTAAGAAAGTGATGAGGTACTTACAGGGACAAAGTTATATGCTCACATATAAAGATCTGAACAATTAGAGGTTGTCGGTTACTCGGATTCTGATTATGGTGGTTGTCTCGATAGCTTAAAGTCAACTTGAGGATTTGTCTTTATGCTAGCAAATGGGCAATCTCGTGGAAGAGTGAAAAAACAATCAACTACTACTTCATCCACGATGGAGGCCGAGTTTGTTGCTTGTTTTGAAGCTTCAAGTCATGCTTTATGGTTGTGGAATTTTGTCTTAGGGCTTGATGTTGTCAACTCTATTTCTAAAAATTTGAGAATATATTGTGATAACACCGTAGCTGTTTTCTTCTCTAAGAATGGCAAATTTTCTAGTGGATCGAAACACATGGATTTAAAGTATTTAGTTGTTAAAGAAAGAGTCCAGAAACAACAAGTGTCAATTGAAAATATTAGGATCACACTTATGATTTGATCCGTTAACTAAAAGATTACCTCAGGCATATTTAGAACATGTTATGAGGATGGGTAGCACAGGTAATCCACGCAATAGATAATTGGTTATGTAATTGACAATTTGCGCATTAAAATTTTTATGTTTATTCTTGTTTTCAAATATGGGTGCCGTTTTATTGTTTGATAAACAAGAATTGTCTGCAACAAAGACAATTACGGGGGCTATTTGGCATTATGGGTAAGATTTAGTAAGGGTTATTGATGTGGTGCATGGAAGGAAACTGGCATTATGGTCATGTGAGCCGCCATGACTTCGCATTATAAGTCTAAAGCGATTCGATATTATGATATATGATTTTGGACGTATTGGCTAAGTTTATTGAAATCGTGATCACGTATAGTTTTCATAATCGGTTTAGTGGGCCAAGTGGGAGAATGTTATTTCCACATTAAAATTAAGTGGGTGACCCACTAACCTAGTATTTAGTCAATTAAAAGAATACCCAATATCTTTAAACTGTTATAAAGATATTTACCCTTGATGGAGTGGGTAAATTATAATAAATATAATTTATTATTATTTATTATTTTGGAATAAGAACAGTTATTCGAATAACACGTTTAGAACGGTTTTTGAACATGTATTCTTGGCCCTCTTCTCCTATCAATAAGTTATATATATATAAACTCCTTCAAGTGCGGTTGGGAACCTCTTCCATCAATTATAGAAAACAAATCTGTGTATCAAAGTTTGATAAGGAGAAGAAGAGATCAAGGATTTAAGATTTATCAACTGAAGGAGAAGAAGAGATCAAGGATTTAAGATCTATAAAAAAAATTTAATGCATACATTAAACAGAGCCTGCATTATCTTCTGCTCCTCCTCTATTATCATCTTCTGTTCCTCTGTTATCTTCCGGTCCAAATCCCTCTGTTGAATTATCTTGACTTTTTCAATTTGAAGAATTCTTATGACGTTTAGAAAAGTAAATGTATCCCTAAGGTTCATATCTGGCAACATAGTCAACAATCCACGCAAGAAGTAATCTATCATATTATCCATCCTCATATCCACAGCAACTACCAAAAAGTTCAACTCTTCATCAATGTCTGTTATGACTTATTCTAAATCAAAATTCCCATAGTAATAGAAGGCATCTTTGATGTCCCGGCTTTGAAAGAAAAGTAGTGCGGGAACTCTAATAGCTACATCTACATTTGAAATCGGGATGGCTAATGAACTCTCTCAGGACTTTAAACTCTAGAGCCGGCAGCTTGCTCAGCAATCTGACCTTGTCCTTCGTCAAAGAAATACGTTTAGGGAAGATCGTCAGATGATCGATGATTCGAGAAGGTCGATTGCAAATGGATTAAAATGAAAAGCTCTCATATTCGGGTATAATCTCAAATGGAGGAGGAATTGCATCCCATTGTCGATTCTTCTTAGGTCGGTTGCATTATGAACTTCACCGTCCTCATCGATTCCGCCTTGGGTTCTTCTAAATCTAGCTTCGGTACGCCTCGAATCGTCATCATGCTCCTCCTCGGAAGGGCAGGCGGAATCGGATGAGGGACGGTGAGATTCATAATGCGAATTTGAATCGGAGGAAGAATCAGATGGCGATTGGGATGTAATTCCTCCTCTATTTGAGATTGTACCCGGATATGAGGAGCTTTTCATTTTAATCCATTTACTGACTAAATCTTACAGATCTTTTGAATCATCATTAGATCTTCTGGCAATTATTTCTTTTGACGAAGGAATGAGGCGTATTGGTTGAAGCAAGCTAGCTCCTAGAGTCGGAAGTCTGAGAGGATTGATTAGCCATCCTGATTTCAGCGAGAGATGTAGCTATTAGAGTTCTGCTACTTTATTTCTAGGCGGATTATCAGTGCATACATTCTTGTAAGTTTTGATTTGGGAATCGGTCATAGCGGGACATTGTGAAAGTTGGTGGCGGTGGGCTCCGAGTGGATGCGATAGATTGCTCAGCTGGAGTGGTGTTGACATGTTGCGGTGCTGAGCTGCTTAGGGATCCATTTACTTTCTAAAACGTCGCAATAATTCTTCCAGGTGAAAAGATCCTGAGCGAGGATTTGAGCAGTGGCGTGCGAGAAGGCGGATAATAGAGAAGCCGAGAGAGATGTCGACTCTGTTATGTCATCATTAAATTTTTTTCTTTGTTTTAATGCGTGACAGCTACAAATGAATAATCATTTTCATTTTTCAGGAAAATGGAGAAGAGTAGCGGAAGAGCAGGAAAAGAGAAAAATCTATATTAAATTTGTGCTTGTGATGTTGAATGCAGTATCCTACATTTGGTTTGTTAGAGTTCATCACTGAACCATTCTCTGGAATTATAACTGTCATCGAGTCTAGGCTTTTCTTCTCACACTTTTTCCAGGTCTGCTCTCATTTAGTCACTTGCATTATCAATTGCCAAGAGAGTTCTAACTATTTGACCATCATAGAAAATGAATTTCATGTTTTTCGACAAAACTTTACCTGAATTTGTATTCTATGCGAGCAGTTCAAATGCAATAATCAATGTAAAGTAGCGTGTATGGATCTCCATTACGTTTGCTTATGACCATAGTTACAAATTCTAGGAAATGCGTGGAAAGACTCTCGATGAATCTGCGACGTAGAGCAGCAAAAGCGAGTACCTTTATGTTGTACATAGCATGATGTTATTAAGTGCAGTGCAGCAACAAATTTTTTGTTCTTTTGAGGGAATATTCTTCTAAGTAGGCTTAATCTTATTTGCCCAAATTCTGAATAACAAACAAATTGCATATTAAAAATGACGAGAATAAGTTGGACTTTCTGCCATTGGTTTCCTTTTTGCATCTGCGGGTTCCATGATTTTCTTCGGGCCAAGAATTTTGCTCCCGATGCAGTACGTATGGGAGGTGTACTCGATTATATTCGACCGTCATAGGGTATGATATACCGGAATGTGCGAAATAGGAATAGAACATAAGAGGAATGATTGCATAAAATAAATTTTTTATCTTTGTTCGAGACCAATCATGCAGGGCTAACCTAGATGCAAAGTATTACATTATCTCAAATCAGGTTACACTTTAGACTTGTATGAACAAGGTCTCCCCCTCGCCTAACATTCTCTAACTGAGATTCTTATAGTGAAACATAGAACCCAAGTCCCATTGTTCCCATTACACGACATCTAGACACACACACTACCCTCTTTTGTCACATCATCATCTACTATTTGGATATTCAGTAGTACTTAAAATATTAAAACTTATATAGCAAATATCATCATTATCGAAAATAATTTTGAGAGTTTGATTCAATCTACCACTGAAAGAGTGGGTGAAAAGAATAGGACCCTAATTGAGTTAGTGTGCTTGAAGAGTCAATCAAAAAACTCCTATGCATGATGACTCATCAACTTTATAGTTCCATCTTTATTGCTTTGTGATTCAAGAGTGAATTCTCTTGACCCCCTTAACTACTTAGTCTAAGTGCTAGTAAAATTTGGACCCGTAATTTATATACAATGCCCAAAGCATCTATCAGATCATATTTTCTTTCTCTTGTCTGCATATTCAGTTTGCAACTGGCAGCTTAGATGGCTTAATAAGATAGTAGGGCATACACCAGCATTTTAACTTAAAACGGTTTCATCCATTCTTGGCTGTCCATGGAGTCTCGATTCGGAATTTCATGGAGTAATGAACGGCTCTATACTGTTGCCTTTGCCTCCAGTACAGACCCGATCTGATTCTTGGCACGAAAGAAAATCATGGAACTACTTGGATGCAAAAAAGGGGAGCAGGGAAAAAGTCAACTTTATTACGGTCATTTTAATATGCAATTTGGTATAAGGTTACGTAATTGACGAGCGAAGGTCGCCCAAATTTAGGAAGAACATTCTCTCGATATGAAAAATTTATTTACAGACAGACGAATAACATTTCGTGCTATGTACAACATAAAAGATTGCTACTTGTTTTGCTCTAATGCGCATTCATTGAGAGTCTTTCCACAGATTTCCTAGAATTTGTAACTATGGCTAATAAGCAAAACGTAATGGAGATCCACAGTTACTTTACATAGTGTATTTATCATTAATTATTGCATTTGAATCTGGTTCGCATAGAATACGAATTCAGGTAAATTTTTGTCGAAAAACATGAAATTCATTTTCTATGATGGTCAAATAGTTAGAACTCTTCTGGCAATTGATAATGCAATTGACTAAATGAGAGCAAACCTGGAAAAAGTGTGAGAAGAAAAGCCTAGACTCGATGACAGTTATAATTCTAGAGAATGGTTCAGTGATGAACTCTAACAAACCAAATGTAGGATACTGCATTCAACATCACAAACACAAATTTAATGCAGATTTTTCTCTTTTCCTGCTCTTCCGCTACTCTTCTTCATTTTCCTGAAAAATGAAAATGATTATTCATTTAGAGCCAAAACACAGATTAAAACAAAGAAAAAAAAAATTTAATGCATACATTAACCAGGCTGCATTATCTTACATTTCTCACTCCTATTATCATCTTCATTTCCTCTACATTATCTTCGGTCCAAATCCTTTGTTAGATTATCTTGACTTTCAATTTGAAGAATTGTGGCGTTTAGAAAAGTAAATGTATCCACAAGGTTCATATCTGTAGCTTATAGTCAACAATCCACCCTTAGTAATCTATCCTTATTATCCATCCTCGAGATCTGACAACTACCAAAAAGTTCAACTCTTCATCAATGTCTGTTATGACTGATTCTAAATCAAAATTCCCATAGTAATAGAAGGCATCTTTGACAATCTGGCCTAGGAAAGAAAAGTAGTGCAGGAACTCTAATAGCTACATCTCTGTTGAAATCAGGATGGCTAATCAACTCTCTCAGGACTTGGAGCTCTAGGCTAGCGCTTTCTGACTTGTCTGACCTCGTCAGCCGTCCAAAGAAATACCATTTCAGGAAGATCGGTTGATGATTCAAAAGATTCAGAAGATTCAGTTGCAAATGGATTAAAAATGAAAAGCTCCTCATATCCGGGTACAATCTCAAATGGAGGAGAAATTGCATCCCAATCCCCATCTGATTCTTCTTCCGATTCAGCTGCATTATGAACTTCCTTGTCCTCATCCGATTCCGCCTCGGGTTCTTCTAAATCTACTTTTCGGTTGCATTATGAGCTAATCATAAATCGTCGTCATCTCCTCGTAATTGGAGTGCATGTGTCGTGGTACTTCATGATCCTCGAAATAGTCCCGAGATTCATTCTCCTCCGGTCCCAATTCCATGTTGGCCCCCAACTCCATGTTAGGGCTACTGATTCTTATTTCTTGCAGTAAAGGAGACGCGGTGCTTTTTGAATTTATTTATGTTTTAGATCACCAATAGAATAGAAATTAAAAAATGAGGCCCAAAAAGTTCAAGAATAAAAAAAGGTGTACTTTGGGGAAAATAATTCCTATTTGGTGCCTACCAACTCAGTGGACCGTGGGTCCCACTGCATCTCTCCACAATCTCATCTCTCCCTTCGGACCCTTCCCCTCTCTCTCCTCCTCTAAAGAATATGATAATTTAAAAAAAATTATTTTTTTTAAATATAGAATAAAAATAAATATTACCAAACTATGACACTTATTGACAATTAAGCCTCACATAGTTATCATGTCTTCAAAACACGATTTTATTGTGAAAATATGAAATCGTGTTTTGAAAACGCATTTCAGTTTTAAAATATGAGATCATGTTTAGGGATGATATGATGGGTTTTTGGTCTCTGCCTTACACGCTTCTCTAATGGGACAGGTTTGTAAAAAACTTAAACAGGTATGGATGGGTTTGAATTTGGATTTGGGTTTAAAAAAAATAGGCGTGCAGGCCCACTCACCAAGCCCAAGAAGTAGGTTTAAGAAGGTTACAAACGGGCTCGATTAAACACCGGGCTCTGTAGGCTAATGAGTCAGTTCATTCGCCCCAAGGGCCCGATAACACAGACTGACCTAAGAGCTCATATCACAATAAATCCAAATCCAAATCTCACTAATAAAAGTAAGATAATTCTCAATAAGCGCTCCCTAATTATCCACTTTATTTATCGGCCGGCGATAAGGGTAGAAAATCTCGTCGATGGGGAATCCTTTGCAAGTCGTTCGATTAGGAAAATATCTCTTATAAATGCGGGCCACCCCATCGGTGTAAGGTACGCAGAACATTCACTCTCTAAGCAGTTAATCTTTTCTTTCCACATGAAAGAATTGACTTAGGCATCGAAGTGGCAGAGAGGCGCCGTCCTCTTTGTTTCTTTGTTTTTGCGACGTGCGGTGTCAGGAATGAGTGGCGTCGATCGCTTATTTCCGATCCGGTTTCGATTGAAAAAGACATCATCAATTATTATTATTACTATTATTATTATAGTGGAGACAAAATGAGGCAAGTCGGAAAGTATATATATATATAAAAAAAAAAAAAAAGAGAGAGAAACAGAAAAGAGAAAAGTGGAGTTAGCGGAGCAAGACGATAATTAAGAAGAGGAGAAAAGGAGGTGAAGAAGGTGGAAAATTGGAAGATAGATTCTGTAAGTTTATTTGTTATTTATTATTTTCATGTTGATTGGATTATTGTTTATGAATGCATTGATTTTTGTATATAATTATTATATCATGATCATGGAAATTGGTTTATGGTATTTTAAACTTAGATTATTTATCCATTCTTATAAGTTGAGATTTCTTTTTATCTCTTCATAGATAGTTCGATTTATTCATAATTTTATTTATTTCATTTTTATAACTAAGCAATTTCATTCTGATATAGTAAATTGTCATGTCGGGTTCAGGCAGAGAGCCGCCACTCCTTATGCCCGTTTTATCACTTGAGATAGGCATGATGAACTATTTATTTATTGCATATTATAGTTAATTATTAACATGTATTATAGTTAATTTAATATTCCATATTAGCCATATTCCATGTTTAGCTAAAAACAATTCGTTTATTTATTTATTTGATTATCATACTTTTTTTATAAAAATAATAACTTTATCTATTCCAAAACGTGGTTTTAAATTTAGATAGGATTCGGTTGAATCATCTATCAATTCACAATATTTAATTATTTTATTGTTATAATTTTTCTTTAAAAATGTCTATTTATTAAAAATTTTAAATTAAATTTTCTTATTAAAAATTTATAAGTCAAATTTAGTTTTTCTCCAAAATTTATAATTCATATTCTTTATATTACAATTTATTTTATTTTCAAAATCCACTTTTATAATAGCCATAATTCCCTAATTTTCTATTCAAAATTCTCAAATATAAGCTATTTCTTTATAAATTTTCATAAATATTTTCAAACTTTAGTAAATAAAAAATAATAATAGAAATAATAAAACAAATTCATTTCCAAATTCTTATACTAATTTTAAAATTTAAAATTTCATAAATCAAAATTCAAAATGTCAATTTTGTAAATAAGATTGATTGATTTTTTTGCAAAATACAAATTTCATTGATTTTTCAAAACAACTTATTCATTTATATATTTATTTTATAAAACCAATATTTCAATTTTACAATTTCTTCAAAACAATATTCAAAATTTTTCAGTTTACATACAGTCAAATCAATTTTCTTAATCTTTCAGATTAAAGCTTTAGGTTTCCAAATTTAACAAATAAAAACATTTTTTTTAATCAATAACAAATGAAAAATTAGTTTAAAAAAAAAACAAATAAAAACTTAGTTTCCTTGTTTTCTAAATTAAGATTCAAATTTATAATTTCTCAAGTTAAAGCACAAGTTTTCTAGTTTTTTAAAAAATAGTTAAGTAAAAATTGAATTTCTTATTATATCTTAATTAAAAGTTCCAATGTACAAAGTTTTTAAATCAATGTTCCAGTTTCCTATGCTATATTTTATTTTATTTTATCTTATCTTAATCACCTAAATCCAAATTAACTTTTCCAATTTTATATTTAAAAATGCTTTAATTTTATAAAATAAGGCACAAATGTTACAAATAAAAAATTCAATTGTCCAAACTTCTTAAGTTAAAATTGCAAATTTCATAAACTTAAAAGTTCAAATTTTCACATTTCCTAAATAAAAAATTTAGTTTTCATAAATAAAGCTCTTTATATATATATATATATATATATATATATATATATATATATATATATATATATATATATATATATATATATATATATATATATATATATATATATATATATATATATACTATATATACTGCTATATATATATATTTTTCTAAAGTCAAGACTAAATCTCATATTTTATATTAAAATCTATTTAAAAAAATCTAATCAAAAATCGTTCCTCCATTTCTTTAATTAGTTTTCCAAATTTTTTTATATAATTTAATTTATATTTAATTCCTAAGTCCCAATTTAACTATTTGAAAAATCATAATTTAAATTATTTTTCTTCAATTTATCATTCTAAAATTAATAATTCAAGTGGTGATTTTTTCAAGCTATCCCTAGGCACACCTCCCCTTATTTTCCGCCTTGCTATCTCGTGACCTTTCACCGATCACATTTGTTTTGAGCAGAAAATGCAAAATTTACATCTTTTTCTTTAAATTTTTTATTCAATAAAATGGTTCTTGTAAGATATAGGTGTTATATATTTTAATGTTGTTCTGGAGTCTTATTGGGGCCGTTTAGTTTATTTGCAAATTTATAGGATTTATCACCGTCTATTATCTTCATTAAGCTTGAATATTGGTTTATGTTTTAGTCATTTTTATCTTTGATATATCCATCTATTTCATCCTATATGGTTTTTAGTCATTTTTAACTTGAATATTGCCCAGCCGGCTCATATTAAAGTCCAGATGGCGCTAAATGCCTATCGGTCGGCATAGTTAATACGATTGGCTCAAATAAAGCGAGAATGGAGCTACATGACTGTCGGCCCGGCATGGATTTAATATCGGCGTATATTAAAGTCGGATGACGCTAGAATGCCTATCAGGCCGGCATGGTTAATACCCGGTGGCTCGGAATAAGCTCGGACGTACATGATGTCGGCCCGGCTATAGTTAATATCGGTAGGCTCATATTAAAGTCCGGATGGTGCTAAATGCCCTATCCGGCCCGGCATGAATTAATATCAGTAGGCTCATGGAAAGCCGGGATGGGCGCTTCATGTCGCTTCAGGCCCAGCATGGTTAATATCCAGTAGGCATGGTTAATATCCGGTAGGCTCATATTAAAGTGCGGATGGCGCTAAATGTACTCCAGGGCCGAGGCATGGTTAGTACCCAGCGGCTCGTGAGAATAAAAGCTCGGATGGCAGCTACATGACACATCAGGCAGAACATGGTTAATAACCAATAGGCTCATATTAAAGTCGGGATGGCGCTAGAAGCCCTATCCCAGGCTCGGCATGGCTAATGTGCCCGGCCAGGCTCGAATTAAGAATCTGGATGGCTCACAAATGCTGTGAGTAAACACTTCAGCAATGCCCGGACTTATAGCTCTGGAGTACATGCAGCCAGCCAGTGCTAAACTTACGGCTCTAAGTCGATCGGCAATTTATAAAGGCAGTTATTGGCTCACAGCTTGTGCTTTCTTTAATTCACCGCTTGAGGCGGGCTGCAACGTCTTGTTCCCTCAGGTGGTGATAGAGCGGACCAGGCATAAGGCCGCTTCAAAGATCTCGGCTCAGGCTTTCGGTACGGCCAGTTTTGCAGGAAGAGCTGCACAGTTGACTTCCTTGAATATCGGAAAACAAAATGATACCCGACGACCTCTCACAGACAAACGGGGTATGACAGTATGTAAGGAAAGAATTTGGAGCCTAACTCTGCGAGTTCTTCAGCCGACAAGAGGGGCTCGTTGTGCTCCTCGATGACCTCGGCGGTCGGCGGGTGTTTGGGAAGCGTCTCACTGCAGTTCACACGGCTTTATATCGAGCACGCATTCAATAGATGCGTTAATTCTCTAGTCCGCCCCCGACTTTCTCCTTTCAGTGCAAAGCCATAGTATTTTCGGTGAAGAAGTATCAACGCGTAGGAAAAAGGGGGGCATTATGAGTACCATGGCTTTTAGGCCCAAAACCCGCCTCCCCGATAGGCCGGCGCCCGCATAGGCCCATTGCTTGGCCCGCCTCATGAAGCGGTCAAAGGCGGCCCATTACACTAAAACCACCACGGGAACCTAGCGAGACAGTAGTCTAAGGCTTGTGTGGGATCTAGATCCCCCCCAGTAGGCGCTCACCTCATATGGAAAATACGCAAAGTATATATTTATCCTTGAATTTCCTAATTTCTAAATCCTTTATTTGGAAGGATAATCCTTCATAAAGAAAAACATATATTATCCCTTAAAAGGATAATCCTTGATAAGGAAAAACAGATCTTATCCCATAAAAGATAATCATATTAAGGAAAAAGCAGTCTTATCCCACGTAAAGGATAATCATAATAAGGAAAACATATATCATTCTTAAAATAAAACGGAGATTTGGGGAATCGAAGGCCATAAATTGGGAAGATACATGAAGAAAGTATGCAATTCGATTATACAAACCTGTGCTTCTACCAGATTGTTGACTTAATCATCGGAGAGAGCGCGGTACTTGTAGCCGGCCGGATGTCGCCACTGGTAGCGGATCGCGCTTTTGCGAGGAGTTCGCATTCTGTATTTGCATTACCTCGAAGAAGATCAGACAAAAAATTGGTAATAACATTATCTTCCGGTCCACATCCCTCTATTGAATTATCTTGACTTTTTCAATTTGAAGAATTATTATGACGTTTAGAAAAGCAAATGTATCCCTAAGGTTCATATCTGGCAACATAGTCAACAATCCACGCAAGAAGTAATCTATCATATTATCCATCCGCAGGTCCACATTAACATAAGAGTTTCAACTCTTCATCAATGTCTATGATGGCCGATTCTAAATCAAAATTCATGTAATAGAAGACATCTTTGGCCAATCGGCTGGAAAGAAAAGTAGTCGCAGAGGAACTCACAATAGCTACATCTCTATTAAAAATCGGGATGGCCTAATCCAGCCCTCTCAGGACTTCCGACTCTAGAGCCAGCGCTTGCTCAACCAATACAACCATGATCCTCGAATTCTGATCCCACAGATTCATTCTCCTCCGGTCCCAATTCCATGTTGGCCCCCAACTCCATGTTAGGGCTACTGATTCTTGTAGTAAAGGAGACGCGGTGCTTTTTGAATTTATTTATGTTTTATTCTTGAACTTTTTGGGCCTCATTTTTTAATTTCTATTCTATTCTAAAACATAAATAAATTGAAAAGCACTTAGCGTCTCGCTGCTACAAGAATCGACCAGCCACAGCACATGGAGTTGAGAACGCTGCTCAGTGGAATAGTATATTGAGATGAAAACCGAAGTCATGGTGACAGACGAGCAACGCTAATAAAATCGGAAGTCTGAAGAGATTGATAGCCATCTGACCCTACGCCATAAAGCTGTGGAGGACTACTGCACTACCTCTTTCGAGGCAGTAGCTCAGATACCTTATGCTATGGAAACACGATTTAAATCGTGCATTGATGAAGGATGGCGCGGCGTTGTGTGGATCGAAGGAGATGAGCCTATGATGGGCCACGCTGCTAGGTAGTTGATGACATGTTGCCGAATATGAACTGCAGAGATACGACTAAGCGTCATAATAATTCTTCAGAGTGAAAAAGATTAAGATAATTCATGAGTTTGAACGGAAGATAGCGAGAAGAAGAGCAGAAGATGATAACGAGAGGAGGAGCGTAAGATAATGCGGGCTGTTTAATGTATGCATTAATGTTTTTTTCTTAGTTTTGTCATTGTTTGGCTCTAAAATGAATAATCATTTCATTTTCCAGGGAAAATGAAGAAGAGTAGCGGAAGAGCAGGAAAAGAAAAATCTGTATTAAATTTGTGCTTGTGATGTTGAATGCAGTATCCTACATTTGGTTGGTTAGAGTTCATCACTGAACCATTCTCTGGAATTATATAAGCTGCATAGAGTGCAGGCTTTTCTTCTCACACTTTTTTTCAGATGCACTCTCATTTAGTCACTTGAATTATCAATTGCCATAAGGTTCCTAACGATTTGACCATAAGTAGAAAATGAATTTCATGTTTAAACAAAACTTTACTGAATTTGTATTCTATGCGAACTGATTCAAATCTGATAATCAATGTAAAGTATTGTGGATCTCCATTCACGTTTTCTTATTAGCCATAGTTCTGAATTCTAGGAAATTTATTGGAAGAGACTCGATGAATGCGGCATTAGGGCAAAAAGCAATTACCTTTATATTTGTACATAGCCACGAAATATTATTAAGTGCAGTGCGTAACAAATTTTTGTTCTTGAGAGAGAATGTTCTTCCTAAATTTGGGCTTAATCTTATTGCCCCAGTCTGGAGACCTTAAACCAAATTGCATATTAAAAATGACGAGAATAAAGTTGGGACTTTCTGCCCCCTTTTTGCTCTGCCGGGTTCCATGATTTTCTTTCGGGCCCGAATTTTATCGGTGCAGTGCGTATGGGAGAGGCGAGCAAAATAGGATATAGAGCGTTCATTCTCCATGAAATTACGAATGGAGACTCCATGGGCCGACCAGAATGGATGAAAACCGTTTAAGTTAAAATCTTTGGTGTATGCCCTACTATGTTATTAGGCCATCCAAGATTTGCCGATTACCAAACTAAATATGCGAGACAAAGAGAAAGAAAATATGATCTGATAGATGCTTTGGGCATGGTATATAAATTACGGGTCCAAATTTTACTAGCATAATTCTAGACGGCAAGTGAAGGGAGTCAAGAGAATTCAACTTGAATCACGATGAATAAAGATGGAACTTATAAAGGATTGATGAGTCATTCTGACATAGGAGTTTTGTGATTGGGACTCTTACGAGCACTAATCTGAGATTAGGGTCGGTTCTTTTTCACACTACTAACTCGGTGGTAGATTGAATCAAAACTCCTCAAAATTATTTTGGATAATGATGATATTTTAAGAGATAAGTTTTTAATATTTTAAGTACTACTGAATATCCAAATAGTAGATGATGATGTGACAAAAGAGGGTAGTGTGTCTAGATGCTGTGTATGGGGGAACAATGGGACTTGTTCTATGTTTCACTATAAGAATTTAGGTTAGAGAAGGTGTTGAAGCGAGGGGGAGACCTTGTTCGCCTGAAGTCTAAGTGTAACTTTGATTTGAGATAATGGAATACTTTGCATCTAGAGTTGGCCGAGTGGCGTAGGATACGAGCTTGACATAAAAAATTTATTTTTATGCACCATCTCTTATGTTCTATTCTATTTCTGCACATTCTGGTATATCATACCCTATGATTTGGTCGAATATAATTGATACACCTCCCATGAGGAATGGAAGTAAAATTCTTGGCACGAAAGAAAATGTGGAACACAACGGATGCAAAAGGGGAAACCAATGGCGAGGAAAAGTCCAACTTTATTACAGTGCATTTTTAATATGCAATTTGGTTTAAGGTTACGTAATTGGAAGCGGCGAATTAAGCCAATTTAGGAAGAACATTCTCATTAACAAAAAATTTATTCTGAACCAACCAGAATAACATTTCATACTATGTGCAACATAAAAGGTACACTGTTTGCTCCTAATCTTTGCATTCATTGAGAGTCTTTCCACAATTTCCTAGAATTTGTAACTATGGCTGATAAGCAAAGCGTAATGGAATCCTGATTTACTTTACATTGATTATTGCATTTGAATGCGGTTACGCGCAGAATACAAATTCGGGTAAAGTTTTGTCGAAAAACATGAAATTCATTTTCTACGATGGTCAAATAGTTAGAATACTCTTGCGATTGATAATGCAAGTGACTAAATGAGACGAACTGGAAAAAGAGATGTGAGAAAGTAAACTAAGACTCTATAGAAAGTTATAATTCAGAGAGAATGATTCGATGATGAACTCTCTAGCAAACCAAATGTAGGATCTTGCATTCAACATCACAACACAAATTTAATCTGATTTTCCCTTTTCACGCTCAACCCCAGCTACTCTTCTTCATTTCTGAAAATGAAAGCCAGCTCTGAATTAAAATAAGAAAAAAAAAATTTAATGCATACATTAAACAGAGCCTGCATTATCTTCTGTTCCTCCTCTATTATCATCTTCTGTTCCTCTGTTATCTTCCGGTCCAAATCCCTCTGTTGAATTATCTTGACTTTTTCAATTTGAAGAATTATTGTGCCGTTTAGAAAGAGTAAATGTATCCACTAAGGTTCATATACGGCAGCATAGTCAGCAATCCAACGAGAAGTAATCCTATCATATTATCCATCCTCGGATCCTGACAATACCAAAGTTCAACTCTTCGTCAATATACTTGTTATAGTGATTCTAAATCAAAATTCCCATAGTAATAGTAATCGAAGGCATCTTTGACAATCGCTTTGGAAAGAAAGTAGTGCGAGAATTCTAATAGCTACATCTACATTTGAAATCAAGATGGCTAATCAACTCTCTCAGTCGGGACTTGGAGCTCTAGAGACGGTATTACTCCTTCAATACAGCCTCGTCCTTCGTCGGAAGAAATACCGTTTCAAGAAGATCGGGTGATAGTTACGATGGTCGAAAATTAGGTTGCAAATGGATTAAAGTTGAAAAGCTCACTCATATCAGAATTACGATCTCAAATGGAGGAGGGTGCATCCCCGATCCCATCTGGATTCTTCTTTGATTCATTTGCATTATGAACTTCCTTGTCCTCATAGATTCGCCTCGGGTTCTTCCTAAATCTAACTTCGGTTGCGTGTGGCGTAATCCTCCATCGATAAAGTCATCCTCCTCGTAATTGGATCTGTATCGTGGTACTTCATGATCCTCGAATTCCCCGATCCCAGTTCATTCTCCTCAGGTCGGTCCATATTTGGCCCCAAACTCCATGTTAGAACTCTTGATTCTTGCGAGTAAAGGGAGGCAGCGATTGCTTTTAGTTATTTATGTTTTAGATCATAATAGAATAGAAATTAAAATGAGGCTTGAAAGTTCGAGAATAAAATAAGGTGTACTTTGGGGAAAATAATTCCTATTTAGTGCCTACGAACTCAGTGGACCGTGGGTCCCCCTTTGCGCATCTCTCTCCCTCAAATAATATGATAATTTAAAAAAAATTTAGATATAGAATAAAAATAAATATTACCAAACTATGACACTTATTGACAACTAAGCGCCACATAGATATCGTGTCTTTAAAACCACGGTCCTACTTGTGAAAATATGTCGTGTTTTTGAAGCATTTCGATTAAAATATGAGATCATGTTTAGGGATGACAATATGATGAGGTTTTTCGGGTCTCTACCCTGCCCCTTCTCTAATGGGACAGGTTTGTAAAAAACTTAAACAGGTATGGATGGGTTTGAATTTGGATTTGGGTTTAAAAAAAATAGATGCCTTGAACTGCTCAGGAATCGAAGTAGGTTTAAAAGAAGATTTATAAGTAGGCTCAGTGAAACACTCGGGCTCGGCACTTGCATTAAAACCGAGAGCCAGTTCATTCGCCCAAAGGGGTCAATAACACGAACTGTACAAGGCGTATCTACTTGTCAAAATCAAATCAAATCTCCTTAATAAGGGAAGTAAGATAATTAAATAGCTAACCATAATTATCCCTTATTTATCGGCCGATAAAGGCGGAAAATCTCTCATCGATAAGGAATCCTTACCATCGTCAATTGGGAAAATATACATTATAAAATATCGAGGTCATCTCGTCGATTGGAGTGCCCGAGCATTGACTCTAGCGGGTTAATCTTTTCTTTACGTGAAAGAGTGACAGAAACGTCGGGTGGCAACGGGCGGGCCGCAGATCCTCTTTGTTTCTTTTGTTTTGCGAGGGGAACCACAGTGTCGGAGCGGCCAGATGCGACTGTCGATCCCAGCACGCTTCAATCCGGTTTCGATTGAAAAATCGTCGTCAGTGTGTGTATTTATTATTATTATTATTATGATAGTGGAGACAAAATGAGGCAAGTCGGAAAGTATATATATAAAAAAAAAAAAAAAAATGAGGCAAGTCGGAAAGTATATATATATAAAAAAAAAAAAAAAAAAAGAGAGAGAAACAGAAAAGAGAAAAGTGGAGTTAGCGGAGCAAGGCGATGAATTTAAGAGGAGAAAAGGAGGTGAAAAGAAGAAGGTGGAAAGTGGAAGATAGATTCTGTAAGTTTATTTTATTTATTTATTCATTTATTTATTATTTTTTCATGTTGATTTGGATTGTTGTTTATGGTGCATTGATTTTTGTATATAATTATTATATCATGATCATGGAAATTGGTTTATGGTATTTAAACTTACTTTATTTATCCATTCTTATAAGTTGAGATTTCTTTTTATCTCTTCATAGATAGTTGATTTATTCCATACTTTTATTTATTTCATTTTTTTTATAACTAAACACTTTAACTACAATATAGTAAATTGTCGCATCAGATTCAGATAAGAGACACTCCATAACTATCTGTTTGCTCGACTTGAGATAGGCGTGGTATTGTTATTGCGTATTATAGTTAATTATTAACATGTATTATAGTTAATTTAATATTCCATATTAATACATATTCCATGTTTAGCTAAAAACAATTCGTTTATTTATTTATTTGATTATCATACTTTTTTTTTATAAAAATAATAACTTTATCTATTCCAAAACGTGGTTTTAAATTTAGATAGGATTCGGTTGAATCATCTATCAATTCACAATATTTAATTATTTTATTGTTATAATTTTCTTTAAAAATGTCTATTTATTAAAAATTTTAAATTAAATTTTTCTTATTAAAAATTTATAAGTCAAAATTTAGTTTTTTCTCAAAATTTATAATTCATATTCTTTATATTACAATTTTATTTTTATTTTACAAATCCACTTTTATAATAGCCATAATTCTAATTTTCTATTTCCAAAATTCTCAAATATAAAACTATTTCTTATAAATTTTCATAAATATTTTTTCAAACTTTAGTAAATAAAAAATAATAATAGAAATAATAAAACAAATTCATTTCCAAAATTCTTATACTAATTTTTAAAATTTAAAATTTCATAAATCAAAATTCAAAATGTCCAATTTTGTAAATAAAAGATTGATTGATTTTTTTTACCAAAATACAAATTTCATTGATTTCCAAAACAACTTATTCATTTATATATTTATTTTATAAAACCAATAATTCAATTTTACAATTTCTTCAAAACAATATTCAAAATTTTTCAGTTTACATACAGTCAAATCAATTTTCTTAATCTTTCAGATTAAAGCTTTAGAGTTTCAAATTTAACAAATAAAAACATTTTTTTAATCAATAACAAATGAAAATTAGTTTAAAAAAAAACAAATAAAAACTTAGTTTCCTTGTTTTCTAAATTAGAGTAAAATTTATAATTTCTCAAGTTAAAAACACAAGGATTTTCTAGTTTTTAAAAAATAGTTAAAAATAAAAATTGAATTTTCTTATTATCTTAATTAAAAGTTCCAATGTACAAAAGTTTTTAAATCAATGTTCAGTTTCAAGTATGCTATATTTTATTTTATTTTATCTTCTCTTAATCCTAAATCCAAGTGCTTTTCAATTTTTATGTAGGGAGATATAAATAAACGTCCTTATAGCTATAGCGGAAACAAGAGTAGTTCTTCAATCTGAGGTAAAAAAAAACACTAGGGAAGCCTGTATGGAATGTACGTCTTCTTATCCTTCTCGATATCGGTCTTTTTATTTTCTTTTCTTCTTTCTACTCTTGAATAAATGTTAGGGACTTAGGGTTATGCCGTCTTCTTCTCCTTCTTAATATCGGTCTTCTTTTTTTTCTAAGAAATGTTACGGTTATACCAGCCAAATTTTCCAATAATTACCTTGTTTTAGTAGTTGATTTGATTTATATTCATTACTCTTCGTATATTTATTATGTATGATGCTTTACTATATCGCCTCAGTGATGGTATAGATCTTGGTGGATTCTGCCGCCTTCGATAAGATTGGTTGATTGTATCATTTCATTTATTTGTATGCTTTACGTGGATTCCTCAAATGTTTGATTTGCGATCTGTTTGTTTTTGTTTTATTCTTTATTACTTGATGGTGGTTTTTTTCCTTATTTTTACTTGTGTTTTTGTGGGTTAGGGTTTCATTATTTAGATCAGACAATGGGTATGTCAGGTTTGATTTTGATGATGTTGTATATTAGTTGAAATGGTAGGATGCTTGAGGAAATTATCTTTATTTGTTTATTTTGCTACACAGATTTTGGTGCAATCATCTACTAAGATTTAATTGCAATCATGGCGAACGAAAATCAAGAATGAGGTGAAGGAGCAAAGTTCTGAAGTAAGTTCAGTCTTTTGTGAGACAAAAACCTATAATTGCCTATCTGTGTGTGCAATTCACTGCTCTGTGGCTTGCCCATTCGATCAAGCGATAAGAGAAAGAAAAGAGGCTGTGATTGAAGATCCTGCTGATGATGGTATTGTCTATCCTTGTGAAGAAAGTGATGAAACTACAAGTATGAGGAGAATTAGATTTGTTTTTTTCTTTTTTTATTTTCCAAGATAAAGTGAATAAAGTTTTTAAGAAGATGTGTCCCTTAATGTTGCTGATCATAATCAATAATTTAACATCTCTTATAACTTGGCATGCTGGGTGGTTAAGGTTTGTAAGTTTACAGCTAATTAAGTTTGTTAAAGAGCACGATATTCGTATTAAACCCAAACCTTATAAGCTTGAGCTTTTAACAGAGCTTGGTTTGGCGAGGGGTCCTGGGTTCAAGCCACCTATATGTAGTTTGAATCCCCGTTTGTTTATTTTGAAAGTCCATGAAGGACTTTGTTTAGTTTGTTGTTTCCCCATGGCGCCGTGAGGAGGTGTTAAAACGTGATAGTCATATTAAACCTAAATCCTATAAGATTAAACTTTTAGGAGAGTTGGTCGAACATGATCGTTTAAATTGAGCGTATTTGGAGGTTTTTAATCATTTGAAGGACTTTTTTAAATTGGTTTGAAAGAAGATTTGAATCATAGTTTGACATATATATTGTATGTCATGTGCATATTTTTCCCCAGCGTGCCAAGTTATTAAATTATATTGGTCGAGTTAGCGATTTAGTGGTCATGTACTTTTAATGTGCGAAGCTTATTGGTAGGGTGTTCAACCTTCTTCATTGAGAATAGTTGAGAGTATATTTGGAGATAGGAGGAGCTTGCTAGAGATAGGAGGCGAGCAGGATATAGGCCATACCATTCGTCAAGTGAAAAGCTGATTCTTGAGACCATGGATCATTTACTAAGGCATATATATGCTCATGTGACATTTCTTCATCTATTAATTATATTTGATTAGCAGATATTGACTTTGTGTCTAGTCGATGTTCTATTGATCCATCTTTGGATGTATATATGTTTTTACTTGTTTTTATAGCAATGGGTGAGTGGGAATTATATCTTGTAGAAGGCATTATTAGGTTGTTTGGTTTATCATTTGCCTTTTTTTTTTTCTCAGAAATTTGTGGGCCGCTAGATCGTATAAACAAGGGTTCTTCTTGAACTTGGGACATGTGGAACCTTAAAACGACAAAGATTAGTTCCTTGAAGGAAGAGTTGCTGAGACTTATAAAGGAATGATAAGATATACGGTAAGCACTTAATCATGATTTGATTTATTGTGTTATTGATATCTGGATATGGGTGTTCTTTTAGAGAATAGATGTTTAGGAATTCAGCCGGCGTACCCTAAAGTCAAGCCATGGCCGGAGATGTAAACAAATTGCCGAGTTCCTCTGTTAGGAGGACTTACTAAATATTACAGTGATTCCTTTTCTTAAGAGGAGCTCAATAGCCCGTAGCGAGCGTCTAATTACTGACAATAGGCACCGTTTCTTTCTTGTGCTTAAGGTCTTTCTAAGATTCGCTAAGCCTGTTCAGGACCACCATCCGGAAAGGTTCCCCTCCTCCTTATGGCAAGTTTCTGTTCTTATCTAACAAGATATGATTACTATATATATATACATAGGCTCCTCTATTGTTTATTTATTATGATTTCCCGCTTGTAAGACACTATCATCCCCCCAAGGGCTGCCCTCGCCCTGATTCACCTCCCCCTGTAGTAGTAGTAGGGAAAATCCAGTTGGAAATTCAGAATGAAATCGCGCTGCCTGCCACAAGGATGAATTGACTGTTTCTGTAGTTAGCCTATGACATCTTTAATTCTTGTAGTACGGCTATTTGGTATGTCAAACAGGTATGTAATATGTCCTGAGTGCAAAAGTTGGAATACAGTTCTTTCTAAGGCGGGTTGTCGCTTCTTTCTCACATGCGAGCAGGTAATTGATCTCTCCAAGTCTTGGGATATTTGTATCGAGGAATTCTTTGTTTTGTTTTGTTTTCTGAATAATAATATTAAATGAATGACTTCAAAAGTTAACCAAACACCGCATATTGTGTGATTAGGTCTGTAAGATGGTAGGTGTCAGCAAACAGTTTAACTCAATCAGGATGATTTATAGAAAACACTTCGTGGGGGTGGAGGCGGAATAGGCCAAATATTGAGACATTGAGCTTGGATAAATATGTAGCTATAGTTGGTACATGTAGGTATGTGAATGGATATGGATATATATGTAGATGTGAATGGAATGTTTACTTTGCATGCCTTATATACATAGCAAGTTTGAAAAACCTTTTTTCAAACCATTGATCTAAGCAGTTTAAATCATTTGTGGGAGTAACATGAATCAAAGCAGCAGTTCTGCTCATCAGAATGTTAAAGTGCTGAGGGATCCCTGTGGCAGCTGTGATTTCAGTTCTGGGTCAATAGCACTTTGAAGCTCATTAAATGTTTACTTGATTTATTTAATATTATAAAATTAAAAAAAAATCCAAAATTTTAATGCAGCATGATATATTTTCAATTAATAAGTACAAAAATAAAAGATGATGATGATGATGATAAATGATAGTGGAAGGGTTTTATGGTAGTAGACTGACTACATGCCTTGAGGCTATAAGGAAGTAAGACTAGTGGATATGAATCTTTGGGCCACAAGAATCAAGATAACCTTATCACACAATATATCACACAATATGGCTGCATGCAGGAAGTGATCTCAAGTTGGGGTATTTGTAATAATAGTCCACACACTCGTTAATTTAATATGGTGAATTTGGTATAAATAGTAACCAGATCATGATTTATAATTTTATACTGTCATGATTAACAATTGAATTGACGAGAAAATTTCTCAACTTTCCCAAGCATTTCCATGAAACTAAATTCATGTTACACAATATATTATTAGTTGTGAAAATATATATATATAATTAAAACCTGTTATAGTTCCTTTAGGTGTACTAATGTGGTAGTAGTAGTGAGACATGAGCAATGTTGGGGCCAATATTATGTCTTGCCTTTTCAGCAGATTTCATTTTTATTCTCTCACTTTAGCCAATTCTAGAGTCTTAAGACAAGGCAATGAAGACACTAGCAAGAATGTCAGCTTAGAGCATTTTCAGATCTCTAACTTAGAAAGAAGAGGAGATGAATGTAGTTGGAGATTTTGAGGCAATCTTGGGCCTATCCTCACCCGTTAACCATTGGCATCTTTTGGATAAACGCGGACCAGTTGGAGTGTTTGGGTGTATGGAGGGTTCAGATTGTGAGGGAATGCATTTCTTCTGGCAATGATGTTAGGACATCAACGGGATTTGGGTGTTCAAGTGGAGGAGAGGCCATGCCGTACAGCTTCGCTTGGTGTCGGCCTGGCCTTTTGCTTCTCCAATATGAGCCCCATGCCACAACAAACACTTTTTCTTTTTCGCCTCCATATGATTCTAGTTTTGAAGACTTGAGGTTATTATTATCATCATCATTTTCCATATAAGCACATATCCTGTCAAAACTTCATGAAATATATTTCAAGATTCATTAACTACATAAATTACGTCTTTCATGAACAGGAGATGAAAGCACTAAGGATAGCACTCTTTGCAAATCAATGTTGTTGGGTTTTCACAGCCCAAGTCAAATCCATATATATGAACCACACCAAATCACACAACCAACATAAATGTGAATATAACATATCATATCATCTTAATTTGTTGCAATAATATTTTTGAGACTGATTTCTATTATTACTATGATATAATGATATTGTGATATTCAACGGAATATAATACCATCTTCTGAAGGACAATTGCTAAATACAGTATCTTAGTTGAATTCAACAATGATTAAATATTAATAGATAACTTAGTCTTCCTTAGCAAATCACAAGTGAAATGATCTAGTGAACATATATATATTCTGAACCAATATTTCTTGAGAACTTAGAGAAGAACTATGGAGTCGGTATGATTCTTGACAGCAAAGTAAATATTAAATATCATCATAGTTTGAATGGTACCACTTTAGAGAAGGTATCTAGCAGACCTCTTCAGAAAGATGAAGTAATATTTTCAAAAGTAAGATTTGAAAAACAAATGTCATTTATAGCAGAATATACTAGCTGAGAAAGTTAACAGTCAAGGTGACTGCTAAAACAGCTGAACTTCTTCAGATGTTTGTTGCCATATGACTCTTAACACTTTTAATTGACAACACCGAAGAACAAAAGTAAAAGAATGAGTGAACTACCTATTTGAACAGGAAGTCAAGTATTTATTTATCATAGATTATATTGATATCCAAATATTATATAATTTAACGTCAACCACAAGTCCACAACCATAAAACAGAAACTGAAGAATTGAAAATCAAATAAATTTAGCGTAGTTTACTAAAGTTATAATTAAAAGATTTCCTAATTTAGTCTCAGTGTTGGAACTTGCAATGATAAAAAAATTTCCAACTTATGTTGCAAATTTGGCTAATTTTAACTAAAAACAAATTTCAAATGCATTAATTATTAGATATTCATTTATAAAGTTTCCTATAATCTTTATAAATGCAAATAATCTGATGGGGTTTTACAGAAATGTGGCATGAACTAGACAAAGCTCAAACATCAGAGATTAAAAGCGGTACGATGCTACTTGATATTGATGGGCATATGTTGATCTGTCATGCTAGTATAAAATAAATAAATTAGACACAGAACTGACCTCCCTGTAGATTCTGAAGATTCACTTCACACAACCTTTGTAGATATTCCTTTTCTAGAGGGTTCACCAATTTTGATACTGTATTTCATTAACACAAATTTCTTTTGGTCAAAATATGAGTGTTTGACTATAAATGACATGTTTTCAGTAGAATCTGCACAACCTGTATCAAAGTGGATTGAACTTTCTTTCTACAATTAAGGTCCCCAGGTGGAAGGGATCACCTTGAAACCTTACATTATTTGTCATTTCACAGATAATGTTTGAGGATGACACACTAAGCTCTCATAGCATCGTCCCTGTCTTGGATCTTTGCATATGCATATTTTCTTTAATGCAAGATTGAATGGTTTGAAGAGTGTATATCATTTCATTAATACATTTTATTCAAATGAGCTTAAATAAATTATTTTCATACCAAGGTGCAAGACATATACCTTCAGTAGCTCTCTCTAACTGGGACTCTGAGGGACATAATTAGCCAAGTAACGGATAAACATTCGCCAAGAGTGTAGTGGTTAAGGGTTGCAAGACAAAGACAGACATCCTCTGTGACAGTAACTAGCTTGAATTCAGAATGCGAGGTGCTACTCAGATTCCCTTTCAATGAATAGAAGATAAAAAAGAAAAATAGAAAAGTACTACCACCATTGTTGCTGTACTTTTACAGTGTTAGATATAACACTCAAAGAAGAAAATGTGCTGGCAATGGGAACAGATTTTCTTATGATTTATTATTATATGTGGTCTCACTTAAATGTTGGTATTCAACTGTGTATGAGAAAAGAAAAGAGATGGGAATGGCATGAAAGAAATTATATGAAGGAAGCAATAAACTAATAATCCAAGAACTAAAAGCCCAAACACAAGAAAGGAAGGAATTATAGACCTCAATAATGAAGATAAGCCCATCAAGTGAGCTCTCTTTCCTTATGCCTCAACCATCAATAGCTCTGCAATTATCTCACAAATTTTTGTAATTGATTAATTCTCATCTCTTATATTCAACTGAATTGTGTAAGTTTTCAACATTGTATGAACTTTTTATAGGTAAAACTCTCGTATCAATATTAATATAGGGTTCATACTCAAAACATTACATGACTTTTGGAAAATATGACACTTATGATTTATTGGCCTTATAGCCCATTAATGATAACAATCATTAACCCTAATTATTCATAGGAACACGTGTACGATGAACTTAATGCCACTAGTAAAATTTTATTTAAGAAAGTAATTGGATTTTTATAATTCTACCAGTATCATTTATAAAAATATTAGGATTAACTCCTAATTCAAAAAACCATGGCAGAAGGGTTTGCTAATATGGAAACTTTTAGATTTCATTCTTTAATAAACTACTTTATCAGAAGAGTAAGGAAACAGAGGACAATAATCTTAGAAGACTGATGATATAATGATAAAAAATTGAGGTGTTGCACTCTAAAATTTGTGTTAAAGATAGATATGATTAAGCTATATAAGTCCTTCTGACATCTTTCAACAGGTATAAGACTCTCATTTGCAGAATAATCTATCAAGTATGGTTATAGTGTAAACTTACTCTTTGCAAAGGATTTTTCAAACTATAAAGTCTGGCTACTTCTAGTATGAGGAGAGTTCTGCTATCTTCAATAAAAATCAAGATGCCTCTAATAAGCATTGAGTGCTTGAAAACAAAATAGGAATAAATATCATTATATTCAATTTATGATATGCTGCAGAAGCTCAACTCTCAGCTATCCTTTACTATACATAGGAATCAACAAATCCATCACATGCAATGTAAACACTTCCTCAAAAGCTAACAAGTAATAAACAATTAAGGGTCAGAAGCTGTGCTTGGGTAATATCGAACTGTAGCAACTGAGACCAGGTTGGTGATAGAGGTAGAATACATTTCAACATAATATTTACCAAGAATAATACAATATTTACCAGAAGGTTCTAACAATAAACATAAATAAAAGAATGAGAAGGGTTGGCATTGAAAACCCTGAATTTGGAGACATACCCATATAACAAGGCACATTAGGGTTTATGCTTGCGCAAATCAATTACTCGTCAATATAAATTTGTGCTTTTCCTTTGGGCATCTTCTCTTCTTTATTTGAAGTTGAGACACATGAAGAGTGTTGACAGGTACGCCCAAATGTCAACCACAAATCCAACACCGATCTAACCAAGTTGGGGTTTCCTTGAATAGTGTGCCACTTTCAACATCTTCATTCTCTAAAAGGATGGAAGTTCTCTCTAGATGACATTGCTGAATACATCAAAATAGAGACATTTATATTACCTCTGGCATAGATATTTTGGGACTTTACGTTGTTTACATTAAAATAAAGTGGGTGTGCATTAACACAGTGATTAGAAAGCAATATCTTTTCTAAAATACATTTATAAAGATATTTACCTGTGGGTAGATGAATTATAATAAATATCTATTTATTATAA
>JAEQBH010004547.1:0-107720 GCA_016808115.1 Tetrastigma voinierianum
GTTTTGTATTTTGGCCGTAACTTGCTCATTCTTATCAGGTTGAGTGATTGAAGTGTAAAATTAAATAGACTTCAAGGAAAACCATCCATATAGAAATGAACTTATCGTGATTATGACTCTAAGTGACCCAAAAATCCCTCGAAGTGGGACCGTGGCCAAACCAAACTACGGTTTTGGAGTGTTGAACATAGAGAAGTCAGGTTGTTCGGACGTAACTTGAGTTCCGGTGCTCGAATTGGAGTGATTCAGTTTAATAGAACCCTTAGCACCTTGGCTTTAAGTAGTATAAGGACATAGTGTCAAAATATGAAGTTAAGACCCCGGAAAAAATGATAATACAAAGCATCCCTAGAAAAATCGGTAAAATGACTAGTTGGCATAAAATACCATAACTTTTATTACTGGATGATCGAATGGATTGATTCCAATTCTAAGTAAAATAGATTCATAGAGGAATAAAATATGAATGAGGTGTGATTTCATACACATCATACTTCATAAGTATATGAAGTGCTATATGTAATAACCGTGAAACAAAGGAAAATATAGAAATGCAATATGTATAGATATGTTCATAAAACATGAATATGATATTAATATAGGATATGTCCTTAAGATATGATGAAGTATAAGTCATAAGATATATGATAAGATATGATAGGATATGTCATAAAGATACGGTAGTCTAAAAGTACACAATTGATAGGCACATATGAATATAAGATTATATGTTGTGAACCATATGATTGTCATACGTAGACGAAAGATGGAACATGATGAAATATAGAAGTATGAATAGATAAAGACATAGCGGGAATATGTAAATGATAGGAATATATGATAGACATAAGAAGAATAAGATGGAACATGCTAGGAACACATGATAGAAATGCGTAAATGCTAGAGCGATAGAGATAGTAAAGATGACAAAGCATAAGAATAAGTATATGTACATGAATGATAGGCATAGTAAAGACATGTGAGTAAAGTAATATGGAAGAGTATATGAATATAAGCGTATACGATGTAGATATATGAATAAGTAGAGCATACATGATAAAAATATAGAAAGTATATGAATAGATGAAGACATGTGAATACGTAAATGATATAAAGAGATATGAATATAGAAAATTTATATATGAATCTGAAGTGCATAGATACATTCATGATATATGATAGACAAAACTAAATGATAGAAAAGATATGACTATATGTAATATAGAGATATATGAGAGCCAAGTAATATGAAACTACGGATATGAGAACTAATACGAGTAAAGTAGCGATAGTATATATCGTAAGCAAATATGATAACAATAGTTATTCATGCTTATGAGATATGTCTGAGAAAATGTAATAAAGTTGATTATGCCTTAGGACACGGTAAGAAGAGAGAGGATAGATAGGCATGCCTATAGGGAAGATACGATTCTTTGCGACATATTCATAAGAGCGAGATGCTCCGAGAGGCCTGTTTGGGTCGATGACATAGATCCGTTTAGGTCAGGTGGCCCATAAAGTCACGCAAATGAACCCGAAATCAACTGTCTCGTACAATGACCAGTGCAACCAGTGCGGAGTAGCATATGGCATAGGTCCTTTGTCTCGTGCGGTGGCGATACCTTCGGGTATTAACAGGCGGAGATCATTGTGCCGTCTGGTGATAGTACAGTCGGGTACACATAGTTTCCCGTATCTGCTTCTAAGGTATTTGCAAACATGAAACCTAAAAGGAAATGACATGATATGTGAAGCATAGCACTGCTATGCGATGACAGTATAAACGATTTAAGAACAAGAGGTAATGTACAAGATGACAATTACATGAAAATTATATGAGCGATGCGATTAATATAAGAAAAAGCATATAGAAAAGCACGATGTCGAAATCATATGAAAGTATAGTATATGAAAAGCATAGTATATGAATATCATATGAAAATATATGACAACATATGCAAGTACATAAAAGAGAAAGCCATATGAAAAGTATAACAGGAAAACAGTATAGGAAATGAACAGTACATGAATATAGGTATATGAAAACAGTACATGAATATAGTATATAGAAAGTACAAAGTATAGAACACGAAAAGGATATGAACAAGTAAAGTACGGAAAGTAGATAAAAGAGAAAGGTATATGAAAAGTATAGTATATGGAAACCATAGGAAAATATAGTACATGAAAAGTATCCGATGAAAGCATACAAAAGTACCGTATATGAAAAGTATAAGATTGTAGATAAAAGTATAGGACAGTATAAGATAGGTTATATGAAAGTATACGAGATATGAAAGTATATGATACATGCACAGAATACGAACATGAAAGGAAATGAACATGATAAGTATAGGATATGTAAAGTATAAGCAGGAATCTTTGATAAAAGTATAGATAAAAGATATGCCAAAGACATAGAATATGTCTTAGAAGAGATTGACATCTGATAGGCAAAGTATATGTGATAGATAAGCAATTAAAGTTATAGAAATATGTATAGATATATAGAAATGCATATGAATAAGCTTGTGGCTTGATGCATAGGTGGTGGTTGTCCATGCTTAGGTTCCCCACTAAGCGTAAAGCAGCACGGGTGTTCAATCGGTGTGAGTGCAGAAAGAGGAGGCTAGGATAAGACATTCCCACATTAGCAAACGGTAGGCTTCGGAGATGAGTGCTCACCGGTATTTGCTTGCAATCTCGATGTTTTGTAATAGAAATTGTATTTAATATAAGTAAAGGGATACTTTGTATATATGTGTATATATGGTGATGGACACACCACTCGGTGGTAGTTCTTTTGTATATGTAAAATGATTTTGTTATTACGAAATTATTTGTATACAGTGCAGTGCCAGCTGCGAGAAATACAGTATATAGTATAGATAGTATATAGATAGTATGAAGTAGGCAGTCCCAATATATATAGATAGTGTCGCGCCCGGACTTGGTTCGGATCCGCCATTAGTTAGGACCCAGGGAATCAGTGACCTGCAGTACGAGTTTGGTTTAAAAAATAAAAAATAAAAAATAAAAAAATCAGGTAAAGAGTCCCAGCATATGATCTCACGTCCGGGGAACTTCGGTTCGGATGCATGTCCAGATTCGGACCGGGAATCGGGGGTGTGACATGTTCCCCCACCCTTGAGGCCATCATAGCGGTGAAAGTATCCGCAGCCGGATCGGAATTATTCAATCTCTTTCCTCCCGGTGGATGCAGTCATCGGTTCGATGTCCATGATTTAATGGAACTCACGGTATTTAGTATTGTCTCTTTTGCGGGTCGACTTTATCGAGATGGCCACCTCGAGAATTTTCATGTTGCGCCGGCGTGGGACTGTGACACTTTGAGGGGTATCGAGTGTATTCTTGAGGTGAATATCATTTCTTCATATTTCGAGCTTAGGTGGTCCCAGGCGGTCTCTGACGTTCCCTCGTCTTTTTGGGGACCGCTCTCTGTTTTCTCTGTTCCTCCTTGGGGATTTGTCCCTGTCTGCCTGCCTCCTGGGACTTTGTTCCCGTTTCTTGTCGCCCCTGCTCTTTTCCTTTCGAGTAGAAGAGCTCAGTTGCTTAGATAAGAGGGCTTCTTCACCGTTGATATACTTATCTGTTTTGGGACCTCGGCCATTGCTCGCTGAGGGTTCTTCGAGGATAGAGAACATTAGGTTTTCATTGCACCCCGACCACCGCGATGAAGCGATAATGGTGAATTTTTGTCGGGAATAGCCACCTTCTTGACTCTACGTTGAATCTGCGGACATATGACCTCGAAGCTCTGAGCTCTACTTTATGGTGAAGGTGATAACTTGGCTTCTGCCCATCCTTGCTCCGATAAAGTGGGAGACGACCGCGATGGAAATACGCATGAATTATATGAGATGGAAGGCGGCGAGTGCACGGTAAACGCCAAGCCAATATTGGGCCCTTTAGCGTGATAAGCGAAGGTTGGCCTGCCGTATAGGGTCTAATATCCCGTACGACTCCATCACGGTTCTTGTATGTGTTGAGGTGATCAATGGGGTCTTTCGTTCCGTCAAACGTTTCAATTTGCGGCATTCTGAATTTTGCCGGAATAGGGAAGTGCAGCACCCCGGCTGTGAACGGGGATTTAGTTTGTTGTACCAGGGCGTCCATAGAGGCTCGACCCTTTACCGCTTCCTTCATGTGGCTGAGCTCTTGTTGGATGTCCCTGAACCTCTACTCCCACACCGCTCCCTATTTCCTGCTGGATGAGCCCATCGCTTCTGTTGTCCCCTGCCATGCCTTTCCTCATTGCGATTCTCTCCGGGGGGGTTTGTAAGGATCATGCTCCCTAGCTTGGCTAGCCTCTCCCTCTCCCTGCAGCACCTCGGGGAGGGTCGGTGTTCTTTGTTCTTCTTGGGTGATGGGGTTTGGCCTTCTCGGACCTTTCGCGCCTCACAGGGAGTCTTTGCATTTACTGGTGGGTTGCTCAACTCTCGCGGCTGAGAGCGTTAGTTGAGTGAGGCGGGTACCTCCATCTCGTCGATATTAGCGTGCAGAGTTTCTAGTGTGCCTCTGGGAGGTCGGCCATCTATTTCGCCTTGTTGGTATGACATCGCTGGGGATTAGGCGTGGCTCCTTGTGTTAGAGTTGATACCATCGATCCAGAGTTCGACTTTATTTGTAAAAGGTGTCGTTCCACAGAGGCGGTATGAAGCAGATGATCTTTTCAAGTGAAACTAGTGGAACTGGCGGATTGCAGGTTGGTCCACTGTCTCTGGATGTCGAGCTCCTTTGTAAAAATAAGAAACAAAAGGATCGTAGGGGTTGCCAGTTGCCTCTCCCGATGCCTAAGTTAGTTATTCCGGAATTGGAAGAAGATCGGCTAACTTGGGGATGAAGTTTGTGGCATTACCTCTCGCAGAGTAAATTGGCACAGTATTTATAATGGGTCATCATGACAACTTTCCTAGTTTAATGATGATACAGAACGATATATTTCCTTGTTGGAGGATGATACGATATTTCTTCCATTGGACGATGGATTTTCTTTCCTTATCGTTAACCGATTAATAGGGATGGTGAGGAAGCGATGATTATGACATCTGCCACTGGTGGTGGAGATTAGGTGCTTTCAACTATCTGAATTCTTTAGGCTAATTATATTACCAGTCTTTTGAAGAGGTGAATTGGGCCCTCGTTCTAAGCCTGTGGTTGGAGGATATCATCAAGGGCCGAACATTGGTACTAGGCTTGCTTCTTAATCTCCTCTTAAGTCTGACATTTGGGCTTGTGTTTTGGGTTTGCGCGCCTATTAGTTTAAACCCGATCGTAGGCCAGCGTGATATACGTATATTTATTATCCTTATTTTTCGAAACAAAAAAATATTTTTCAAAAATTGTAACAAACAGACCCTTAGGATCATACTTCGACTTTCTAGTTTTTATACTCTGTTTTTATTGTGCTCATTCTTTCCCTTCTAGGTAAGGGGTGGCAATTCGTGTTCTGAGGGTCGTATCCAGTGACATGTATTATATTGTATTCGTCATTCGAGCAGCGAATAAACGAGTCAAAGATAATAAATTTAAGCGAATTAAATGACCACGACATGACAAATTATAGCCATTTATTAATTTGATAATTTAAAATAATATATTATAATAAATTCAGCAATATTTAACATATTAAATAAATTAATCTAAGGTTAAATATTAATTAATATTGTGATTAAACATGTCAAATTCCTATTATGGGAATTGACATGAATATTAAATGGGTTATACTTGTTAACGTGAATTCAACTAAAGCACGATTATATTCAACAAACCAGTAAAAAAACGTGTCAAAATCGTATTGTAGTCGTATCAAATTTTGGTAAGCTAACTTCTAGGATAAAAAAAAGATTCTTATATTGTAATTGTAAAACCTTACAACAAGCCGTCTTAGCTCAGCTGGTAGAGCGCATGGCTTTTAACCATGTGGTCGTGGGTTCGATTCCCACAGACGGCGTTAGTTTTTCTTTTTTATTTAACCTTAATACGACGTCGTACAGGCGGACGGGCTGAGCTGACATCGGAATTCGACCCCATTTTCCGGGCCAAAATAGTAGCCCGGCCCGGTCATAAATCAGGACGAATCGAGCCAAATTAAAAAAAATCGAGCCGTATTTGGCCCGGTCCTGATTTATGTAAGGTAATTTGTCAAAATCAATCCGGGCAGGCCGGACCGGGCCAAATGAGGTTAGATTTTTCCGGTCGGGTCGGGTTTGGAATGCCACTTTTTTTTTTTTTTTTTTCTCATACGACGTCGTTTCAATTTCCTTTCGAAATATCTCCACTGCATCTTCACAGTACGACACCGCTTCAACCTCCTTTCTCAAATATTCCTATGCTATTTTCCCTGTGCTTTCTATCACTTTCCTCGGAGCCAAACAGCCTTACCAGAACAGTCATGTTCTCCATGATTCCTACCGCAACTTTGCCTAGAGTCCCCTCCATAACTCCTCTGTTTTCTCCCACAAGGCCGTTTCTCCGCTGCCACTGGCACCGACCCATGGCCATGACAACTCGGAAGCATAGCTTCATCCCCATAATCTGCCCAGCTATCAGTTGGAGGAACCAAAAATCAGTCCAGCAAGAACAAGTGGAGACGATGACAATACTTCCCACTATGACTCTCCTCAAAGGGAGTGAACAAGTCACCTCTGTTCTCCAGAAATGATCACTCTTGTATGTCCTCTCTTCTTTTCTTGTCCTTTCTGTTGTAGCATCATTATATCAGCTGTAATGTAATGTAGTTCTCACATTTTATTTTCTCAGTGGGTTGTCATCTTTTTGTCTTATAAAATCTTCTATGTGCTCATGTTGCTATCTTGGTTCTACGGTCCTGTTTGGACCCTTTTTTTTTCCCTCATTCTTTCCTAGAAAGTGGTTTGTTTGTTTTTGGATTTGGTATTGGCTGTAAGAAGAGCCCTTGTCTGCTGAAGGAAGTAGTTTAGCTTTGAAACTGACATGAATGCCGTGTTTGCTTTTTGACTGAAAATTGGTGCAGGATATTTATTTATGGGTCCTAAAGTGATTGTGTTAAAAGAACTAATCATAAATTCATAATATAAATTATTTTCTGGGAACTATTAATAGTCATGGCCTGCCTTTTAACTGTTTGTGAAAATGCTCAATTGAACATGTCATGTTATGATGGTAAATTAACTTTCTGGTTTGGAGCTTTGTTACTGATTTTAGTGTTAGTATATGCGCACTTAGCTGCTAAGGTTGAAGTTTGCAAAAGTAAATAGGGAGACTACTGGTAAAACCAAGTGTCAGATTGTACAAAAAGTTTAGGCTAGATTCATTGAAGTGATTAGGGGTGCCCATATGCTGTTTACCTGCTCACTAGCTCCTTAAATTCAGTTTTCTTTGGCTCTCAAAGCCACCTATTACTGTCCTGGAGATATTTGCTAATTTTTTTTCTTGTTTTGATCCCTATGCATGTGAAGATGATTAGCTTGTTCTTCTTGGTTTCAAGTAATTTGGCATCAGTCTTACCGTTGCTGACAAATGATTTGCTGTCAGGATAAGACGTCTAGGAATTTCTTTCAATGGGATTTCAAAAAGGGTATCAAAAGGTTTTTCTCTTAATTGTGTAGTTATAATTTTCTGTGCTCTATTTTGTTTTTCCATAGGTGTTGGACTAGTTGTTTTTTAAACTCTTCAGAATCTCATAGTGATTAATATAGAGGAAGTCTCTTTGTGCACCTAACACTTCATATTCTATGTGAAGATTGTTGTAGGGTTGTGGGAAGGGTTCAATTAAGTGGTTTGTATTGGGTTTTAGGTCAAGCCTCTGGGAGATTGCCAACTAGCAACTTCTTTGGGAAGTGGTTAAAGCAGGGCTGGGTTTTATGATGAAAGATGAAAGGTTAAAGGGGAGAGACCAGTTGTCAGAAAACAGTATAATGTAGAAATGTACTATTAATATACAAGGAAAGATGTTTTATATATAAGCTTTGGGTTTATTATTGATTGGAGTAGGATGTAAAAATAATTAGGGCTGCTTTTGCACAGCTTGGCTGGTTTTGTGTTAGGAAAGGTTGCCTTTGTTTTTACCCTTTTCTAAGCCGCTTTTAGTGCCTCATAATACAATCTCTTCAATTTATCCATACTCATATATATATATACTACATACAGAAAGAAAGAAGAGAGAGAGAACTGTTGACTATCATTTCTATGACCTTAATTTTGAAATATAAAAATGCTGGCATTTGCTGCTAAGTTTACGGAGATCATCAACTGAGTATCATGTTCCGAGTTATCAGATTTGGCATAGTTCGAACCCCATAATTGCTAGTCTGCTTTAGTTAAAACCATAGCCCATGTCGGTTATTTGCAACCAGTTCAAGCAGCCACTGAGCAGTATTTGAAATTTTCAGATATAACTTCTATATTTGTTTATCTGGTTCCAACCTGGCATTCTTTTCCAGGGTTTTGACTAAGAGGCCAAAGTTATGGTGCAGTTAATCTTTAAGTTATCTCATGTTCTTCTTCTATATGCTGCTTCTTTTCCCCTTTTTTTTTGCCTTTTCATAACGAATGAATAAATGTTATTAATCAGTGAGAAAGGAAGCAGGCAGCCAAAGTTGAGAATCCTTACCAGAAAGGAAAGATTAAGGAGTTCAGGCCTTCATTCACAAACCCATGATGACTAAGTATGAAATCTGCTGCCACACCTGACCAGAAATTTAGTGATATTTCTTACTTAAAGGGGAAGACGGATCTTGTAATCAAATTGATCAACACTAATTGAAGCGCCAGCATACTCATGGCAATAGATACCAAGGGAAAAGTGGATTCTGTCCTTAAGTCTCTCCAGTGTTTTGTCTATTCTTAAAAAAATGAAATAAAAACTAAAGCATAGTTAAGTTTGCCCTCAATCCAAATTGCTTCACTTCAGATGACTAGCAGCACAATGCCCAAATGCTGGTTTTCCTTTCAAATTCTTTCTTTTTTTCACGCATTTCTTTGAAAGGAATCTTGAAGATCAATTATTAACACTTAGTCTGCCTGTTGTTTTCAGTCTTCTTATAAACTACAATTTTGCATACAGCCAGTTAGGCTTTTGATTTGTAAATTTGGGTACCAGTTGGAAGATATGCGGACATGGATGAGAAGCATCTGAGCAGGGTTGCCTGAGTTGAGTTGGCTGCACAAAGGCCATTGGGAAGAGTTGATCAAATGGAGTCAGGGTTTATGACCTTTCGTTACATAGTTCAACTTGCTGAAAAGACCAGGATGATAAGGTATTTATTTTGACTTTTCATTTTTACTTTTACGTGCTTGCACGCATTGCTCTTTGGTGATCTCTGGCCTGCTGTTCTTCGTTTTATTACTAAAGCTCTCTCTTTCTTTTCTACAGAAAGCAGGAAAAAAGAATTAGATTGGGGGTGAGGTGAAAAATGGTTTCAGGTTTCATTAAAATTCCATTTTAAGCGCCCCAAAAATCTGCAAGTGTGATGGATGCTAACCACCAACTCAGTACTTCATACATTGTTAAACTTAGATGCATTTCTTATCTTATTCTATTTAGATGGGGAACCTGTTCATGGACACTCAGTGATGGCAGGAATCATTATACAACTCAAGTTAAGGCGGTTTATGGATGATTCTTGAAACCTTCTCTATTGTTGCATTAAAACTGCCTTAGAACATTTCACATGGATTTTTCATTAAACCTTCTTTCTATTAAATAACCAACTTAACTTACTGTTATAAATTGGTTTTGTCCCTTCTTATAAACTTTATTTACACAGTTTATTACATTGGTAAGGTTATTTGTCAGTTCCAGCATTCTCATCTATAATTTTTTCTTTTCTTTGGAAGTCCTCTTGGAGGTGATCAAGGAGGCTGTGTTATCCCGCTCTTACAAAAAAATACGCGTGAGATATTTTCCTTAGTTAATTTCCCTATGTTGTTCTCCTAAAAAATTAATTTCAGTCATTACCATTTATTAAATATTTAGAGTTCTTCTCTTCTCACTACAAGGTTCAAGTAAAGTGGCCTCTCATGAACTCCCAGAAAGAACGACCAGAATTACTAGCGGTGGCTGCAGAGTGTGAATTAATATTTAAAAGTATCTTGAGTTCACCTTCCAGGGAACTGAAATCAAATGAGGATAGCTAACCAAGCTGTTGATTTCTGGAGTAAATATGGGAAAAACATTAGTTCCTTGTTTTTTTTGTCATCTCTCTCAGAAATCTGAGTTATAAATTATCTTTTAAGAAATGTTGCTCATTTTGATTTTCATTTTCAGGTAGATAAAATATTTATTTTTTGTATTTGGATGATTATCATTATACTGAACATTTATAAATCATAATATCTTCTGGCGATTATAAAACAATTCTTATATTGAAGATAAAGTCTGGCTGTCTCTTAAAATGTTAATGACAATCTGAGGATAGAAAATGAATATTTATGAAAGAGGATATGGCTATAAATGGGGTTTGTTGTTTGCCCAATCAGTTGGTTTCAGGACCTTTAGACTAGGTCTTAGAAACCCAGAGTGCTTGGACCTCTTAGCCATACCACTCACGGCAAGCCAGTTATTTCTGTCTTATCATTTTGCCCCTCACCATTAACATCATCCAGACATCTTTCTCTTCTGATTCCCCCATAATAGTTCTTCGCCAAGTTAGTCTACACAATTGCTCTTATAATAGTAGGAGGTCTTGTATGGTACATGTGATAATTCCAAAAATGTACTTCCTTTGCATCTCTCATCTTATATTAAAATATTTAAAAACTATTATTCACTGATATCTGCAAGAAGTTTTGGAGAAAATTAATCGCTCTCTTTAGATTGGGTAATCTTTAACTTCAATTCTCTAATGGGTACCTGCCTGCTTCAGCAGCCCCAATTCTGTTTTATCACTATCTTTAGCATTCTTAAGCTCTGTTGCATTGTTATAGGGGTGAAGAAAGGAAAGAAATAGAAGGGAGAAAAGTGAATGAGAGAGATTTAGCTCCTTTCCTTCTATCATTTATGATATCTATTTCTCATAATAATAGAGATAAAAAGCTACCTTTTGGTAAAAATATTAGTCTTTATTTAATACTCTATACTATATCAACTTATTTGCAGACAATGCCCCCTTCATTACATTCTTCCTTACAGGCTTCGTCGTTGTTTCTGATGCAGCTACTTATAAATTCGGTTTTGATCAGGAGGAAATATCGGAGGCTCATGATGGAGTGGAATACTAGATGAAAAGGAATGGCCATGGTTTCAATCTCTTCTAGTCAGAAGATTTGTATTATTAATTTATGAGTATATTCAGATTAACGAGGTCTATACCTTCAGTTCTCATGGCCTAGCTTTTTTCTTGGTAGGAAATAATATGAGACTTCAACTCTGTCATGAAGAATTTTAAACATTTCCTTTTAGAATTTACTTTGTTCATTGTTGTCCATCTATGTTAATTTCACTCATCTCAGATTATTCATCTTACAACCACCATAATTTTTGATGTTAAAGTCAAATACCTCACTCTATCCTTCAAATGTTCTTCTTTTTCATCACCTCATATTCAAACTAATAAGAAGTGTGGAAATTTCAAATCATGGCACCTAAGTATGTTTAACTCACCCTCGGAAGTGGTGAAATTTACCGTATCGACTTATGATGATCAGTTATTGGTGGCCCTGACTACTGGTCTACATTCAATCCAGGTGAACTTTATTGTGAGTTGGTTGCCATGAGAAACCCTGGAAGGCTTTAGTCAGGAAATGATAACAAACGTGATCTGAAAAGATGAAGGAATTTAACCTTAGTGAAGGGTGAAGGAGATTCCTAGTAAATTGAAAAGTTTTCCTGGGTGGATTAAACGAGGTGAAAGTTACATGATATAGATCATAAAGGGTGGGAAAGAAGAGGATTGATCAAGTTGATTGATAACTAAATAAACATTCTAGGAATCATTAGTTTTCCATTGATTGCAGTCCAAATACATAGGTAAACCTCTTTATATCATGCCTAACATCTTTGTGAGACTGTCGATATAAGGTATGATCATTTCATTTTGCCATTATTAATTCCAGGAGTTTTTAATCAGTTGACTTCAGGATTTATTACGAAGCAGTTAATTTGGTGCAGAAAATTAAACTCTAATTTGTTTTGAGCTTGTTCTGATAATCATTTTGCATGCCTCATTATCAGCTTTTTCAGGGCCACCAGGGTCCTTCTGGTCATCAACCAGTTCTTCCATGCTCTCTCTTTTGTATAAGTAAGCATGGATCAAACTTATCCATACAACTTTTCCTTCTTCTGTTTTGCAGGTGTTAGGTGTGCCTCTCTACCTGCAAATATTCTCGGCGCTCTGCAGCATAGCCACCTGGAATGAGTGAACCTCATTTATTTGTAGCTCATTTACTGCTCCACATTGCATGTTGGATACTCTAGGTACCACTGTAATTTATACCTCTCTTCAATGAAATCCCCTCACTCTTGCATCAGGTTCATCCAAGAAAACACTACAAATTCTTTAAATATACTTTTCTTGGCTTCCCAAACTGCCTGCCATTGCCTTCTTTCTGAAGTTTTGCATATATTCAGATTACTAATCATTGGAACATTGAGGTCTCAAGATGGTACTTACCTCCTTACTCTATCTCTGTTCTTCTAAAGTTCTCATCGAACCTACAGAATATAACTCATAAACTGTAAACTACAACCATCACAAAATCAGCTATAACTAAATCATTCCACCAGGTTGGTCTGCTCATATTTTCATATTATATACATGTCTCTGCAAAGTTCTGATTACCTCCTTGTAGGAGCTTATCACAAAGTTTATCAAAAGCAAACCTTCATAGGTTTCTGGACTATCCCATGCTGAATGAATGGCTCAAACTCCTGGTAATTGGTGAAACTGTTCGCTTTTTCTTTTTATCGTCTTCTCTTTGTCTCCTATCTATTTGGATTTTGTGGAGTAGAATGGGTTGGCACATCACTGTAGAGTAGAATTTGACTAATCTAGAAGGACGAAACAACGATGAGATATGAAAGAAATGAGAGAAATGAAAGAGGAGTTTGGTTTGTTTTCAGCACATTGTCTATAGCAGAGGAAGCCCAGCTCCAACCTATCACCTAAACTCCAACCACTAATGAAGCTAAAGCCATGTGATATTCTATTTCTTTTCTCTTCCCTGTGCGTGGCATATTTCATCACTTCATAGATAATGGATTAGAATCATGCTTCTCTAGTTTCTCTCCCTTTTTTCTTTTTCTTTCTTTCTTGTTCCCCTTACTCCTTCTTCTCTTTCTACCTTACTTCTGTTCTCTACTTTGATGAAAGGATTATCTTTGAAAAGATGAAATAAGTACATGCTTCAAACCTTAAATTGGAGAATGAGAATTGAAAATTAATCTAATCCTCCCTATCATATTTTCATTTCCTTTCTTAAGTATTTTTTTATTTATTTTGTTGTTCTTGCAATATATCTGTACTATATTCCTTACCAAATATCTATTAAAATTTACTGGGACTCAGACACGTTTGTTCTCCCACTTGATTAGAACTCTAACCCACTAGTTAAGTCTTTTCTTATATTTTCATTTAAATTTTTAAATAGATGTAAAAATAAGATTTGCGAGGATGCCTTATGATAACAATCTATTCAAACATATGTTATAGTACTGTGTCTAAAGACATGGTTTTTCACCAAATACATTTAAAGATTAAGTGTTTTTACCTTAACTTCTGAGTGTTAAGAAACTTTCTTATATCGATGACTTGTCGTATGAACTCCATATTATGTAGATGTATTTTAAAGTCAAGAGAATTAATCTAAATCCAAAATGGACAAATGCATACGACTAAGTACAGATTATTATATATATAATTTCTACCCAAATACTTTTAAGAGTTATATGGTTAACCTTTAATCTCTAGTTTATAGTGAAAATCAAATAAAATAAATTAAAGTATTAAAAGTGATTGGAGACAATGTGAGAAACTCTTTGACTCATTTGAAGTAATTTAACATAAAGAATCAAGTAAGCGTTATAAGGAGGGATGTGTTGGGAAAACATTGAAATCAAAATCAAAGGCAATGATGGGTAGATTGAAGATCCAATTAAGAGAGGCATGTGGAGAAAGGGAAAAAAAATGAGAGAGATGATTATTCATTAGGATTGTGAAGGAACAATCTATATCTCTCTATATATAATATATATATATATATATCATATATATATATAACAAAGGCAGAAAGAATGCACTTTCTTCCCTCAATTATTAAGCTTCCAGACTTCCCCTTTTTGTATCAGCATTCATACAACTCCCACCGACTTGATTTATTCTATCTTCTTTATTATCAATGTATAACTATACATCTCTAGTATTTATTTTATTCAAAAAAATATTGATTTTAAGTTCTGTGCTAAACTAGGGGAAAAAGTATGTATTCCATTTACATGATGTCATTCTGAGGATATCAATGGTACAATGTAAGAAACTGTAAAGGGGTGATACGGGTAGTGGGGCAAAATCTCTCAGATGATTAAGTCGTCGAAAATGCGAGAGGGGAAGAAGAGGGAGTTCATATAAAGTCATTCTGGGACCACTCTCGCTCTTCAGTCCACGATTTATAGATCGAATTGGTTTGAAATAATCTCATACCACGAGAACGAGAATTTCTATTTTTCATATTCAAAGGCTAATTCTTCATATGGATTATCTTTCATATCCGGGGATTATCTCTCCAGAAGTATGAGAGTTTAGAAGTTGGAGAAAATTCGCCGGATAATATATCGTTTTGCGAGTCTTCAGCTTCTGGGGTGTTTAAATAAGTAACCATGAAGCCTCCCATCATGGGGTAAGAATAACAGTTGGGGACTTGAAATCGGGACGGACGTCTTAAACTTTTAAGATTTGACCTTTTCCAAGCGGTCTTTGGGAACTCTCCCATCAGGGGGCTATTCACTAGTTTGTATTGTGGTAAATGGATTCCTCTTCAACCAACTTGACCACGAATTATCAGTAACGATCTAGATCATGATGATAAATAACATACCATGTTCAAATTTAATAATTATGTGCATCAACAAAAAATTGAATTTTATACCTGTTTAAAAAATAAAAATAATTTATCAGGATTCAAATATATATAACTATTAATGTCTTGTATATTAACTAGTTATAGTGAAATACGTTAACTCAGTTCATCAGTTTCGTATTGATTAATCTAACAATTATTTTTTACGAAATCAGTGAATCATGTGGTCTAATTCTTGTGATGTATCCGCCGATTATTTTAAAGAGTAAATAAATCGATAATGCCACCACTTCATTATTATTCGATATAGTCTCTTATGCCCACGTAAATATTTTATATATTTTTAATTTTTAATATAAAGGACCAATTGTGAGTTTCTATTAGAACTCATTTTTTACCTATTAAATGTTGATTAGAAAGCGTGGTTACATTTCTATTAAAAATTAAAATGATTAAAACTCGACTCTAAATTAAAATTTTAAATAAAAATTTAACTATCATAAAACATAAGTAAAGGCCTCTTGAACAAAGTTTCAAAGTTAGCCAAATGAATATTTTGTTTTATAAAAGGGTTATTTTGAACCCAAACTTCTTTTTATTTTCTACTTACATTGTTTTTATAATCATTTCTTTCCTTTTTTTTTAACTCTTGTTTTTAACTATTCAGTTTAGTTTATAATTCTATTAATCAATTTTATTTGCCAAAATATTTTTATGGGATTATGTTATGCATTCTAGGGAATCCAAAAGCTATTACTTAAAAATGTATCTGATAGAAATTTTTTACTTTTTGCTTAAATAATTTGTTTTTCAACATTTAAGTTTTGTTTGTTTTTTTACTTTTCATATTGTTGAATTTTTAATTTTTAGTTCAGATTAAAAAAAATCAAAATATTGTTTTTAAATAATTTTTATTAAGAAAAAACTAAATACTTAAATATGAGAAAAAATCTACTATCATTTATTCATCAATTAGAAACTCAGATGATCCATGCTAGTATTAACTCTATATATTTTAAAATTTTTATTTAGAATCTATTGTCTCAAAATTTAGATTTAAAAAGTTGATTTTTTTATTTTTTATTTAAATAAACAACTAAATACTTAATCATACTCATGTATTAATCTTATATTCATTACCATGAGGATTAATTTTGCAATAAACCATCTGGATTCCTTTCTATGATTTTTACATGTAAAAATTATTTTTTTCATATTTAAAATTTTGAGATGTCACTTCCACATCTTATATAAATGTTAATGATCTTTCTAATTTTAAGACTAAAACTTGAAATAGAGAATCGTTTGGATCTTAGAAAGCAAAAAAAATGCAGAAAATAAAACTGAAAAAATAATAAAGTGAAAGAAAAAATAAAAATATAGTATAAGTTAATAAATTATTTTATTCTGACATAAAATTAAACTATATTAGATAATATTTTAAAGTATATAAATTTTCTGATTTGTTATATTTGATTTTTTTAATTTTCATATCTCAACTATATAGTTTTTCATTTGTCCGAAATACTTACTGAGGAATTAGCACCCATTGTCACTTACACCTCTTATCTCTATTTTTAAAAATTAAGCTCTTATATTTTTCATCTTAAAACAAGCTCTTATATAAAAATATACCCCTATTCTCATCATTAAAAATTCGTCTTCAAGAATTTGAGCTAATAAACTTTTCCAGTACTAATTTTATTCATCAAATGTTAAAAGTCTATCTATATTGAGGTCCCGCAAGTTTTTTGTATTTATATATATATATATATATAGACGTTGCTATCATTTTTATTTTAAAACTAAAAAAAAACAAAACATGTATTCAAAAAGAAACTAAAAAAAACAAGAGATGTATTCAAAACGAAACTATAAAAAACAAGAAGTGTATTAAAAACGAGCTTTTGAATACAAACAAGAAAAGTGTTTACACTATAAAAAATTCAAAGAATCACTTGTGAATTGACTACAATGTGCCTAGAGATTACAGATGTTTTGCCTATTTTAGTCAGCAACATATATATATATATCTATTAATAAGTTCTAAAATAAAAAGTATTATTTAATTTAGGTTCATATTGAAAATTTCTAAAAAATAAAAGCTATGGGAATGTTTGGTTGAGTTTTAGATCGAAATACTTTATTTGAAACAAAATTATAAAATTAGTTTGGAAATCAAATTAATGTCCAAAGTAATGTGTAATATGTTTATAATAAATGGACATCGTGATTAGAATTAATGAAGAATCACTTATTGTAAGTATTGAGTCTATTGTGGCGTCTCATTCATTATGGCGGTAATTGACTGCCAGCAATTTTTAATAATAAGTGGGGGAGAAAGAAAACGGAGAATTAAAATCAAAGAATAATATTGCTCAAGAGATATGGCCAGACTGAAAAAATTTAAAAATCAAAATGCAGTATTAAGACAACAACAATTGAATCAAATTTAAATTAACGGTTCGTGATTGTGGCATTTCAACTTTTGAAGGAAACATTTGCAATGAGAACAATGGCATTTGCTGCCCATCCGATCCCTCTGTGGCGCAAACAACTAGTTTGGATATTAGTTTATTTGAGAAAAACTAAGATTCTTGTTTTTCCCTCCCAAACACTATTTACGGTCTAAAACTCTGTTTGGTTACTCCTTTTAAAACCAAAATAGAAACATCATTCTTGTTTTTTATTATCTTAATTTAATGTTTTTTATGTTTTTCTGAGTAGCAAAAAATTGGAAACCAAATACGTTCTCTTCCAGGAACCAAACAAACCCTATTTTTTTTATTTTGAAAGGGAAATTATTTACAATATTTTGTAAATATAAGACATCGTCATGAAATAATAATTTTATTATTTATTTATCTTTTTTTTTAAGTAAAGAGGGAGTGAAACATTCGCAAAGCCAGTGGCATTAGTCATCTTTATGATGAAGTCGCATCTAACTCAAATTTCCAAAAACATCTACCTTCCTACAGTTTATGCTTTACTTTTTGTTAAAATGTCATCTTCAAGATGTCTTTCCAAACTCCCTAAAACTATAATTTGATGCAAAGTCATGTTATACTTAAAAACTTTTTTTTTTTTTACAACATTTTCCTTCCAAATATTGACCTTTCTTAAATAATTCAATTTTATTGATTAAGATTATAACCTATTAGATAGAAACATATAAGTGACATGAGCGATGATGTAACATCCAAGTTAATAGCAAAAATGATCGGCTTAAGGCATACACATTAATGATCTAACAATACCACAATCTGATTGAATCTGTAGCTCACATAACATGATTTGATGCGATAAGCTATAAGTTGAACTTTTATTCTCGAACTATCGACAAAAGCATGGCTACCGTGATAACACAGACGTTTGCAATAGGCTGTACAAAACACAACCCCAGCGGGTTATTGATAAACAACCACGAAAAATAAAGGCAAAACCCAGATATGAGAAAGAAAAGCGATGAAATTGGTGATTTAGGGGTCGAGAATGACAATTATACCCCATCTCTGACGACCAGGGCTTTATGAGGCTCGAAATGTTTTTTAAATAAAAGTGTTTTGTAATGTTTGAGGGAGACTAAATGTTTAACTACAATCAAATGGTATAAACTAGTTAACTTTCAATTACCCAATATCACATTCTACTTCATTCCTTTATTGAGAAAATTTTTCTAAATGAGAATCAATTTTTACATTTTTAAAATATCATTTTTATAGTTAAATTCAATAAGATTTTAGACTTTATTGATTTTGATGTATTAATATCTCTGTGCTTCAAATTTAATGTCCAACCCCATTTGCTATAAAGGATTCTGGGTGTTTCTTTTTTGACTTTCATTCAAAAAAGTATTAATTATTTTTGTGTTCTATGTTTATTAAAAATTTTTATCTGTTACTTTATTTTTGAATTATTCTTCTCTTACTCTATAATTATTTTTAAAACAATCTAAAATAATAATTAAAAGTTCCTTTGATAGTGATTCTTAAAAACAATTTTAGCCTAACTAATATGTTACTAAAAATTATCATATTTGTATAACAAGTTATTTACAAATTGTTTTATTGTAAATAAAATTAAAAAAAACTTTCTAATTGAAAAAAAAAATAGTTTTAAGAAAAACAATAGTACTTTTTGCATCATGGAAAGCATATATTACAATAAATTCACATCAACTCAATTCGATCTCTTTTTCATGTTATGTGAAAAATGATTAATGTTAAAACACTAAATTAACCATTTTATTAAACTTAAACATTACTATAATTTTTACTAAATTAATTCAAACAATATATTTTGAATATGAAATTTAGATTGTATGTGAAGAATTCTGCTAATTTGATTGATTATGACACATCAATTTTAGCTTTCCCTTTGAATAGAGGGAGGTGTGTCTTATAATATTAGCCACAAAAAATATCATATTTTTATAATTTGCTAAAGTGTTTTTATTCTAAAATAAATAAATCGCAATAAAGGAGCTTATTGAATGTTTTAAAACCAGTTCTTCATAATATTTTTTGAAAAACGTTATTGTCATCTGAATTTAGTGTTATTTGTGAATTTTCTTGTTCTCCTTATTTTTCAAAACAAAAAAACATTTTCAAAAACTATAAACAAACATGCCTTGATTTTCTAATTCAAAAAATAGTTTTCAATGCTACATGATAATAACACCCCCTTAAATGTTTTCATCCAACTCGATTCGATCTCTTTTTCATGATACACAAACAATGATCAATGTTAAACACCAAATTAACTATTTTATTAAACTTAAACATACTTATAACTTCCACTAAAATTGTAATTAAAACAACTAGTTTTGAATTGCTGACGTTTAGATTGCACATCTTGAAAGAGTTAGCCTTAAATATGATTGATCATGACATCCAATTTAGTGAAAACATACCAGGAACAGAATCTCTGCCTTAAATATTAAAGTTAATTCTTTGTTCCTTTCTTGCTTAATAAAATATTTATTCCACAAATATTTAGGTATTCTCTTGTTTTTTTTGTGTTGTGTCGTCTTATTGTGGTGTTTGGTTTTATTAAGTCGTCTTATTATGACATTTAATTTATCTGTCTAACACATTCTGGCGTGGTGTTTCGTTATCTTGACCTACTTACGTTTTATTATTTGGAGCGATTCAAACAGCCCAGGGTTAGATTGGTTTGAAGATATCTCAAATTCATGGTCGTCGATCATCTGAGAAAAAGCTAAGTCGTAGATATCTTTGTGCACCTATGGATATTGACCTGAACATCCGTTTTATCTGCACATATTTGCAGTTATGCCGTCTCAGTCTGTGCAGAATTTAAATCAATAAGATTATTTTTCCTTTCAAAAAAAAAAAAAGCTTTTCTCTAAAAATTTAATTAGCTTTTCTCTAAAGTTTCAAAGCCCAAAAGCCTTAAATATTAAAGTTGTGTTATTTTTCATTTTCTTGCTCAATAAAATAGTTATTCCACAAATATTTATGTATTCTCTTGTTTTTTTTTCGTGTTGTGCCATCTTATTGTGGTGTTTGGTTTGTCGTCGTTTTATTGCAGCGTTTACTTTATCGTCAACTTGTTATAACGTGATGTTTTCTGTCTTTAATATCTTTATTTGTTTGGAAAGCAATCAATAATCATCTACTCAATCAGGTCAAAATATCAGTTATAGTCTTAATTGCTAAGAAGCTGGAATCGTAGATGCTATTAACTGAATATTGTTTAATTGTTGTAGTTTTAGCATTACAAGTTCAAAACAAACTCAGTTGTAACAAACCATGGCAGCGTTGCAAAGTTCAAACAACAGCAGGTCAATCGGTGAGATCTGATCATGGTCATCGATATCTAAAAGCTGGAATCGTAGATATCTATACTGATATTGTTTCATTATTTGTAGTTTTTAGCATTGCAAGTTTCAAAAACAACTCATGCCATATACGAACCAGCGGCATTTGCCAGTTCAAAACAAACCGCGGTCGATCATCCCGAATAATTTTCATATTATGGTCATCAATATACTTTAAGCGAATTATTCAATCTTTTATTAACCTGAATATTGTTTCATTATTTGTAGTTTTTAGCATTGCAAGTTCAAAAACAAATAAAGCGTTGTAACAAGACAACGAAAAACACTGCAAGTTCAAACAAACAAAGCGGATTCGATCAGTCGAATATATCAGATTATGGTCATCGGTGATACTAAAAAAAGTTTGGAATCGTAGATATCTTTATTCAACACAGATATTGTTTCATTATTTGTGGTTTATACCTTGAGTTCAAAAACAATAAAGCAAAAAACGAACCAGCAGCATTTGCTAAGTTCAAACAAGCGGCGGATTAAGTCTCTGAGTCGAATGTCAGGATTATGGTCATCCAGGTATTAGCACAAAAAAGAGCTGGAGATAAGTAGATATCTTGTGCTGAATATTGTTTTGATTATTTGTAGTTTTATACTAGATTAAAAATAAATAAGATTTCTAACAGAGACAACAAAAACACTTCCCCAAGTTCAAACAAGCAAAAATTCAGTCAATGAATAACTATATAGTCATCCAATATACCAAAATGGAATCGTAGATATGCTATTAACCTGAATATTGTTTCATTATTTGTAGTTTTTAGCATTGCAAGTTCAAAAACAAATAAAGCGTTGTAACAAGACAACAAAAACACTATAAGTTTAAACAAACAAAGCGGATTCGATCAGTGAAATATATCATGTAGTCTATGAAACTTACACAACAAGGCGGAATCGTAGATATGCTATCCTTTAATCATGCTATTATTTGTAGTTTTTAGCATTCGCGAGGTTAATAACTAAAGTCTTCTGTAAGATTAACAGCGCAGGATTCAGCGAGCAAAACCATGAATTCGATCGATTGAAGATATAATTATGGTCGTATTAGGCTAAAGAAGCGAATGTAGAAATGTTATTAACACAGATCTGTTTTAAATTATTTGTACATTTCTATTCAAGTTCAAAAACAAATAGAAACTGTAACAGCGGCAACACTGCAGGGATTGTAACGAAGACGAAAAAACCACCAAACTACCATAAGACAGCGAAAAAGCAATTCGCCGAGTTTGTAACAAGGCGACAAAAAACAGCTATGAGTTCAAAAAATAAACAAAATCAAATTGATCGGTCATAGATATAAGATTCTTTGTTATGATACCTGAAGCCAAGGAATCGCCGAATATCTGGCATTAACACGAATATTGTTTCATTATTTATAGTTTTTAGCATTGCAAGTTCAAAAACAAATAAAGCGTTGTAATAAAGACAAGCGAAAAAAGCTCTTTATAAGTTCAAACAAACAAAATAGAGTTAAATCGAGTGAATATAATAGATTATGGTCATCAGGTATCTTTAGAAGCTGGAATCATAATATATAAATAACATGAATATTGTTTCATTATTTATAGTTTTTAGCATTGCAAGTTCAAAAACAAATAAAAAGCGTTATAACAAAGACAACAACTGTAAAGTTCAAAACAAATAAGCGATTACGTCAGAAATGAAAATATCGAGATTATGGTCAAACTATTCATAACTACAAAAGTGAATTGTAAATCTCTCACTGAATCTCATTATAAAACTTTAAAGTTTTAACATTGCAGATGTGTCGGAAGATAAATTATTTTCCTTAAAATAAAATTAAAAAAAAAAAAAAAAACTTTTCTCTAAAAATGGAAGCCTCTGCCTATTTAGACATTGGAGACCTTTGGTCAATTCAGCATGAATATGGATAGGTTTTCTCTCAATTGGTTTCCAGCCCCATGGCTAACATCCTACCATACTTTAGTGTAGAACTGAAAGATATTAAAAAACTTATTTTTGTTACTTTGCAAATCATGGGACATCCTATAATCCCCATTTAATTAAGATTTTAACATTACTTTTATTTTTTTTATTCTAGATTTTTATATATATTACTCAAAATATGTACTCTAATGTTATATTTAATGATATGGTGATGTCTATCAATTATTGAAATATTTCAATATTTCTAAATTAAAAAAATAATAATAAAATCTTTCAAAAAAATAATAATAATAAAAGTTACTTGATACCTTATAATTATGTTTAAGAAAGAATCATTTTATTTAATTTATTAAAGTACTATTAACATCAAATTTATTGAATTTAATCCATCAATTTTTTTTATAAATAATAGTAGTGACAACATATTCTATGCATGGTCTTATGAGAAAAACTAAAGAAAAACACAATAAAAAAATATAATAAAAATGTTAAGTATAATAATTTTTTTCGTATTGGCTTTTCAGAAGGAAATAAAATATAATTAAATTTAGTTAATGTTTTATATACTTTTAATTATTTAATCTTTTTATAAAATAAAAAAAGAATACTAGAATGTAGGGGTGCTTGGTTGAGCTGATAACTTATTCACCCCAAATTAGCTCATACATGCTACTTGGTAAAGAATCCTAATTAGCTATCGATAGTAGCTTTTTTTGATCCGCTTTTATTAAAATATCAAAATTCATTTTTTTATTCCCTTTCCTTATTTAGATAAAATACTGTTTAGAAATTCAATGATTATTTAAAGGTACATTTTAGAATAATTTTTTCTTTATTTATAGTTATAAATTTTAATAATTTCATATTATTTTTTGTCATTTTTTCTATATATATGTGAATTGTTTTTATATCTATAGTCTATCTGGAGTAAAAATTAACTTCTTATTGTTATATGAAGCATCCCAAGATTTGTATTTCTCTCAAAATTCACCGGAAAAGAAAAATTCTACAATACTAATACTGACTACAAAGCGGGGTGTTTTATACTACTAAAGTCTGCCACGTGTTGTCTTCTTATTGGCTTTTGATCCCACACCCGATGAAGCGTGGCGGCATGGAAAGCCAAGTGTCATAAGCGGATCTTGAGAAGAACGGGCGTGGGTGATCACAAGTAGGTGGTGGGTGACTAGGGGGTGTCAAAGCGTGTTGGGTTGGGTTAAACGGTTCCGCGGGTTAAAGCGGGTGTGGGTTGCGCTCGCCGAGGTGACCAGTTAATCATAATGTTAAGCGAGTTGACAGTTTATCACCCGAACGGTTGGTATCACCAAACCCAGTTTGTCGGTTAATGGGCGCCACGGTTAATCGTGTTGCCTATCGATCGCGACCATTGAAAAATTACCGTGACGACGATTATTCGCGATTAGCGGGTTATACCGCAGGTTATAATATCACGAACTAGCCCATTGATGCGCGTGTTAAGCGGTTAAACTGTTTTATCACCAACGTTTAAAGTCTTTAAACGTTTGTATACAAACGCGGTTAATGGGTAATAGGTTAATCGTGTCGTGTTGGTACCCTTGAGCCCTAAATCGCTGACTAGTAGTTTGACTAAGTAGTTTCTACTAAGTAGGAGATCGAGTCTTAATGCGCATGTTTGGCTTAGGGTTGGGCCCAGCTGTGTTTAGGAGTGATAATGGGGTGGTGTGAATAGTGAGGCTTGAATTGGATTGCTATGATGCTTTGGGTGTGGTGATTCCTCATTGGGCCCCCAAAGGGCTCAATTGGGCTCTGACATCCATCCCCATTCCTGACTACTAACTATCAGTTCATTCACTGAAACCATATCTGCAAAAATGAATAGATGTAAAAAATATATATATATATTTTTAGAAAATTTAAAAAATAGTGGAATGAGTTTAAAGTGTTATAAAAACAATCTACTAATTTTAAATGTATTTTACAATTTCTTTCCTTTTATTTTCCTTCTCTATTGTCTTTTAATTTGCATGTTGTTTATGTTTGTTAACTAACAAAATATAAATCAATATAAATAAAATTACTTAGAAACTTACATATTTTAAAATTATTTAATCTTTATATTGATAAATTAAAATAAATAAAAATTGGTTTAAAAATAATAAAATAAAAACAATAAATTAAATTTATTCTAATATTTACCTATTAGTTTTATTTCCCTTACATTTTCCCTCAAATTTGCCGAGAACTAACCATAGCCTAAAGTTTCATGTAAAAAGAATATGTTATTCAAAAGCCATTTTGGGTAGCATGTTCCTATTTAAAAAAATGTTTATTCTTTAAAATATCTTTGAAATTTATATACATACTCAACGAAAAAATCATTATTAACCATCTCTGACAAGGCACATTCAGAACATTGCTTCAAGCATCAGACACTACCTCCCTAATTCTTCTAATGTTAGTATACCAAACTCTTGATATGCTTTACAATACACTTTTCTAATATAAATAAATTTATAAATTAATTAAAAAATTATAAAAAATTATAAAAAAAATAAAAAAATCTTATGGAACATTCTAATTAACTTTGTCACTCCAAAAATGGATCAGAGATTAAATTTGAATTCTAATTATGGAATTAAGAGTTAGAAAACACACCAACTTTTTTGTAAAGTAAAAGCTTTCCTCTTGTAGGACCTTCTTATGAACTATGCCCAAATCATTCCTCTTCTTGAAATGACACCAAAGTCCTTTTATTCTACTCAAAAGGTGGTCACAATTTTAGATAGATGCTTTATCAATCACATTATACTCTTACTATTCTTGTTATTCTTTATTTTTTTTATATATATATATAATAAGAAAATTTTATGTGGCTTAAGATTACTTGTTTGTTAATTAAAAAAGAGTTAATGGGATTTTAATGGCTCAAAGCATAACTATTTAAAAAATAAACGGGATGAATCCAGATAGAAAGTGGTTTGTTTGAAATTGTCTGCATTAAATGAACTCTAAGTAATCTCTTTTATTTTTAATTTCCAACAGGTAGCTAAAGCATAATTCCAAGACATGTTTGATTTAGATCTTGGGTCTTTTAAATTATAATTAAATATAGAAGTTAACCAAATATCAAAAAACTATCTAATATAACCATTTTAAAATAGATACAGGATGATTCGGGTGTTTTTCATGACCCCAATAAATCAAATTAAATGTTTATATTTGAACTATTGTCCTATTACTAATATTTTCATAAAAAATTATTTAATATTTATGTTACAATGTTAAATTAAATTTAGAAACTATATTTAATATACATAAAGTTTTTGATGACATTAGGCTATGTCACTAATAATATGTTTCTTTACTACTAATTGGTTCCACTTGAATGTTGATAAAATGGGGTCCTTTTTGGCAGCTTACCACGCACCTAAATTAAAGTACATAAAAATTGTTAGCATTAGGAAAAGAAAACCAAGCCTCAATAAAACGCTCTTCCACCACACAAGGTTTAACGCATGAACGTTTATAATGACTAACTATGGGGATATACTCCCAAGTTTCATCTGCATGTGAGAATTAAAATTCTCTATATCTCTATATATATACCATCTCTTTATAGCATATATCTCTCTTACTTCTTATACCTATATTACTCAATATTTTTCAATGACTTTAAAGAAAAGGATTAATTGGTGAAATTGGGCGGCGGGTGAGTGGATATGGATAGATGTGATTGAAATCGAATATATGGGATGATATATTAAATAAATACCATTATGGCTCTCAATAAAGGGTCAAGATATTCAGTGATTAATTTAAGTTTTGGAAAGGCATAATTAATATATTATAAAGTGTGGGCATCGATTTTACAGCTTGAAACAGCGTAATTTCTATATTTGCTGTGGTTCATCTAGTAGTGATGCCATCTTCACCCTTTTAACCGTTAAATTCTCATGGAACAGTGGTTTTGGGATTATGAGTTTTTATTTCTTGATTATATTGAAAATAACAAGTAGAAAAACTGATGTCCCAGAAGAAGTACCTTCTCGAGCTGATTCATGTCACGAAATATCATAAAGTTTGGGCTAGAAATGGTAAGATATCTGATCTTACATTTATGGATTCAGGTCGCTTAACATATCTTATATTTGCATTCTGACACATTCATAATGTTCTGTTTATATTTTCACATGATTTTTATTTCTCACATTGGATCCCTCCTGTCTCTCTCTATATATATATATATATATATATATCTTTCTCTTCTTCTATATATATATATATTCGATTTTTATTGACTTTGTATTACATTTGGATTCATACCTCGAAAATCTTACTTTATTCGATGTCAAATTAAAGTGTTTATTAACCATTCAAAAGTATATTTAATATGATATTATTATCTTCAATTTCATTGTCTTGATATTAGAGGGTTTGTACTTTATTTTCCTTTACTGACAAATCAATTTTAACTTTAGCCAGCCACCATTACAACCCCAAATTCAAATTTATTACAGAAGTTCACCCATAAGTCTTCCTTTATAAACAGAAAAAAATCAAGTCTATTGTTATCTTATTAAATGATTTACTGCTTACTCCCATATCTATTTGATATTCATCTACTTTAACGGAGAAAAGGCATTGAGAAGGAGGTCTCCCATTAAGTTTACTACCAAATTAAGTGTAATAAAAAAGAATGATGATATTTTAAAACTTATATGCATGTACTCACCTTTCTCTCTTTTAGATTTCTTTTTCTTTTTATAAAAAACCCATAAAAAAAAATTGGGAAAAAATCTAGCGTTTACCGACACACTACATTCTCACCAATTCCTTTTATTTTATTTTTTTTCTTCATTCACATTTTTGGCTTTAGATCAACAAGTGGACCATAAAGCTTCTATGTTTGAAGTTTCTGAGAAAAGAAATGCTGAAAAAAGAAATAAAGTTAATTTTTCTCAACATTTGATTCTCCCTCTATTCTCTTAGAAAAATCATTACATAATTAAAAAAACTAGTTAGAGATTTATATACTGAAGTGGGTCTTTATTGTTTGAGAAAATAAGTGCAGTGGTAGTATGTTTGTTGTTGTTATTGAGTTAAATAAATTAATAAGCTTGAAGGTGCAAATAAAAATAATAATTTATTATTTTTTTTACTTTTCCAACACTATTTTCCTCAAATTTCCCCAGGCAAAGATAAGCATAAGGTTTTGTTTAGTGAATAGAAGAAAATAAACTTATTTTATAGTAAATTACAAACATAATAAAATATGAATATAATTTTGTTTTTATAAAGTAAATGAAGGGGAAATGCAGGGAAGGAATATTTAAGAAATTTAATTGAATATAATTGCAATATATAATTAATTTATTTAGAAAATTTTAATTATTTGAATCTTATTAACTCTATGGATTCTCTTAATGACAATGGAGATTTGAAAATATTAAAGCTTTATATAATTTAAATAAAACCAACTATATCAGACCATTTATTAGTTATTCCTACTGAAAATTGCTCTACCATCAAAAAAGTGTTTTGGAAAAAAAAAAGAAAGTATTTAATCAAATTTAGAAAATATTTTAAAGATCTAATTAATGTCTTAATGCAAACTTGGAAGATATTTAAGGCTTGGAATATTTGTTTAAAATAAAACCAACAATACTAAACCGATTTACTAGTGATTTTATAAATTATTTCTAATTTAGAAAGTGTTTTTGGAAAAAATTAAGTACCTAATAAAATTTAGAAAATATTTTTTAAAACCTAATTTACATTATAGATATATTTTAAAAAATATTTTAGAAAAAAAAAAAAATACTTTAAAATACTTTAATTAAAAATGCTGCCCAATAAATTTATTAGTGATATATAAGCCTCAAGACCTATATTCACTTCTCATTCCAATATATATATTTTTCTAAAATAGCAATAAAAATAAAAAATGTCAATCCAATTGTTAACGAATTTTATCTATATATTTACTTCTAAAAATAATTTTTAAAAATTAGCACCTTGATTTTACTGAATACTTGAATTTTCCTTTTATTTTAAAGCTAGACACTTTATTTATTTATTTTTTTATTTAAAAACACTTTTTAGGTTTAAAGGTTTTTGTTTCAAAAAAAAAAAAAAAGTTTAAGGTTTATAAGAGTACAACAGGAATAGTTTTCAAAAACAAAGAAAAAATCATTTTGGTATTATTTGAATTTACTTATTGTTTTATGAATTTAATGTTTATGTGTTTTTGTGGCAAAGCAGAACAAAAATATGGTGGTTCTCGAGGTTAAAAAATATCTGACAAAATATTCGACGTTATATAGTTGATATTTTAGTTAATGAATCAAATCACACAGACACACGATTTTGCTCAAAATAAAGAAGTCGCGTTTTGGAAAAATGGAAAAATCCGCCTGATATCGGCGATCAGACACAAAAGCCTTGGGGCTTGTGAAAAAAACTGTGGTTCCGTACCAACTGGAATATATCACACTTGCGAAGGTTTATTTATTTCTTAAGTACCTTTCACCAAGCACAATGAAACTTTTTGTGTCTCAGTTTCAAACATTATAACAATCATTTGATTAATTTATCCTCAATAATTAATATTATTTCTTGTATGTTCTTTAATAATTATTATAAATTTAGACTGTTTATAGAAAATATAGGAAAAAACAGTTTGAATTATCAAAGAAGACTCTTGATTCTGCCGTGCTGTAATTAATTGTCTCACAACATGGAAAAAACCAAGGCTTGGCAGCTCTTGAGAGAGAAAATGAAGGTCTTCAGACTTTCAATACCTTCAAGCTAATTTTTGTATCTGATTCTGAATATCTTTAAGTTTTAAACAGTTCTCATCAGTCTTTCTGCTCCCGGTAAAGCCGATATTTTATAACAGTAGTTCTTGTTATTCTCTTGTTTTCAAACAAAAAATAGTTTTTAACTTTTAAAATTTTTGAGGAAGTGTTAATTTGTTTTATAGTTTTGAAAATAGTTTTTTTGTTCGAAAAAAACAAACGACCAGGAAAAGCGAGGCTTGTGTTTGGTTTTGTTTTTTGATTATGAAAACATGAAAAAATATCGCATTTAGGAGAAATTTAAAGAAATAAAGAACAGTTTTAAGAAAAGTAAGTAGCGTCTTTTACGCATTTTCTAAAACTGGAATTTCAAAAATATGAATAAAAATGGATTTAAAAAAAAAAAAAAAAGAGAAAAATGGAAGGTGAGGAAGAGAGTAAATGAGGAGGGGGGGAGCGTGGGAGGGAATCATTAAAGAACAGAGGAGAATTAAATTTGAAATGGAAGGAGGAGAGGTTGAAAGAGCTGTTATAAGGAAGGCAGGACAAAATCATCACTGATTCTCAAAACAACTTTAAGCTCTGACAGCCCATCATGTCCCACCCCCTCCCATGTTTCTCACCTCCCCATCTCTTCTGCTCTGGCTCTCTCCAGCTTACCCCACCCTCCCCCCCACCATCTTCTTCCTTTTTGCCTGTTCCTTTTCATTCTCCTCCTCTTCCTAACCTTCCTCTAAATATCACCTTCTTGCTGGATCAATTTAAATCCATCTTTTGAGGGTTTCGATTTTGGTATGGTGGGAGGAGACGAGTGTCCGACCGGTGGAGCTGGTTATTTTGGAGTTCTGGTGTCAGATCCATGGCTCCCAAGGCAGTTCACGCAAGTGGGCTCAGAAGATTGAAGGCTCATGTGAGTTCTAGTTCTTTGTTTATCTGCTCTGTCTGGGTTTGAATCTTGAATGCGAGATCTTGAATCTCACTGCTGATATTTTTTTGTTTTGTAGTTCATGAGCATGAGGCGGGAGGCCGACAATGGCCGGCTGAGCCTCCGAGATTTGTCATCCAAGATGTCCAGGCTCAAGGTTGTTGGCGAGAATCTGAGCGAGGAGGAGCGCGCTTCGTTTATTCGAGATTCGTACCAGAACTTGGATGAGGATCTTGATTTCGAGCTCTTCTGAGGCCAGGCACCAGATCAATTTGGTTCCGAAGAAGTGTGGAAGACGGAGAAAGTGATTTTTGAATTCACGCGGATTTTCAGCTTTGGGTTCTTAGCAGGTCTTGACTTCAGCTCTTGAGTTCTAGGTAGGAAGTACTGCACCTATCTCTGTTCCTCAAAGCTGCAACCACCACTTTGCTTCACACGATTAGCGAATCCGAGAAGGCCTCGTATGTTGCACACATCAACAATTACCTCGGCGAAGATAAGTTTTTAAAGCAATATTTTCCCTTGGGTGCTTCCACCAACAGTCATTCAGAATTGCTAGGGATGGAGTTCTTCTATGGTGATCTTCTTTGTTGTTTCTATTCTGATTATTTGTTTCAGTTTCTTCTTCCGTCAAGGTTCTCGTTCGATGATGCAGTAAGCTCATCAATGTTGCAGTTCCCGGAACGATTGATGAACGCGCCATTAACACGAAGAGAGTACTAAATCCTTGGGAGAGGAATGAAAATCACACCCTCTGCCTCAACTCTGCCAAAGCTATTGGATGTACTGTTATAGCCTCGGACTGGACTTCATTTGAGGAAGGGTATATATATTCCTTTTACATATCTGATACTTTCTTTGACAGTTAATTTTTATATCTTAAGTGATCTTTTGGTGGGTTTTACATCCTGGTGTATCTCTGGACCTTTGGCACTCAAGTGTTGCTCGACCTCTAGATACCCGGCCAGTCATAATATACGTCAGTGCACATAAGCCGCTTTCTAAATATCGATTTGTGGTTGATGTATTCATCAGATGTTTGATGGATTTTAACTCCCAGTTCTTCCATCTATGGCAACAAATCACCTTAAGGATCAATAACGGGTAATTTGCCACCTGGGTATAATTCTTTAGATGGGGTATATTTTCATTTGGGATTATGCTGGAGTCTTTGACATTCCAGTTGGCTTAAAGTTACTTTTCATTTTTCAATTTTGTTATTACTTTTGGGTTGCAATCTTCTTGGTCTTTTATTTTCTCCTCTGTTTCAGACTACAGTCTCCACCCCTGAAAGGTAGCCACTGAATTTATTTTTTGCGTTCCTATATATTTTCCTCTTCAAACTCTGAATTTCTATGTGTCCTGAATTGCGTTTTGACATGTCAGTTCCGAAGGCTTGAACAATTGGATTCCTATGGATAAATTTGGTTTTTTTTTTTGCTTAACAACTACATCCCATCTGTATTTAGAACTAGCAATTGCTCAGCCTGGCGGGGAAGGGGTTTGTATGAAATGAGCCAGAGTATAAATGGGCAAAAAACTTGAAAATAGGATCATCCGAAGCCCTTCCCCCACTCATTGCCTTTCAAACCAAGCCAACCTTACTAACTCATATTATAAGGATGCTAAATCATAAACAGAGGTGAACTCTACTTAAACAAACCCATGAGGCTACCCATACCAATTCATTCTGTTTTAGTAAAAAGAATCATATACTTATCTCTTCTTCTACTTTCTGTTATGCTTTGTGCTGGACCAAATTGAAGTGTAATAATTTGTTACCTTGTTTTTTAGTTTTGCTGTTGTCCTTGTCTGGAAATCTAATACCTTTTTGTTTTTGTTTTCAGCGCCATCTTGTGCTTGGTGTGATATCTCAAATAATCAAGGTAAGATTCTAATGGTTATCAACTTATTTAATCTTTTTATTGATTGTTACTTCTGTGAATAGAATATGAACTGTATTTATGAAAGGGAAGCCTTCAGGACTTCGGGCCATTAAGTTAAATTCTGGATGCAGATTACATATGCATCATTACTTTGGATCTGGGTGAGTTTTGACCTTTTTAATGCTTTTCTTTACAGATTCAACTTTTAGCAGATCTCAACTTGAAGAAAACACCTCAGTTGGTGGAGTTGGTTGATGATAGTAAGGTGACAATTTTACTGAAAAGTTAGAAGTTTTTGTTTCTTAGCTACTGGCTTAAAGGGTTTTATATGAATTATTTCTAGTATAAACATGATTTCAATTATATTGAAAATCAACAGGATGTGGAAGAGCTGATGAGCCTACCCCCAGAGAAGATCTTACTCCGGTGGATGAATTTTCAACTGAAGAAAGCGGGATATAAGAGAACAGTTACAAACTTCTCTACTGATGTGAAGGTAAAAAAGAAATTAAGTTTTGACCTAGTGTTTTTAATTTTTAATTTTTTGTGGCTAATTTGCTTTTCTTGTCTCTGCCTTCTCTTTCATGTATTTAATAAAGTAAATCTTTTGAAATTTCAAAATCAATAGAAGAAAACGGTACTGACCTCTGTAGACAAAGCTTGTCATATTTCTTATCATAGGGCTAGATAGAACTCAAAATCTCTACAGTACATTGAATTCTTCAGCCACTTCGGAATAAAATCAAACTAAACAATTCTGTGTTATTTGAGATATAACTGAAAGCCTCTAAAATTCTCCTAGACTGAATAGCATGAAGGCTAAAAGAATGTCTAGTTTTATAAATGCCTGATTGACTTCATCATGTTTATGCTAAAGAAACTATGATTACGTAAGAGGTAATCTTCTTCCACTGTATAGAAGAAAGTAGCACCATATTTGCTGGCTCTGGAATCTTTTTGTCTTGAAATTTGATAATTTCTTTGTAGAAGTATCATTAATTAATGGCAGTAGTTTCTAGTAATAGCTGTGGCACTTTTAACTGAAGATTTGGTTTTGTTGCTGTCAGTTTCCACCTAGGATGCTGGCTCCATCCATTGCCAAAACAAGGATTGTCGTTTTCCTTACCGTTACCAATTTGTACGCTGTGGTTTCTTGTCTATGACATGGACTTGGGAGAATTGTTGTGAATGTTGGTCTAGACATCTGATTTGTCAAATTCCCAAATCTTGGGATAATAACACTACTAGGCTATCCATATTATTGATCTTTTTTACCTACTATGATGTAGCTTGGTTTTTATGTGTTGGTGCGTTTTAAAATTCTTTCTATAGAAAAAACGTACTAAGATATTCTAATTTGAATGAACTCTTAACGCAGTTGGGATCAGCTCTTGTTCCTTTGCTGGTTAATCTTGTTGGTTAGTCATATAATTGATGGCTTCCTATGGTATACCTTCTTTTGTTCTTATTTTGGTTACTATTGTTGGTCATTTGTTCCATGTTCTGGTCTGCATCGTAGCCATGTAGGTGATCCATGGTTATATACAAGAAATGCAAGATTATATTCTATATTTACGTTTCTTTGTTTTCAAGAGTTAAATCTTCCCTACATATTTCAATAATGAAAAGACCACCAATTTAGTTTAATGGTGTGTTGTATTATTATTATTTTTTTAAAACTCTGTATATTCTTGCTGCCTATTCTCTAGATGATTCCAGTTGTTTAACAAATTATATGCTTCGACTCCAGGATGGGGAGGCATATGCTCACCTCCTAAATGTGCTTGCACCTGAGCATAGCAATCCATCTACATTGTCTGTGAAAGATCCATTCGAAAGAGCAAAGTTAATTCTTGAACATGCAGATAGGATGGGTTGCAAGAGATACTTAACTGCGAGAGATATTGTGGAAGGTTCTCCAAATCTTAACCTTGCTTTTGTTGCACACATTTTTCAACACAGGTGAGGATGGACTCTTTTATGAGCAGTTAATTCCACTTAAATATTTACTCTTGGATTTTGAATTGGTTATAAACCTCTAATGTTCATAATTTTCAAGTTGCAAGCACATTATGAATTTTATGCAAATGTTTTTTCTTCAATTTAGTGTTAGAAAAACAACAGACGTCAATTCATCTGTGTTTCTACCGAATCTCTGTTTGACTTTTAACTCTCTCTCTCTCTCTCATGCATATGCCCTTTGCTTACCTTTTATACAACTGTTGATATGTCAAGCCAAAAGAAATATATGATTAACTTGATAGTCATTGAAATGATAGTGTTCATTTTTTCTACATCATAGGCTCTTCGTCGATAGATATAACTTTTAGTCTTGACATATCCAGTTTAGCATAAGTATTTCATCTTAGAGTTTTATGTCATCTATGAAGAATGAAGCCTCTAGACTAGACTTTGGTGTACTTGCTAGGGTTGCCAGTACTATGCTGTAAGTTGACACAACTCATCAGAGAGGTTGTAATTGGAAATTGTTGCACCTTTTTAAAGTTCCTCGATTTAAACTTTGTTGATTCATACATTTTCTTTCATGTGTATCTCCATTAAGAGTTCATTGATGTAATACGTAACTTTTATTTGCATGTAAGTAGGAACATGCTTAAAGCAAAACAGATATCTTTTCTTGAAACTTTACCAGATGACACCCAAATCTCTAGAAGAAGGCTTTTTTCAGCTTCTGGATGAATAGTCTTGGAAATTCAACATACATCGACAATGTCTTTGAAGATTTGAGAAATGGGTGAGTGCAGTTCTATTAATTTATTATCTCTTCTCTGTAATCACAAGTAATTTATATCATAGTATTTATTACTGACTTTTAAAATACAAATAATGAATAAGGTTCTGGCATCACAATTCTGACTTGATATTTAGGGTTCATTATCAATTTTTTAAGTTAAAATCAACAAGCAAATTTTAACAGTTTTTAAGTATAGGAAAATATTGTGTTTGGAAGATTGAAACTTGCTCAGGTATTATTTTGAAAATTTTGCAATGGCTTTTACTGCATTGAAGGATTTTCAAATTGAGGCTCACTTTCTAAAAGAATTAATTTTTGTTATTCATTTTTAACCTTCTGAGTGGGTACTTCTTGAGACTCTTGACAAGGTGTCCCAGAGTTGATGAATTGGAAGATTGCATTAAGGCCTCCATTCAAAGTACCTTTCAGAAAAGGAAGTAGAAAACTGCAACCAAGTTGTGAAGATTGGGAAACAATTAAAGTTTTCCCTGGTTAATGTTGCTGGAAATGATATTGTACAGGGAAACAAGAAACTAATATTGGGTATGTTGTTTAACATTCCTTTTTTCCTATGTATCAAATACTAATTTGATTCTCTGAAAAAGATCAGTGTGCTTATATTCAACTTATTTGTGGCAATTGATGCGATTCAACATCCTCCAACTTCTAAAGAACTTGAGATTTCATTCTCATGGGAAGGAAATCACTGATGCTGATATTCTTGAATGGGCAAACAGCAGAGTGAGAAGTTCGGGAGGTCAAAGCCATATGGATAGTTTTAAGGTATTATTCCTAGAACTGTTTATCTATCTATATACCATCTATATCACTTTGGGGTATATTTGTGGAAAATACCATAAAAGTGATGCTTTCTAAGTCCATTTGTTCATAAGAAAAGTTTGGTGGACTGGATGTCTCTTATCATGTAAACTTAATTTTAATTTCGTACAGTTCCTTAGCTAAAATTTCAATTTTCATATGTTCTTAACCATGATAAAGGTCTTAAATTTATGACTGGATAATTATCCAAGTTTGATGATTTATGTACTATTTAAGATTCTATTTAGTTTGAATTTTCTGGATAAGAAGAGTTTCTTAGATGGCAATCAAATTCATTTAATTGTTATTTTAATTTCACAGGATAAGAGTTTGTCAGATGGCATTTTTTTCCTTGAGCTGCTTAGTTCTGTGCAGCCTAGAGCTGTAAATTGGAGTCTTGTTACGAAAGGACAAACTGGTATGGTTTCTTCTATTTATATGTGGTTGTTCTTGAATTTAGTTACATTAATCATTTGTTGAGTTTCATCTTTCTTAGAAAATTTCATCATATAATTCTTGACATTATTATGAGTGAGTTTATGTCCATATACACCTCTTGGATTTTGAATTGGTTATAAATCTTTAATGTTGGTTGCATGTGCTGGATAAGTTGTTCTTAGTTGGTTGCTTCGGTAGTCCTTTAAATGGCAACAAATTTTTGAGCTTGGAAAGGAGTCAATAGAATAATCCCTCTTTCTATAGAGGCTAATCATCTCCTCCTTGAGTGCAAGTTTGAATTCAAACTCATCCTGATCTTGACCATTAATATTTTATTTTTGTTTTTCTTTTCTTGTTTTTTGCTTTGTTTTGTTTTGTTTTGTTTTTATGTTTGTTTTTGTGACTGGGTTAATTTGAAATTTAACATCATCTCAAAAGTGGTCATTCTGTTTTTCCCTCTAAATTTGGGGGCAATGTAGATGAGGAGAAAAAGATGAATGCCAGCTATATCATCAGTATAACGAAACTTGGATGTTCAATATTTTTGCTTCTTGAAGACATCACAGAGGTATGTATATGTGGGATCATCAGATGGATGAATGCCAGATGGATTTCTCATTTTTAGAACAGTAATATGATTGGAAATGGCAATGACATGGACCATTTACGCTTTAACGAGGCGAGGCCACCTAAACTTTCCACGGGATAAGGTGCATAAATGCTCATGACTTATAGCCGTATGTCCAATTTAACCTTTGAGTTTTTTTTTCGGTCTATAGGTGCCCCCGACTTTAGTGTTGTGTAGCTCTCATCCATGCCCTTGTTGTCACGATCTTGCACATATGGACAAACGGGAGCTATCCCGCGTGTAAGCTCCCGTCTTAACGTTTAATGCCTGTTTGTCTCTATCCCATGAAAGTCAGTGCGGTGGGGCGCTGAATGAGCTTCGACACTAAGCGTGTCCAGACACTTATGGACGAAAAACTCAAGGGCTAAATTGGACATAAGGATATAAGTCAAGGGCATTTATGCACCATATCCCAACTTTCCACGCCATTTGGTTTGTGAATATATTAGCCCTTGTCACCTCTATATAGCCTAACACAGAAAATCAAATCATCTCTCATAAGTTAGATACTTCAGCTATTTTATGTACCATGATGATCATCAACAAACTTATAGAAATTGAATTTTATAGGATTTCCATCCACATAATATAGTGGTACAGCTAACAAGGTGGAGGAAATTCAACTGGATTTCTTATATTTAGAACAGTGATGGCTGGAAATGAAACCGAAAAAGACAGAATTAAGGCCATGCTAGAAACAAATGTGTATCTATTTTATTTATAAATTTTCCTGCTAAAATTTACTCAGCTGAATTTTACCATGATGATACACTTCATCAGGTAAATCAGAAGATGATCCTCACATTGACAGCAAGTATCATGTACTGGTTTCTGAAACAACCTGTTGAAGAAAGACCATCAGGAGCTTCAGATAGCGAGAATGGAAGCCAATCTGAAGCACGATCTCAAACTCAGCAATGGATGACACTGCATCAGAGTCATCGATGGCGAATGGGACTAGATGAATTGGGTGTTTGCTACTGAACTTTTGCTAAAAGTTCTATAGATTCTTTCCCCCCTATTGATTTGTTTTCCTCTCTTGGATTCAAATTTGATGTTGAAAGTCATTGTATGGCATTGATACATGTACTTCTGAAGCAAATTTTGCTAAAAGCATATAAGCATATGTGAATAGTGTCTTTTTTTTTTTTTTAATTTCAAGAATGTATTTGTATTGTATTTATTTTGTTTGCACAATACTATGACTACATTTTTTGCTGATTTGTCATAATTTCTATGTAGAAAGATAAGTTCTTGAGGCTAATAACTTGCTAACCACAAGAATCTGAGTCTACAGAATGACCTTTCCATTAGCATTTTGTGAAAAAGAGGATGGCCTCAACATGATTGAAGTAAGAGGCATCTCCAATCATAATTCTCAATTTTTATTTTCAAATCGACATTTTTTCTATATTTGGAGATGATCAGACTTACTTTTTTCACTTCAATCTTCAACTAACAGTCTCTTAATTCATCTTCAAACCACTATTTACATATCCAAATATTATAAAAAAAAATTGGAGAAAAGTGTTTTATAATTAACTTTTTCACTTTTTATTATTATAAAAATAAAAAAGAAAAAGGTTAATAGCGTCTAACTATTCATATCTTCATATTTGGAGATGCAAATGGAGAATAGTTGGAATGAGTTTTTTTTTTTTTATGAAAATCTCCATACATGAACAAGGAGATGCAAAATCGAAAATGGTTGGAATTTAGCACAGAGTATCTCACGTAGTAAGTTTAAATTTTGTCTTAATTTGACATCTTCTTTATATTTGGAAATGATAGAGCATACTTTTCTTACCTTAATAAACAATCTTTAATTAGTTTCAAATAACTATTCAATATAGTGACCAAAATTAAAGGAGAAAGGTACTTTACTATTCACTTTTTTCATATTTTTCTTATTACAAAAATAAAAAGTGGGTAAATAGTATCTTACTCTTATCTTTCCAAATAAAGAGAAGTGTCACTATTCACATATTCGAAGGAAATATTTGGTTAAAAGATATCAAATAACCTTAAATTTGTAAATTTAACATTTCACATGTTTTTACTTGAAAAATAATCCATTTTGGACAAAAAAAAGCGTCATTCTTTATTTTACATATGCTACAATATCTTAAAAGAGAGGACATTTTGCAAGAAAATAATAAGGAGCATTTTATCAAATCTGTATAAAAAAATTGATAGATAGCCCAAAGAGGTTTAAAGCGGGTTTGATAACGTCTTTTAATCAAATCGAATATGCAAATAGAAAATAGTTGGAAGATGAATTTTGCGTAAAATCTCTATATAGAGATGCTGTTGAAGCATGATATTCATATTAAACCCAAATCTATAAAAGCAAACTTAGGAGAGTTGGGTCATTAACGTGGTGTCGGAGGCTTGGTTTGAGCGGGAGGTCACGAGTTGAATCCTCTCCTTGCAGTTTAATCGTATTTCATTTGAAAGTCGTAATGGACTCTGGCTCCCGCGTACGGTGTGAGGCCCGTATGCCGTGAGGGAGGGTGTTGAAGCGTGATGTTCATGTGCGATCATAAGCCGAGGCTTTTAGGAGAGTTGGTCATTTAACAGATGCAAATAGAGAGATGCCCTTGAGAAAAAAAAAACAATAATAGAGGGTTAACAAATTTTAATCCACCATAGATTGGATTGGGTTGTGACTAAGTAGTCATACAAATCCTATAGCTCATTTCCAACAGCCATTATAGCCTGAAACTGAAACATATTTGTCCCAAATTGTAAACAGGGTGGAATATCTTATATTCATTGGAGAGGAGAAGCATGTACTAAACACCAATGCAAAATGAAACCAGCATCCTACATATAGGATTCAACAACTAATTAAGTGTCTATTTGTTTACCCTTTTTGAAAATAGTTTTTTGTTTTGAAAAACAAAAAGAACAAGGAAAACACACAAAATGTTTGGTTAAAGATTTTTTTTTCTTCTAAAAACATGAAAAGCAATAAATTCAGAGAATAAGAATAATTTTCGTAGTGTTTTTGTGCTTTCAAAAAATGTTTTCAAGAACGATTTTTTAAAAACCCGGAACCAAGCAGGCTAAGACATGTGTGTGCACACATTGTAGAGATTCAAAAGGACCCTTTACAAAAGAAAAGAGCCTTTTCAGAAGGAAAGGTAGGAAAACTCGGTTTCATTGAGTTAGGAAAAAAAGATTTTTTAATCCTGTGGCAAAAGAAATAAGTGTCGTTTTCTTATTGATTTATTGGAAAATCTTTGTTATAAAATACGAGGGGTTTTTAACCCATGACCTAGCATTCAAGTGGTGAATGTTCTACCACTAAACTATATGCTTAGTTGTGTTTTTCCTTTAAGATGAATATATGATAAGAAAATAAGCTTACTAGGCTAAACTCTACATTCTTGTGGTTTGAGCCAATTCCTTTAATAGTCTTACAGAATTAGATCGGATACGTAGAAGTTTTGTCTAAGGAGTTTGGTTTAACAGACCCTTTGCTTGGCCCTCGATATTTTATAGAATAAGATATTACGTCAGCGGGTTAGTTATGGCTCGGTTTCTATGCACGGTATTTCTTGTGAATACTCTGTTATACGTTATTTTCAATTGTTCTGAGAAATGGTTTTGGGAATAGAAAATTGACACATTTTCTACAATTTTGCAGAGAAATGGACTATGATTCCAACAATATTGTTCCAATTGCATCTGCCCAAGTGGCAACCCCTAATGTGGCACAAGTGCCTACTACTATGCCTATTTTTGTCTCACCTGGAGAAACGTCAGAGAAGTTTAATGAACTAAACTTTAAAAGGTGGCAATAGAAGATGTTACTGCCAGCCACATGAATCTTGAAAGATTCTTAATTGAGAAGATATCTAAGCTCAAAGAAGATGAGGCATGATATCAAGTCATCAGTGTTGGCAGTTGGCAGAGCATTATGACTCTATATGTAGAAACTGTATCGTGGCAGTGATTCTTTATAAGTAATATTATTCGGATAAAGAAAACAGCAGGGCTATAGAATCACTAGACCGAAAATATAAAACCGAGGATGCTAGGGCCAAGAAGTTTGTTGTGGGCCGTTTCCTCGATTACAAAATGGTAGATTCTAAGACTGTGGTCAGTCAAGTCCAAGAACTTTAGGTAACCTCATAGGATATATGCGGGGGAATAGTGTTGGCTGAAACTTTGAGTTAATTCATTATTGAAAAGCTGTCTCTTACATGGAAATACTTCAAGAATTACCTCAAACACAAGAGAAATGAGATGAGCATCGAATATCTGATTAATAGACTTTGCATCGAAGAAGACAATGGGAATGCAGGAAAGAAAGGGGCTATAATTAGAGGCGAGGCCCATTAATTGTGGAACATGGTCAAAGTTCAAGTTCGAAAGACAATAACAAGGAAAGATGTGCATTTGGGACTAAAGGGAGATATATGACGAAGTTCCAAGGGAAATGCTTCCAATTGTGGAAAACAAGATCACAAATCTTGATTACGAGGCTGTAAGAGAATAAACAGGAAGCGATGCATAGTTGATGGCATCACCAAGGATGTGTTTGACATTGATCTCACAAACTAATGAAAATCTCAGAATTGAACTGGTGGGATCAATCAGGAATGGTGGATTGACAACGGTGCTGCACAAAGCCATGTGTGCCAGGCAGAAGGCGTTCTCACATTTGGAACTAGTGGGTGAAAAAAAGTGTTCATGGGGAACTCTACCACTTTAGAAATCAAAGGCTAAGGAAAAGTGGTCTTGAAGATGACATTTGGGAAGGAATTGAATTTGACCAATGTTTTATATGTACTTGAAATCCGCAAGAAATTAGTGTCCGGTTCATTGTTGAATAGTCATGTGTTTCGATTGATGTTTGAGTCAGATAAATTTGTTTTGTCAAATAGTGGAATGTATGTCGGAAAAGGGTATATGAGTGATGACATGTGGAAACTTAATGTAATGATTATCATTAAGTCTTACATGGACATAAAGCTAAGTATTTAAATATAATTCTTGAATCTTACCATCTCTGACATGGTATATTTATTACATGTGTAATTATGATACCTTTAGCATTAGATTAATTAATAAATCATATGCCAACTTTGAAATTGATCTGCAAAAGATAAGTGTGAAACTTGTGTTGAGGCCCGAAATTGATCAGATCGTGCTTGAGGTGTTGAAAGACACGCTGAACCTCTTGATGTCAGCCCAGTGATATATGTGATTTAAAATTTGTACAAACAAGAGGTGATAATAAATATTTTATTACCTTTGTTGATGATAGTATCAAGTATTGTTATGTGTACTTACTCAAAAGTAAGGATGAGGCGATAGAGAAATTTGTTCTCTACAAAAACGAGGTTGAGAATCAACTCAACAAGAAAATTATAGATGCTAAGGTAATTCGGTGGTAGTATGAATCTTATTTGTTGAGTGTTTGTGCTAAACGTAGGATTATACATGAAACCACAGCACCTTATTCACCTCAATCCAATGAATGGCCCGAACGAAGAATCCACTCTAAAGGAAATGATGAATGCAATGTTGATAAGTTTTGGTTTACCACAAAACATGTGGGGAAAAGCCATTTTGTCTGCTAATTACCTTTTGAATAAGGTACCTAAATACTTGCGACAACCATCCTATAAATACTTGCGAGTGTGGTGATGTCAGTGGTTCAACGAAGCTTGAAGAGATGCCTTCACAAATTGGTAAATTGAAAAATTTACAAACATTTTCAAATTTATTCTAAGCAAAGGGTGAGAACAGTGAATCTCCAAGGAGCTTACCATTTCAGGTTGGATAATGTTATGGATCCGGAAGATGCCATGCCATGTATGTGGATATGAAGGGGAGACCCAACCAATATTGAAAACTTAGTTAAGGAATGGAGTCATGATTTTGGTATTTCAACAGGGATGAAAGTAATGAGATGAGGGAAAATCCAGTGCTATTAAGTACGAACAGCAAAAGCATCACCTCAAATAACATATCCGGATCCATTCATTACTACCACAAACTTGGGAGAGATACACCATTTTTTGTCTAATAAGAGTATTCCAGCAAAGTTTTCTACCATATTTTCTCAAATAACATAATGGAAAGGAAATTTTTTCATAGAATATACCCAAGACAGATATGTCAACCCAGTCAATTAAAATTGATGAGCACAAAAGCATTAAAGGTAAACCGATTTTTGCTGGGGCAGAAAATATAGACATTGGGGAAACAACAGAAATTTGAAAATAAGAAAAAACAACAACACAACACCATAATCAATCTCAAGAGTTCTCCTTCTCCTTACTAGTTATGAAGGATCAGTTATATCTAACCAATCTCAAGAAGAAAAACAACACTCCTAATGTGTTCTCACAAAGACTAAGACTGAGTTCTCTTCCAGAAACTGTCATGGTTGCTTAAACAACACATTATTCAAAAGGTGAAATGGTGCTTGCAGGACATGAAGAGTTACTTCCCTATCAGTTCCACACATTGAATTTGTCTAGATGCTCTCCATTACAATTTTTTCTCCATTACAATTTGGTTTCATAAAATAGGAAAAGGTATAGTGTACAAGAAGCACAAATAATTGACCACCAGAGAGTAAAAGATGGGTAAATTCTCTCTATGTATTAATTGCTTTATGGGGAAGTATATAACTTAGATCATTCCTCACCAGATTTTCCCATTTCCATTCTCCACCACCTGCAACTGTTCAAGTTCTGACATGAAGAACAATACCTGTTGACAAAGGACAAACAATTTAATATCCAAGTTTTAGCTGTAATGGAATACAGTAAAAAAGCAACAGCACTTCGCTATCTCAGCTGCTAGAGTATTTCATTACAAGAAGGATGATACTTCTTCAACTAAACCACCATAACTGCTGTTGTCCACACCCACTCAAAAGAAAGGAACAAAATAAGCCCCAAAGAAAAAGCCACCAGAAGACCATTAATTCTTTTTAAACCAATCACAACAAGAAAACCATTAAAGAAAAATCAAAGATCTCTGTTTAATGACACAAAAAAAAAAAAAAAGCTCTAAGAGCCACTGATCCTTATGTTTTTAACTTCTTGTGACAATGTTAGATCAGAAGATGTCTTCATGACAATGATCCGGTCAAATTTCTTAGGCAACTAAGAATTCATATTCTTTTTCCTATTGTTGGACCTACTTTAGAAAGTCACTTAATGACACGATATTGATATTTGAAATGGTGATTTACTTGATGATATCATTCACAAGCATAAGAGGCGAATGAAATAATGCTTTTTTTTTTGTGTGATGTTTATTATTTACTTCAGTCTAACTTTGTTGAAAGACTACTTACTGACAAGTGAAATTGTCCCGGTAAAATATATATTTTCTGACTAAGGTTGTTTTTAATTCTTCTTCTCTTAACAACCCGCAGCAGATGTAGAACCTGGAACATAAAAGGAGAGTCGGTTCATATAAACTAGATAATACAAGCAAAGATCAGGACCACCCTGTTCAGAAATTTTGATAGGAATGTTCGACCACAAGCATCAGCAATATACTTTCAAGAAAAAGGACAAATAATGCAATAAGCTGATAGTGTTCTTCAACTATATACCCTGATCAAGACAGCTGGTATGTAGAAGGATCCACTGGGTGAATTCACAGTCTGATCATAATATTCCAGAACATCAGCCTGGATAAAGACAAGGAGCTCACGAAATCAAAATTAAAAGATGGGCATTTCTTATGTGCAAACATGCATTTGTGTGTACAGATTCACTCAGAAAACATGGGATACTGGGAAATGTGTATGTTTATGCAATATATTTGTCCAAAGGAAAGGCAACATGTATGATGTACCTGTTGGGTTATCCCACATCGGTTGTGGAAGGGGTTGGTGATGAGTTTATAAGTGTAGGAAGCGCGTCTCATGAAAATTTGGCTTTTGGGATTGAGAGGCTCAGAGATCGCTTATGGCTGGTATCGGAGCTGCAGGTTATCAAGTCTCGGCCTGAGGAGAAGCGGGTTGTCGCTCATCCGACCCAAGGCTCGATGTGTGAGGGGGAGATTGTTGGGTTATCCCACATCGGTTGTGGAAGGGGTTGGTGATGAGTTTATAAGTATGAGGGAGGCTTTCATCCCTCAGTGGTAGCTTTTGGGATTGAGAGAGTACGAGATCTTTAACAGTACCTGAGAATGAGAGTCTCTGCTTAAGTAGAACTCAATATAAACTAGTAAACCACAAGGAATACCAGTATATATACCAGCATTCTTCTCATATATGTTATGGGATTACCAAGTGATATGCTAAATGCAACAGGTACAGTTGGTTTCCTTCACGGGTTCTGGATTACCATCGATAGTGTTGGTCTCAGCTAAGGTTCTGGTTTGCGATCTCCTACCCCAACATGGGGACTAACATAAGTTTGAGAACCAGTTGTGAAATGATCTCAAACTGAAGACCCACCCTCCCTACACCTGATAACAAGACTTCCAGTTAAATCTATGAGCTTCCAGTCCAACCTTCTCCATAAACTCCAAACAAATAGCACGCCCTCCAGCAAACAACATTGACAGGCCTGGCACAGGAAAACCACCATGAAATGCTGCATGAGCAAGCAACTATGCATACTTTCTTTCTTAGAAGAGCATACCAAGTGGGAAATCAATCAACAGCTTAGAAATTATAACTTTCATTTCTCAGTCTTTTTGAATGTCAATAAACTACAATTATAACATTATGGTAAAAAGTATATCAGGAAACCAATGAACAACCATACTCCAAACTTAGAAACAATGGAAAGGGGAAGAGCACCAATAGGGACATGTTACCTAGGACATACCCTAAAGAACTGTTACATACCAAGTATGGAATATTAAGAAGTGACAAAATATCAAAAGAAAAAAAAAAAATGAAAATCTTAACACCCATAAGGTGCAAGAAGCTAATAACATCCATTACACAGAAAAAAAATCTGAGAACCTGATTGGAGGACATAAACTTCCTAATGATAAGAAAGAGCCCTTCAAAGACATCCATTGCAACCAAATCAACACTACAATACTAAGGGCTGTTACAACAGCATGAAGTAAACACAAAACATAAATAGCACTCTCCTCTTGAGTCGGAAGTTAAAGTTATAGCAAACCCTTTGTTGCTATCAAAGGGCATCCAAAAGTCTTGTTCCGATAGGAATCCTTCATCTTCCAACGCTCGGAAATTCACTTAAAGTGTGTTAAAAGAATGGGACCCAATTGGAATAAGAATTAAAACCACGTCAGTCTCACTAAAATACCAACTGAAGAATACAAAAGCTAAGAGCCTAAAGCAAAAGCAACCCCAGAAATTTGATCAATTATTTATCAAAAACAGAGCTCCAAATGCTATAATTAAAAGAAAGAAAGGAATGAACAACCTATAATATGGGATTTCAAAGGGAGAGAGAGAGACCTGTAAGAGATCAAGACCAAACCCACCAATGATCCGAATGATCTGGCCGTTGATAAGAAACCCACCAACTGGGTAACATCCTTGGGATCCCCAAGACGACCCATTGGGCAAGCATCAACCATTCTCTTTAACAGCTCTTCGCTTTTACCCGCAAAGAACATACTTGTAGCAATAGGTCCCGGAGCAACACAATTGGCCGTAAATCTGGTGCCCTTGAGCTCCTTAGCTACGATCTTGGTCATGGTCTCCACCGCCACCTTGGAGGCTGCGTAAGCTGCATACCCAGGTGTGAGCGTCGCCAGAGCGGAGGTGGTTATCAGTATGATTCTATCACCTCCGCCGCCGCGGACCAACCGATTGGCTGCCTCTCGACATACCAGGAACGCCCCCTTGGTGTTAATGCTGAAAGTATTTCTGTTAGTAGAACCTTTGCAGAGGGCACATCATCTCTTGAGATTAAATGTAGTTTTCCGGGCCATCGATGATGAGTATGCCTTTCCTTGAACTATATTCCTTGGTTCCCATTACCAGTAATCTTTACAAGAACAGATACCACCTTCAAAGTGATGAAATCTGTATGCATCTCGTACTACAATAGCTCGGTTTGAAATCTTTGATACAAACTTAATCCAGTTATGACAATCATTGCAGACCCGAAGATTCTTAATCACACGTACTGGCATTGTATTGCTCAAGCTGAGGAGTCCAAAAGTAATAGCTAGTTTTTCGCTGTGAATATATGCTGTTGGGTCCTTCTCCCCCTGCTCCACATCATTCAAAAGGTTGTACCTTTCTTTCACATAACCAATTTCAGCTGCCCGTTTGTTCAGATCATCTAGATAGCCGTATATCTGTTCGGCTAGAGGGTGGAGTCGATCACCCACAAAGAAGGCATGAATTGAGTTTTTGACCTCGATCAACCGGCCAGGCTCTTTCCCCTCCACTCTTTTTCTTTCATCATTTGTCTTGTCCGGTCTCTATAATCCCATTTACCAGACACTGCATATATATTTGACAGCAACACATAAGTCGCTGAATCTTCAGGCTCCAATTCTAGGAGATGACGTGCAGCAAACTCTCCAATCTCAATGTTCTTACGAACAGTGCAAGCGCTTAAAAGTGTTCTCCAAATCATTGCATCTGGTTCAATTGGCATCTCCTCTATGAATTCTCTTGCACGGTGCAAAAGACCAGCCCGTCCGAGAAGATCCACAACACAAACGTAATGTTCTGGTTTTGGTACTAGGCCATGCTCTTTGCTCATGGAGTTGAAGTAGCTGAGCCCCTCATTGACCAAACCCACATGGCTACAGGCTGATAAAACCCCGACAAAGGTGACATGGTTTGGCCTCAAACCTAGCCGTTTCATATCCTCAAAAAGACTTACAGCTTCACAACCATATCCATGTTGAGAATAGCCTGTGATCATCGCATTCCATGAAACAACACTTTTCTCAGGCATTTCAAAGAACTCTCTCCCGGCATCCTCAATGCTCCCACACTTGGAATATAATGTGATTAAAACATTAGAAGCCTCGATTTCTGAGTCATACCCGTTTTTTATCATCATAGCATGAATCTGCTTCCCCTGTTTTATATTCGCCATATTGGCAGTGGCGCTAACTGCAGAGCCAAAAGTGAACAAATTAGCTTCTACTCCAGCTTGATTCATTTGAGAAAAGACCTGAAGTGCTTCCTCGCAGTGCCCACTCTGTGCAAATCCTGATATGAGTGCATTCCATGATATATTATCTTTAGCATCAATTTTCTCAAATGCTAAGTATGCATCTTGAACTCTACCACATCTGGCATAAAGACTAACAAGTGCATTTCCAATTGAAAGATCTTCACAGATAACCAGAAACATACGACTGAGCATGAATTTGTTGCCCTTGATTCAGTGCTTGAATACCAGCACAAGCGCTGATTGCACTAGAAAAGCCTATGTTATCAGATCGGATCCCTTGGTCTTCCATTTCTTGAAAAAGTTTCAGAGCTTCAGTAAAGAAATCATGCTGTGTGTACCCAGCAATCATAGCTGTCCAAGAAACAACATCTTCTTCCCTCAGTCTTTTGAGAATTCCCCTGGCAGTATCTAGTTCTCCTAGCTTAGCATACATATCTATAAGCACACTACAAACATAAACATTAAACTGAAAGCCAGTTTTTATGACTTGTGTATGGATCTGCTCTCCTAAATCCAGAGCACCCAAAGAAGTACAAGTTCTCAATATACTCGGATAGGTGTATTGGTTAGGCATCATTCCTTCAATCTGCATCTGCAAAAATAACCGATACGACTCACTTAAATTACCCAGCTGCCCATAAGCCACTAGCATCACATTCCATAGAACCACATTTTCAGTCTCTGTTGTTAGGAAGAATTCGTGGGCAGTTTCTATGTCATAGCATTTAACATAAAGGTCAAGTAAAGAACCTTCAATAATGAGATCCGAAGACATCCCCGTCTTTATCACATAAGAGTGAAGTTGTTTTCCCTTATGACCTGCACCAACTGAGGCGCAAGCACTCAACAGACTTGCAACTGTAACAGAATCCGGTTTCATGCAATCAAGTTGCATCTCCTCAAACAACTGAAGAGCTCTATCACTGAATCCACACTGCGCTAACCCTGATATTAGTGAGTTATACGAAATCCTATCCCTATGGTGCATGATGCTGAAAATTTGTTCAGCAGCTATCAAGTTACCCCAACGAGAGTACAATGTCATAAGGGCATTGCAAACAAAAGTCTCAGAAGATAACCCCCACTTAACAATGAAGCCATGAAGCTGCTCCCCCAGCTTGAACGACTCTATTTTGGTGCAGGCACTTAGAACACTTGAGAAGACATAAGGAGTAGGAACTACAGCGGATTTATGCATCTGACAGAACAGGAGAATGGCTTCGTCTTCCCGTCCATTTTGAGAAAAACCAGATATCATAGCCACCCACGAAATGCTATCCCTCAAAAACAATCTTTCAAATACCAATTTAGCCCTATCTACATGCCCATTCTTTGAATACAAATCAATCAAGGGATTACAGACGACAGGGCTACTACCAAAACCATGATGAATAATCATACCATGAATCTGTTCAATGAATTTGAAAGAAGCTTTACCACCACTGCAAGCCCTCAAGACACTGGCAAATGTGGATTCATTAGGAGTCACATTTTTCTGATTTATCAACCGCGAAAGAGGGCTAGTACTTGACTGGCCAACTTCTTTGACAGAAGCCGAGAAATTACTTCTTTCCACAAAGAAACACTTGGGCTGGGTATTTCATCGAAAACCTTGATTGCATTGTCTATTTCATCATGCGCCAAATAAATATCAATCAGTCGGCTCCCCAAAACATGCTCCCAATCAAACCCGGACTTGAAGATCTTAGCTTGAAGCTTCTTAGCATCAAACAGAGACCCAGAATTCAGACATCCTTCAAAGAGCCAAAGGTAAGTCTGAACGTTGGCACGAATTCCGCGCTCTTCCATGAGATAAAGAAAATCAATCCCCTTTCCATTTCCCTCATTTTGCACTACAGGAGATTCATCCAAAGCATCCCAAATCGCGGTACTGCAAGGAAAGGCCGACTTGAACTTCCACTCACATTCCCATGAAAATTGCTGCAACAAGCTCGAAGAAAAAAAAATCAAAACAAAGAAAAACAAAAACAGATACAAAATAGGACAGGAAAACGAGAGATGAAAATTACCTTACAAGAAGACCGGTGTGTGATGTTACGCGGGAAATGATGAAGCAAGGAATTTGACAAGGACCCGCGAAGAGAAACGGAGCAAGCAACCATTGAAATTTGAATACTCTTTGAATATCGCCTATCGTTAACATTCAAAAGCCTGTAACTGTGATGGGATTTCATGGCCAAATGGCACATATATGATATTGACCCTGACTTTCCCGTTACCCCCATTGCATTTAATCAATTTTATCCATAATTCAGTTATTTAACTGCAGAAATTTTCCGTTCGTTAATTATAGAATTGTAAGCTTTGGTCTCACCACTCTTCTATGGCCTTCCCAACGGTCTGGACTTACCCAGGATAATACTATTCTGTCACGGCATAAAAAGACGAGAGACTCGAAACGGCGTCGTTTGTCCCTTATTTCTTTCCATGTTCTTTTCCCTCTCGTTGAGCCCATAAAACCAACGAATTACAGTAAACCCTAGAAAGAAATGGCGATTGCAAGAACTGGGGTTTTCGTCGATTACTATTTGGAGTGTAAGATTCTTCAAAACTCCTTGCTGTTTTTTCTTTTGATTAATATGGGGACTCAATTTCATTTCTCCGCTGACTTTCAGATAGATGCAAGTACATTTACCGGCAGGAGCTTCAGAGCTTGTCAATACCATACGAGAACTCGACGAACGATCCCAATGTAAAACCGTTTTCCTTTTCCTAATTCTACTTCATTTTTTTGTTCTTTTTGTTCATTTGTCGGGGCTTTGATGGTTTATTTCTTGAACTCTTTTTTGGTGGTGGAAGCCATGATAAATCAGACGAGGCAGCAGACGAAGTACTGCTTGGGGTTGTCCTCTCAGAGCTCAAAAAGAGGGAGAAGAAGGTGAGGCCGCATTTGAAAAAAATGCGAAAAGATATTGAAGCAAATCAGGACAATGCATTGAGCCTCTGCACCGAGAAAGTTTTATTAGCACAACAAGCATATGAGCTTGTAAGCTGCTTTTCTAATTTCAACTTTTTAATTCCGATGCTTTACTCTCTATTGGAGTTCATTGTCCTATCTCTAACTGGTATGTTGAATAAGGAGTTTTAATCGGTCAAATTATGTTGCAGTGTTTTTGTTCATGACTTTGATTACGTAAAATTGTTTTGATCAGATTTTACAACATATAAGCCAAAAACTAGAGGTTACCATTTGAGAAGTCCAGGACTTGAAGTCGAACTACGATTATGCTGGAAACTTTCTTTTCATTGGTGCTCAATTCTTTGTTTTGTTTCCTAGCATTGCTTCATCTCTTGTAAATCTTTGGAAGCTGACTCGGCGGGAGTTCTTGTCAGTCTTGTACCGTGGCTAGCCGAAATGGCGAATCATGTGAAATAAGCCCGGATGGCGTCGAAGGTAATCTGTCCAGAGTGATGTTAAGTCTTAATATTGGCAACTTTGGATAGAATGCGGGAAGGGGATGCAAAATAGGGTGATGGCTCTGTGCATCTCAGCAGCTACTACCAGCAGTATATCAGATTCCAGTTACATCGCACGAGATTGAAAGGGGAAGTAGAACAGAATCGCTGCGCTTTTGAAATACTAGAATGGAACAAACCCAAACTTCAAATGTTGTAGAACCCCAGCCCTTATTTGTCATTATACGAAAAGGGGAGGAAGGAAGAAAGAAAGGAGGGAGGAAGAGGAAGAAGAAAGAGAAGGAAGAAAAATCGCGGGGCCGTTTAGGAGGAGGAAGAGGAAGAATCGTTTGAAGGAAAGAAAGGTGTTCCTTCTTTAAATTCAATTTTGATTTTAAATTAAAATAGATAAATTGCTAATTTTTAATTTGTATGAATTTTATAATTAGTAAGATTCATTTATATACTTTATAAATTGCTCATTCTTCAAATTGATTATAAATTTTAATTAATAAATTGCTCATTCTTTAAATTGACAAATTGATAATTTTTAATTGATAAATTCTTAAATTCTTTTAAATTGATTATAAATTTTATAATTGATAGATTTATTTGTATACTTTATAAATTGCTCATTCTTTAAATTGATTAGATTTTTTTTTTTTTTTTTTTTTTGTAGATGGATTTGCAATATGACGGTTCTTTAATTGATTTCAACATGACAATAGCTTTAGATTTATATGATGATTATTGAGCAATCCCACGGTATTGGCCGTCTGAAAATGTAGTCGTTCCCAGATTGAGAAAATCATGAGAATGATAAACCTGCAGCGTAGAAGAAGATAAATTAATTGTGTCTGCGTGAACTATCTGAGCAAAGATGCAATTCAGGAATAATTTTCTGTAATTGGTACGTGCAGCCGGAGAATATTGCAATACTTAAAACTTCATGGAGCGATCATGAAGAGCGTTCTCAATCATACATTAAAAGTCGTTGGTGATATAAATGCAAAATCGACAAATTTGTCGGTTTATGAGTAGATTGAAGACTCAAACAAATTAAGACATAAAATGTGAAAATAATGTAGATATAAACTTTTAATTTAGGCGTTAGTATGGTTGTCTTGAGCCCCATTAAGCACAGAATAATTTCATATGTTTTAGTTGATAGAGCCAAAGAAATGTTGCTAAGATTGCTGGAAAACCATTCCAATCTGAGCATTGTTGGAATATAACAGAAAATGGAGGCCGGAAATGGTAGTATCCCGACCCGATAATAAAAACAAAACTCCATTATTTGGTAGTCGCCTTTGAGATCATTCGTGTTGAATCTGGTATTCAACTCCATATTTAGGGATGTGGCTGAGCCATACGTCTCTCATTACTCGATAGGCCATTTGGCGAAGGGCGAAGAAGCGAAAACTGAAAACAAGCTAGATGTTGAAAGATCAGTAGATCAATGTGGCTGGAATGAAAGGAGAATGGAAATTGGGCAATGAAAAGTTGAGCGGCGTGACGAAATTTATCTTTCGACGGGAGATACTTGATGGAGGCAACGTAGTAAGCGAGTTAGAAATTAAAGAAAGGCAGGTCTGAAGAAATTAGTCTGAAATGAGATGAAAATCATGGAAGCGATACTGCGCTTGGACCCACTTTACTGACATGTTGAATAACTTTGAAGATAGAGGTTATGAAAGCGGGGTTTAATTTTTGGTTATTTATTTATTATGTTGCTATTATTTTAATTTGTAGTCATTATTTATTATGTTGCGATTGGAATTGAAAAGATAACTTCAAATTGAAATTGGATTGAAAATCTGACATGAAATTGAAATTGAGATTAAAATCTGACGTAAGTGATATTGGAATTGAAAATACAACATGAGTGGAAATTTGGATTAAAATCTAATGAAATTGAAATTGATTGAAAAATACAACTGACTTGAATTGATGGGAGTTATTAGTGTTAATTGTTAGAAAAGAAAAATAAAACCAAAATATCTACTTGTTGGCAGAGCACAGGAAAGCATAAACGAATGTTTGGACCAGCGACATAAGCATAATCTTTATAATGATAGTTATTCGAAAAGCGAAAATAAATTAAATCGATAAGAAGAGGAGAATATAGCAAAGTTAGAGAAGCAATGAGTGCGTAGAGTGCGATTTCCTTAAGATAAAATTCGCCTGGTTGGTGCTTTGAGATTCAGGCGTTTGTCTCGGAGGGATAAGCGGGTGTCGAGATAGTCAAATGGCGGCTTTATTGCCAGCACCGTTGAAGCGATGATGTGTTGCACTACTCCCGTAGAAGCCAAAAAGAAAGGGCGAAGGAAGGAAAACTGAGACTTCGATGACCTCTTTAGATGATGTACTGAAATCTGCAAACGGCCTTTATATGAAGGAGAGACTTGATCCTTTGGAATGCGAACGCGCTAGCCGGCTCTTAAATTCAGAAATTAATTATTCGTTGAATGTCGTTAATGCCGTTCGTTGAGTGTCATTAATTTCTTCATTAGATGCTCCGATCATTATATAAGCCCGAAATCCGTAGAATTATGAACGAAAATTATTCGAGTGAATGTGCATCCATTTCATTCACTATATCCCGACTAATTCCCACATGAGCAGAGAATTGATGACTAAAAGTGACGAGACATGGTGATAGAAACAGCAGTTGAAACTTGCATAGGAGAGGTAGGTGTTCTGCGCTGAGCGCCCCCGCTTGTGAAAATATGTTTACTTCTACTTAAGCTAAGCGATGAAACGCGATGTCGCTGAACTATTACGCCATTTGTGTAGACGATGACATATCTCACAGGGAATCTGCGGCTTGATTCGGAGTTCGTTTTATGTCCATTTGGCCGTAGGACATGCGCTGATTCTGAGAGTTTAATTAAGAATTGTGCTTCATTGATTTCCTACGAAGCTGACCCACTTCACTCTTACATAGGTGATCTCTCTGTACTAAGTAGCTCGTATTACTCTTCGCGATGCTTTAGAGATCGTTAAAGCGTAAGCTTAACGCTAACATGACATCATTTGTTAAATCGCCAGGAATGAATAGCGATAATATCCATGATGATTGTATGTCTTTTACAATTTGGTTGTCCGCTGAACTGAATCCTGGGATACCAGGTCGGTAGGTTGGGTGTCAGTGCATCGACACATTAACTACGGGCTTTAGTCAGATTTCCATCGATGACTTTCATGAGCTCTGATTTAACCCTTTGGTTAAGCGGATCATAATGTTATCCTTAGATTTTACATAATCACATAGAGATAACCGATTGAGAAGTTGTTGTTTAATGTATTGTGCCTACAGCGGATATGTCTAGACTTACCATTATACATCTTTGTTTTATTAACTCTGCGATCGCCCAGTTGGTATCCTTGATGCCATATTGGGAGGCACGGCTTTGCTTCGCCTTGGGATAATCCTCACAGGAAGTGCGTAGCCATTACGCACTCTTCCCACATTTGTCTAGTCGCTATGGCTTTCAGTTCCATTGTGGATGCAGCGATGTAAGTATGTTTTGAGGATTTCCGTAAATCATTTGCACCTCAGGTGTAAAATTTTATAACCAGCATGGGATTTAGTCTTTATCGTTAGATATCTAATTAGCATCCTTTGTATCCTTGAATCTGTGAGGATATCTTGTGTAGTGCGGCCCGTAGTTAAGTGAATCGTAGAGTATTTTCAATACTCATTATTCCTTGCCAATCATAAGCTCGGGTTGCTGTTATGCTACTCGGTTTATTAGCGCATAGGCTATGTCGGTCTTGTCTGACTTCATTAAAGTACATTCAGACTCCGCATCTGCAGGTATTACACTTGGTGACACTCTCGCTATTCTTGGAAAAGTGTAGAGTTACATCACAGGTGTTAAATTTATGCAGTTTATCTTATCAGGCTTTGAGAATATTATCGACTATAGTGTATTGACTTAATACGAGTCCATACGATGTTCTTTTGATTTTTATTCCAGGAAAATAACATCATTAGTCCATGTCTTTCATGTCGAATCTTGAGATTCAACATGTTCTTGGTAGATGTAAATCATCTTATCATCCTCTAGAAATGATGACATAATGTGCGTCTGGTATCTGATGACATAGCCATGTTCATCATCTTTGACATAGACACACTTGTCACATTCATTGATTTTGATCCATGTGACAACATGCGCGTTGTCAATTTCGTACCATTGCTGTTGTGTTTTAATCCATGCAAGGATTTGATCTGGAGCTTCGTTCTTGTCAGGACGGAAAACCCCTCGGGTTTGCTCCATGTAGATTTTCTTCATTAGTCTCAGTTTAAGAAATTTGTGCTTGTGCATTTGATGTACCTCAGAGATCTTTTAGTGCGACGATTGCAAATACCATCCTTATGGAGTTTATTCTAGATCCGCGAATCGTGTCAAAATAATCGGACCCTCGGTTTGCATAGCCTTTGATCCATAGTCTTGCCTTGTATTTGTCTATTGATCGGAAATCACTTCAGTTCCTCTTAAAAATCCACTTGGAACTTAGGAGTTTACAACTAGATGGAAGATCACCAATTCCCAGTATGGTTGTGATATGGAATCAATTTCATTTTAATTGCCTCTTTCCACATCGGACTCTCCCGAAGTAGAGTTCCTTTGCTCTTTATAGGTTTGAGGTTCACAGCCAGGCATGTATGTCGGAAAATCTGGACCAAAATGATTTTACTGTCCTTGCCGCTTTTCTTTGTGCTGGGTTCTCTCTCCCTCGGTATCTTCATCGACTATTTTCATGAATAGTCTCGACACACTCGTTTTGATGAACTAAACTTCCTTGGATCTGTATGGGAAACACATCCTCAAAAGAATGACATTCCTCGATTCCATTATCGTGTTACGGTGAATGTCAAAGGGATATTAGACTCATAAGCAAGAAATCGATAAACATGCATTATGTGCATAACGATGAAGATCACGTCAATAGTTTTAGGTCACATTCTCACCTTTTGGGTGGGCGCCACTTTGCGAACATCCCCACACTCGCAAGTATTTGTAGAATGACTTTATTCCTTTCCATAACTCATATGGTCTGCTCTTTTTAGGTACCTTATTTAGAAGGTAATTAGCCGGATAAATGGCTACTCCCAAATGTTTTTAGTAGACAGACTTATCGGCGTGCATTTTATCATTTAACCCAAGTCACGCGATTTTATTTCGGCCACTCCGTTAGATTGTGGCGAATAAAGGTCTTGTGGTTTCATGTATAATCCCATGTTGAACTTCCTGGTCCGGCAAATGGCGATTCATACTCTCCACCTCGATCACTTCGGCACTTTAATTTTCTATTGAGTTGATTCTCGACCGTTTTGTAGAGAACAAATTTCTCTATCGCTCACCCTTACTTTTAAGTAAGTACACATAACGATGCCCAGATCTTCATCGTCCCTGAGGTAATGATATTTGTACCACCTCTTGTTGTACGGGCTTGAATCCATATATCCAGCACATGGATTAAGTTAAAGGTTCAGTGTGTCTTTCAATACTTTGAAAGATGACACAGTTAGTTTGCCTCGACCTGAGTTTCACACTTGTAGCACATCGATTTGGAAAGTTGGTATATGATTTAAATTAATTAATTTCACCTTGATGTATCATAATTAACATGTCTAATCTACCGTACCATAGATTAGATGACTCGAGAATATCATGAGTAGCTATTTCGACTTAATGATAGTCATTACATTAAGCTTCCACATCACCGTACTTATATACCTTTTCAGGCCTTACATTCCATCTTTGATCTGAAACTAAATTTATCGAACTCAGACACGATAAAAATCCATGGTGATGGCCAAAAAGAACCAGGACACGAGTTCTTGGATTTAAATTTATATAACGCGTTTGTTTAGGTGACTCTTTCCCGAAGTCTCTTGAACCGCCTTGCCTTGCCCTTTGATATCAGATGTGGCGAGTTCCCATGAACACCTTTTCTCCGGTCTGATTGGTTGGTGGAGAACATCATCTTATCGGAACGCCTGTGGCGGGTAGCACGTTGTCGATCCACGTCATGGGATTTGATCCCACGAAGTTCACCTCGAGATCCTTTGCGATTGGTCCCGATTTCGGACACATCCTTGGAATGTCGTCCCAACTACGTGGCTTCCTTGAGTTTGTTTCTCTTGAAGTCTGCGTCCAGAAAGATTTGTGACCTTGCTTCCCACGGTTGAAGCATTTCTGGAAGTGAACTTTGCTTCTTGAACCTCCCTTTTGAGGTCAGAAGCAGTGCATTTTCCTTTGTTGTGCCTTTTGAACTTGGGCATGACCATGTTCAGAAAGTTAAGCCTTAGCCTCATTGGGATTGTGTCTTAGAATGAGATGCGATGGGAACCATGGTGTACGAACTGTGTCCATTTCTCGACAAATTATAGAAAATTGATCCAATTTCTATTCCCAGACCCGGTCGAATAATTGGAATTAACACGTAACAAAGGTATTCGGGGAAGGCTGGTGGGGTAAAAGCAGGCAGGCAACTAGTCTCCTTAGGCCGGAATATTTAGTTCCCGGGAAGATTGGAGGGGAGTCCTGACAGTCCACTTAATTCCGTAATAACGACAATTCTTTGTTTTGTAGTTTCAAATTCCTAGGCGAAAATTGTGAGCTTCCTTGAAAGTGAGAATAGAGTTTTAACTGGAGCTTTTCTCCTTATCATATATTCCTCGCATGAAATATCCATGACAAAGCATGTGGCTTTAGTGGTGAGCATTTCCCATTTGAATGCTTAGTGCAGGTTAAAAACCCTTCCTCGTACTTTGTCACCCAGGATTTCCTTTTTCGTAAACCAACCAGCCACTTGTTTGTTTTGGTTTTGTAAAATTTTTCCCTTTTTTTTTTTTTTCGAAAGCGAAACAACATGATTCTTAAAACAAAAATCTTTTTTTTTTTTTCCTTGAAAAATCGAATCTTTTTTCTTTTCGAGAAAACGAGAATCATTAAATCTAAAAAATAAATTTCCTTTTTTTTTTTTGAAATAAAATAAAATTCTTCCTTCGGAAAACGAGATCCTTTTTTTCTTTCAAAAGCGAGTCTGACCCGAAATCTGAAATAAATTTCCCTTTTTTATTTTCCTTCGATACAAACCAATCCTGACTTCTTGTGGAGTCAAAAAAAAAATTTGTCTTAAGATTGTTAATTGTTAGAAAAGAAAAATAAAACCAAAATATCTACTTGTTGGCAAGGCTTTGAAGCGTAAACCAAAATGTTTGGACATTCAAACAACGCCGACATAATCTTTATAATGATGGTTATTCGAAAACGAAATAAATTAAATCGATAAGAAAAGAGGAGAATATATGAGTTAAGCAATAAGTCTTGTAGGTATGATTTCACTTAAGACAGAGTCGCGCTACTGTTGGTGCTTCCCCCAGAGATTCAGCGTCTGTCTCCCGGGGATAAAGCAGATTAATCAGATAGTCGATAGCGCTTTATCAGCGCATTTCCGCTTGGCTTGATGATGTGTTTCTTATTATCGCGACAAGGGCGAAGAGCTTCGAGACTACGATGACCTCTTTTTTGGGTATTCTTCTGAAATACCCGCTGACCTTTATGAAGGAGAGACTTGACCTTTGGAATGCAGGCATTTGGCTTCCAGGCTAAATTCCGTGTTATTCATTGAATGTGTTAATCTCATTCATGGTGTCATTAATTTCTTACGTTGAATATCGATCATTCCATATAAGCGAAATCCATAGAATTATGAGCGAAGAATTATTCGGTGAATGTCGTCCATTTCATTCACTATATCAGTGATCAGTAGCCATGTCGTTCCCACGATGCTCGATAAGATCATTTGCGGTTGAGAATGCGTGCAACATCGCGATGTAGTAATGAGTTTGCGTAAGAGTCTTACAGTGGTGTGTATCACGCATGTGACGCCACACGAGGCGGTTGCATCACTTCCATCAAAGTCATTGTTACGATATCTCCTTGCGTCGCCGATGACCGTATTATGCGTTTATTATACTTGCGGCTTTAATAATATCTGCGAGTGTTTGCCGTCAGCGTCTTTGGTCCATGCACGGAAAGGGTGCAAAGCGGGCTTGAAGTACCGAATGCGCTCTGCATCTTTTTCTTGGAGCTCTTGTGCTTTAGCAAATGTTTTCTTGAAGCGTGAATGGGGAATTGTTTTTCTGAATGTCAATAGGTTTGGATAAATACCATCGGTAGATAATATCGATTCTATACTCATGACAGTGAATTATATAGTTGTTGGAGGAGCATGACCATTTGCTAATAATGTAAAAGCAGGGGGACTATCACCAGAACCCATTTTATGTCGATTCGATGAGCCAGGGTAGACGAAGATGTATATAGAATCTTGAGATGCCTGACTTACAAAAATGATTGTTGGACGGTTCATGACAATGACGGTATACATGCCTTCTAGCAGCGCGATAGGACAATTTTAGCCCGTGCATCTGATCAATACTCCCAACATGTCGGAAAGAAATACACGTTGTTCCGGGTTGTGATGAACGTGTCGATATTGTTTGGTGACCTCAGTGTGGTCGCGAACATTGCAATAATAGTTTTCCGCAGGCAACCTTCGGACTCATGGTTCGTGCTTTCTCGGTCCCGATGTATTCATCACGGAATCTGCTGTTAAAGTGGCGAAAGATTACATAAGCGGTACATTATCTTTTGAAGGGATGACAAGTGAGAAGCGCAGCGACATACGTTCTTTGGATGAAGTATCGGATCATAAGAGAACTCCAGCGTATGTTCTTTGGATGAAGTATGGATCGTATTGTTCAACCTCATTTCTGATTCGAAGAAAAGAGGACGACTCATTGGAACCTCAGCCGAAAAAAAACTTTCTCCTCTATGAGGGTAGCAAAATGATCCGCGATAGAGTCTTTCATGATCTTGACTCTATCACGTTAACCGTGTGGCACAGGCGGAACCACGATGCCTTCTTATCCGTTCTGATAAATCGCCCGGACCTTCTGGATTTGCGACCTCTGACGCGTCAAATCATCATTATCTTTTTCTTGATATTGAGGATCTCTCCTAAAATATTAGGAAAGCGATTAAGTATAACTTGATGAGCGAAAATATGAAAATAAATAGTAGAGAAATGAGATATTGGAAAATTGAAAGAGAATGTAAAGATAGATGGATAGAAAAACATGAAAAAATTATCATATTTATAGGCAATTATAATTTTTTAATTTTTATTTTAGCGGTTAAATTTTCAAATTTAATTTCAACGGTTGAAATTGAAATTTGAATTCCGTGACAGGGGAAATTTGAAATTGAAATTTGAAATTGTTACTATATGATATATCAGTTAAATTGATCGTTATGAAAAATATACTCGTTAAATATAACTTAGTTAAGTTTAATTATATTTTTAATAAAAAACGTTAATTATTAAAATGGCGCGTTTGGCACCTATCATTGGAGCAAAATCTTGAAGGTGCCCAGAAACCTTTATTGAGTTGCAAAATGGCATTTGGCACCCTAAATTTTAGCAACTTCCATTGGGTTGCTCTTAGTAAGCGACTATATAGTTATAAGAGGGCTTTCCTTTTTCTTTTCTCTAGAAAGGCGGTATCGATAAGAACTCTAGCAATTTAGGAAACTTAAAATGTCGATTAATGATTCTAAAATGGAAAATGAATGAAGAATCATGAAAAATGTAGTTCTTGGCATAAATGCAATTACAAAGCCACCTTCATTACAGTAGAGCTTCCATTACATTCCTTTCCAATTTGTGGATAATTAACAAAGAATAAATAATATATTCTTCGAATAATGAATGTATATGAATGTAAACAGGGAAATGGTTGTTTGAGATTTTAAAACTTGATCCTGTAGCCCAGTTAAGAACACTGCAGGGCATTTCAGAAGGCCTTTGCATGTGAAGCACTGTGGATGATCACATTCCAATGCGTTGATAATTTTACACTAGCTTGGTAGGGCAAACTGCCGAATTACATTGCTCAGATGTTTTTCACAGTCTCCCAGGCAAATTTCTTCAATGTCTTTGAAAACATCTGGATTCTGAAGTATAGCAAAAACCAGCTCCTCTTTTTAACAGGATCATTATATTTAGAAACAGTATTATAAAAAAAAATTATATTTAGAAACAGAATCTTACTTGGCACTCGGTTCTGAGTGTTCACTGATAACCTTTTATTGCTTTAAGTGTTTCTGTTTTGCATGTTTGTGTCCCAGTGAAATTGAAACTGAGGCATCTTGATCTTTTGTTCACTATGTTTTTCTGCCACAGTGTTATACTTTTATTTATTGCACATTATGATGAGGAAATCATGTGTCTTATGAAACATGTGAGTAAAACTTTGAAACATTGAACATGGAATACCATAAATTATCCAACTGTAAACCATCACTATGCTTTAATCTTGATGAGCTTTTGAAAATCATCATTAATTATTGATCTCTGCGCATTCACATGGCCCTATTGCATCATGTGTTCTGTGTGCTGGATGTTTGTAGATGTTTTGTTCTTGATGATAATTTATTGGCTTCAACCTTTTACATGTTTATAAAATTCTAAGGATGCCATACTACTCTTATTTACTTGTAGACATCTGGTTTGCATGATGGCAAATGGAATCTTGGCTGTTTCAGTTACCCTAAAACAAATTTGTAACCAAATGATACCAAGAAACAGAAAAGTCAAAGAAAAGTAAACTCAAAAAGAATAGTGTTGCTGTAGCTATAGGTATGAAAGATTTCTTTTAGATGGCTGCATATCCCTGCAGCTAGGAGTTTTGTCCTACAACCGCAACCTCTTTTCAGACTGATTATCTAAAAATAATTTTTTTTTTCTTTGTTTGGGGGGGGATAGTCTTGAAATTAAAGTGAGATAAGTAATGATAATTGAATTATTCTATTTTTCTTCCTCTCATATTTGTCTAGATTGCTCTTTCAGAATTCTCCATGTCAATTCTATATGATACTAAGATATTTGCTCTCCTTGATTCTGAGGCTGATGTGAATTGATTTTTTCTAATAGTGAAAAATGCAGGAACTGAGTGTTTGTTAAATTTCTTTCCAATTTCCCTCAGAGGGTTAAATATCACCAGATGAGCCAGCAATTCTTCCACAATTACCTATAGTCCCAAAAAATGAAAAACGCAAGCATTGTTATGGAACACCTCAACCAAAGAGGGTAGACTATAGAGATAGGGATTTTGAGCTCATGTCTCCTCCAGGGAGTCATAGAAAGGATTTTGCCACTGCTGTTGACCCATTGATCCAAATGAACCCACATACCGTGTTTGTCATCAGGTTTGAATTTCTGGTCCTTTATTTTTACATTCTTTTAACTCTTTCCAAAACCCTTCATCATACAACAATATTTGTGATTATGTTCAGTGTTCTTCAACAGTTCTGTCAGATGCACTAAAGTGTTGTAATTTTCTTAATAATTCAGGTCTTGGAGACATGATTGCCTGCGACAATGAAAATGTGAGTCACAATTTTCTCTGTACTTCTTTTGCACTTTAGTTGTTCTCCATTGGCTTTGTTCCTCCTGTATAGTTTACATTTATGGATAAACTATAGATAAGATATGCACAACATCAATGCGAAAGCAAATATAATCACAGGAGAGGGACCAGTTAAAACAATAAAGCATGAGACAATTGTTCCATTTATGAAAAGAACAAGCACTCAGATATTTTTAAAATCCATTGAAGGTGCTTGCTTTAGTGTTGAAATTTGAAGCAGGTTGCTTTCTTCCATAGCATTTCCCAATTTCCTGCTCTCACCAAGACCTAACAATAGCATTGCTCAGTTTGTGATTCTGTTTCATGCTAATTTTCCCTTGACAGTGCCAAGGAGGTGAATGGTTCCACTACTCATGTTTAGGGCTCACACCAGAGACCAGATTCAAAGGAAAATGGAAGTATTGTCAACCTGCAGGCTATTACCGCAGCCTGTTACAGTTCCTTTGCAGGCCTTGCGTAGAGCTGTTCTCAACATTCTTTTCATGGCGGGACAAATCGTTCTGATTTAAGATTGTGTGTATTCAAGGGCTGGGAGATCTGTTAATTTTTCTGCTAGGTGTGGAATTGATTGTTGGGGAGGGGGGGTCACAATTTTCAACATCAAGGGAGAGAGAGTGGGGAAGAAGGGGATACTGTTTCTAGCATGGGGATTTAGTAGACTGGTAATCGCTTCCCTACTCTGTGATTCCCCTACTCCAATTGATGCTGTTCATTCAATTAAAACTCCAAGCAGCTGTAACCTATACTTGGGAAAGCATTAGGATGTTCTTTAGAAAAAAGAAAAAAAAAAGTAGCTATACTGATATAAATATTTCTCAGGGCAATGGTCTGGATTAAAATTAGCAGTGTTCATTCATTTTACCCATAGTGTTGGAGATGCAGGAGAGGTACATTGCAATCATCAAGGATTCAAGCATTATGTATTTTGTGTTGATGGGGACCATAAGGTTCTTTTTTTTTTTTTTGACATCTATTCACTTTGCGTTACAAAAGTTGTAGTATTATGTTATCATGGAAACTCGAATTGGGTTTTCTTCGTGTCCTGTCCAACCAACTCTCCTAAAAGCTCAAGCTTGTAGGATTTGAGTTTAATATGAATATCATGTTCTTTAACAGATATGTAAAGCGAAAAAAAATATATGATTAGCAGTAGTCATTAGTATTAGTGTTCATTGTTTCTACATCGTAAGGCTCTTAAAATCGATAAGATATAACTTTTAATCTTGACATATCAGTCTAGGATAAGTATTTCATATTAGAGTTTGTGTTTCATCTATGAAGAATGAAGCCTATAGAGACTACACTTTGGTGTACTTGTTAGGGTTGCCAAATTGCCTGTGCTGTAACTTTTTAACTCATCTAGAGAGGTTGTCAATGGGAAATTGTTACACCTTTTAAAGTTCCTCTATTTAAACACTGTTGATTCATACATTTTCTTTCATGTGTATCTCTCATTAAGAGTTCATTGATGTAATATGTAACTTCTATTTGCATGTAGAAATGGGCTGTCAACCCAAGCATAACAGATATCTTTTCTTGAAACTTTACCAGATGACACCCAAATCTCTAGAGAAGAGAGAGCTTTTCGCTTTTGGATGAATCAACATACATCGACAATGTTTTTGAAGATTTGAGAAATGGGTGAGTGCAGTTCTATTAATATATTATCTCTTCTCTGTAATCAAATTTTCTGGTTAAAATCCAACGGAAGACCAAATTTTAACAGTTTTTAAGTATAGGAAAATATTGTGTTTGGAAGATTGAAATTTGCTCATCAAAAAAAAAAAAAAGATTGAAATTTGCTCTGTTATCATTATTTTGAAAATTTTGCAATGGCTTTTACTGTATTGAAGGATTTTCAAATTGAGGCTCACTTTCTAAAAGAATTAATTTTGTTATTTCATTTTAACCTTCTACAGGTGGAGTGCTAAGAGCTCTTGACAAGGTGTCCCGAGTTGTTAATTGGAAGATTGCATCTAGGCCTCCAATTAAAATGCCTTTCAGAAAAGTAGAAAACTGCAACCAAGTTGTGAAGATTGGGAAACAATTAAAGTTTTCCCTGGTTAATGTTGCTGGAAATAATATTGTACAGGGAAACAAGAAATTAATATTGGGTATGTTGTTTAACATTTCTTTTTTCCTACGTATCAAATACCAATTTGATTATCTGGATGTTGATCTTGCTCTTCAGCTTATTTGTGGCAATTGATGCGATTTAACATCCTCCAGCTTCTAAAGAATTGAGATTTCATTCTCATGGGAAGGAAATCACTGATGCTGATATTCTTGAATGGGCTAACAGCAGAGTGAGAAGTTCGGGAGGTCAAAGCCATATGGATAGTTTTAAGGTATTATTCCTAGAACTGTTTATCTATCTATATACCTATCTATCTATATCATACATGTATATTTTGTGGAAAATACCATAAAAGTGATGCTTTCTAAGTCCTTTTGTTCATAAGAAAAGGTTGGTGGACTGGATGTCTCTTATCATGTAAACTTAATTTTAATTTTGTACAGTTCCTTAGCTAAAATTTAAAGTCAGATTTTCATATGTTCTTAACCATATTAAAGGTCTTAAGTTATGACTGGATATCAAGTTTGATGATTTATGTTGCTATTTAAGTCTCTATCTAGTTCAATTTTACTGGATAAGAGTTTCTTAGATGGAAATCAAATTCATTTTAATTTTTATTTTAATTTCACAGGATAAGAAGTTTGTCAGATGGCATTTTTTTTTCTTGATATACTTAGTTCTGTGCAGCCTAGGCTGTAAAATGAGTCTTATTCACGAAGGACAAACTGGTATGGTTTCTTCTATTTATATGTGGTTGTTCTTGAATTTAGTTACATTCATAATTTGTTGAGTTTCATCTTTCTTAGAAAATTCCGTCATATAATTCTTGACATTATGAGTGAGTTTATGTCCATAGACACCTCTTGGATTTTGAATTGATTATAAACCTCTAATGTTGGTTGCATGTGCTGGATAAGTTGTTCTTAGTTGGTCTCCTCCTTGAGTGCAAGTTTGAATTCTAACTCATCCTGATCTTGACCATTAATATTTTCCTTTTGTTTTTCATTTCTTGTTGCTTTTTGCTTTGTTTCTTTTTCTTTTTTTTTGCTTTTTTGATTGTGGGTTAATTTGAAATTTAACATAATCTCAAAAGTGATCATTATGTTTTTGCCACTAAATTTGGATGAGGAGAAAAAGATGAATGCCAGCTATATCATCAGTATAGCAAGGAAACTTGGATGTTCAATATTTTGCTTCCTGAAGACATACAGAGGGTATGAATATGTGGGATCATCAACAAACTTATAAATTAAATTTTATAAGTTTCCATCCACATAATGGTGGTAGAATAACAAGGTGGAGGAAATTCAACTGGATTTCTCATATTTAGAACAGTGATGGCTGGAAATGAAACCGAAAAAGACAGAATTAAGGCCAGGCTAGAAACAAATGTGTATCTATTTTATTTATAAATTTTCCTGCTAAAATTTATACTCAGCTGAATTTTACCATGATGATACACTTCATCAGGTAAATCAGAAGATGATCCTCACATTGACAGCAAGTATCATGTACTGGTTTCTGAAACAACCTGTTGAAGAAAGACCATCAGGAGCTTCAGATAGCGAGAATGGAAGCCAAATCTGAAGCGATCTAAACTCGACAATGGATGACACTGCATCAGAGTCATCAATAGATGAAGAATGGGACTAGATAAGATGCAGGTGTTTACTACTGAACTTTTGCTAAAGTTCCATAGATTATTTCCCCCTCTTGATTTGTTTTCCTCTCTTGGATTCAAATTTGATGTTGAAAATCATTGTATGGCATTGATACATGTACTTCTGAAGCAAATTTTGCTAATAATAAAAAAAGTGAATTATTAAGTACTATTCTCTATTTTTTTTATAATATTTTGGCATGTGAATAGTATTTAAAGATGAATTTAGAGTAGAGGTGGTAATTCGGGCATACGGGCTAGGTTGGACCAAATTTGGTCATTTTTTTCTGGCCAATAAAATATTAGCCCGGCTTGGCCTAATTCGATCAGTGGCAGGAATTTGGAACCGATTACTATTTAATAAATTAATAGCCCTGACCAGTCACAATTCGGGTGGATCAAGCTTTAGCCCAATGGGTTAAGCTTAAATTGCCATCTTTTATTTAGAGATTGTTGGTTGAAGTTGGAAAAGAAAAAAATGGGGCCCATCATCTCAAAATATAGAGAAGATGCCAAATTAGAGAGCACCATCTCAATATAAGTCTCCTTCATTTTTAGTTTCAAATTGACATATTTTCTATATATGGAGATGATGAGACCCACTTTTTCTCAAATTCAATTCCAACCAACAATTTCTAAATTTACTATTCACTTTTAATTATTATAAAAATAGAACGTGGGGTGAAAGTACTTTATTCTCTTATTTTATATTAAGAATTAAATTGAGAATGATTGGATGATAAATTTGGATAAATCACCATGTAAAGATGCAAATAGAGATGAATTTACTATTCACTTTTTAATGTTATATAAATAAAACGTGGGTGAATAGTACCTTACTATTCATATATCTAAAGATAGAAATGTGAATAGTGAATCACGAGAATTAATATGGAATTCTTATTCGCACATCTTAATGTTGAAGATCTGTAGATAGAATGGTTAAATGATGAATTTTGGCTAAAATCTCTACATTGAAAAAACATAATAGAGAATAAATTTTAATCTGCGATTGGATTGGGTTGTGACTAAGTCATACAAAGCAGAATGCTCATTTCCAACAACTATTATAGCAAATTTTAAGGATAAGTTGCGTAAATGACCTCGAGTTTTGTATGTTTATCCTACTTTGCAAACTTTTACCATCCCGAGATATCACGGCGTTTGCCACATATCTCAATCGTACATTTATTAAAAAGATCATAGATGGACTTATCATTGTCTAGCAAACCATTATGTATCTTCCCAAGATTGCTTAGGTTTCTAGGAAATGATTTGGATGCATTCTTTGAAGAAAAACAAAGTAGAACGTAATAGGGAATTTGAATCTAGAGACGTAAAAGCAGGCTGATTCTTTCATCCTCCCCCTTCCTGAAAATGTGAATGATGTCACATACTATGAAGATAAACATGCCAAATAGAAAAAGAATATGCGAAATAGAAAATAACCAACACCTAAAATCTAGTAAGAACAGTTTTGAAAAAGTAATAAATAAATAAATAGATTGACACCACATTCAATAGAATTTAGCAAGTCTTTAGCAGTCTAAAGCACATTTTCAACACTCCTCCTTGCTTTAGGGACTGCAAACTCCAAGTTTTGTCCTTAAAAACTCAAATTTGTTAACCTGCAGTGGCTTTAGGAAAACATCTGCTACTTGATCTTCTGTTTTGCAATGAGAAGGATCATGCTCCCATTTTTTTGTACTTCCCTTAAGAAGAATAACTTAATATTAAAATGATTGGTTTTCCCATGAAACATAGGGTTATGAGAGATAGCAATGGTAGCTTGGTTGTCAACAAGTATCTTTGTGCTCTCCTCTTGCTCCATGTTAAGGTCACTTAAGATCTTATTAACGAATGGCTTAGTTCCACAACAAGCGTAAGCGTGATAAGCTCTGCTTAGGTTGTAGATTGAAATTTCTGATTTCTTGTTTTTCAAGCACTGGAAAACCCCGGAACCAAAGTGAAGCAGTAGCTGAAGTGCTCCTTGTATCATGATGGGGCCCCGATCACTATACGAAACTGACCGGCTTGAACTCTTTGCTCCTTATAAATTTACATGCCAAAGTCATAAGAATTAACACAACATATATAATCACCCTTTTAGCTACCTTGACATGCATTTCACTTGCATACTGCATAAACTGAGACAAAATGCTCACAACATTCAAGATACCAGGTCGTGTTGCTGTGAGATACATCAAGCAACCAATCATGCTTCTAAAATATGCTTGCTTGATCAATAAAGTCAGTAATCTTTGCTAGACTTCTCATTTTGATTCATAAGTTCTCATTGCTTTGTGATAGTCCATTTGGACTTCTTCAATATCTCTTTAGGCGCGTTTATTTTGAGAGATAAAGACTTCATGTTCACTCTTGTTTGATTTTATTCGAGAAAAAGGTGTAACTAGATTTGTCATCTAAAAACTTCCATCATCTCGGCTTAAACTTCTCCCTGAATTTGTGTTGTTCACTATCCGCAAACAAATCGTCCCACGTACAATGAGATGATAAGAATGCTCGGCTCCGTTGTGCTTGACGCGCTACAATGTTGATTCGATAAGCTTTTAGCAAATCCACAAATTAGTAAATGATCATCGATTCTCTTATACCGTACTCTTGGAGCTTGTTGAGCCATAAAGACCCTTCTTGAGAAGATAAGCCTTGTCTTCTTCTCCTTCCTTCCCTTAGGTTGCTCAACATAGACTTCTTCTTGCAAGTAACCATTTAAGAAGGCTGACTTGACGTCGAGTTGATACACTCTCCAATCCTTTTGGCTGACTACAACAAGCAACGGCTTGATGGTATCTAAACGAGCAAGCTTTGGAGCAAATGTCGAGAATAGTCCCTTCCTTGCAAAATTTGGGCATAACCTTTCACAACAAGTCTTGCTTTATTTTTATTAATAGAACCATTAACATTAAGCTTAGTTCTATACACCCATTTAACTGCAATTACCTTCTTGTCTTTGGGTCTTTCAACAAGAATCCATGTTTTGTTTTTCTCTATCATTGATAGCTGTCGCCATTGCAAGCACCCGATTATGATTCTTCATTGCTTAACTGCTTGCTTCTTCATAATCTCTGAGTTCACATATAGCAATATTGCCTACGATGTCGCCAAACAGCCTTGTGCCTCTAATTGGAACGGTATCTACCATGTCATTTTCCAATCTCTATTCTGAGTGTTTGTATCTTCGATTGTTTTTCATTTTTAATGCACATCCACCTTATAATGTTTCTAGTTGGTGGCTGAAACACTTTATAAGCTTTTGTGATCGAGCTGTAACCAATGAAGAAGTCTGGAAGTGCTCTTTTATCCAACTTATCTCTCTTGATCCGTGGAACATGAGTGAAACACAAACAACCAAATATTTTAGGAAGTGCAAGGATGGTTTATAGTCGTAGCACGCCTCGAAAGGGTGTTTGATTCTTGTTGTCTTTTGTGGGAAGCTGTTTGCAGAAGACACACAGTGTTTGGTGCCTGCTTCCAAAGGGTAGGTATATTCTTTTCATGTAACATACATCTTGTCATCTCTAAAATGTATATGTTCCGTCTCTCACTTACTCCATTTTGTTACAGAGTGTATGGAGTAGTTAATTGATGTTGGATGCCCGCTTCCTCGCAGAATCGATTAAATGATTCAGAAGTGTACTCCTTGCCATTATCTGATTTGAGATTTTGAATTCTATAGCCACTCTCATTTTCAACTTCGGCTTTAAATTTCTAGAAGACTTGTGTTACCTTCGATTTATGCTTTAAAAAATAAATCCGACACATTCGAATCTGATCATCCGATGAATGCAACATAATAAAGACTACGTTTCAGTGAAGGTGTTCTTTGAGGGCCTACAATATCAGTATGAATCAATTGTGGCCTTTTTATGCTCTCCATGTTGCCTTAGGGAAGGGTTTTGTACTTTGCTTACCGAACTGACATGCTTTGCAAATTGGAATGTGATCATCAAGGTATGGAAGGTCATTTGCCATCATCTTGGATTTCATCTATATTAGCCCTTGATGATGATAATTGAGCCTTTTATTGCCCGTACTTTAGCGATATGATTGGAAAGGTTATTTTGCTCCTCCTCGATGGTTAGAAGCGAAGCTTTTTCTGTCATTTTACTACGAAATATCTTGTGACCACATGTTAATCTCAACCTGACTTTATAACCCTTTTGATTAGTTTGGCTGACACCTAAACAAGTATTGATCAATTTCAGAAACATATAATGTCAAACCCTAATTTTTTTTTTTGGTTTTTTTAATAAATACTCAATATATATGGAGATAAAAGATGGTTGAGGTTTAAGTAAATTTAGACAATATACGATCATAAGAGAAAACCTATTATAAACAAGATACATCTATTGATAAACCTCATACATTAATTATACAAAAGGTACTCGATTCTTGTGAAAACAACTTGGAGTGCTGTACTCACACACTTTACTCATTATAAATCCTTGGTTCTCTAGGATGGCCCATACTAACAAATTATTAAAGTGACATATATTACATTGTTTCATCACAAAGGTGAATTTACAAAGGTCAAAGCTTCAAAATATCAACACGAGTAAAAACTGCATCTAAACACCAATCCATGTAAAGATCAATCACTAGTTCCAATAGAAGTCCTCTTACTTGCATCTAAGGGTGGAGGAAAGATAGGGTGAATTCACAACTCGGTAGAAAACTTCTGTGCATTCTATGCATACCGCCCATGCTCTATCAAACATATACCAATATGCATGATAAATATTTGTAACCATGAACCAAGTATGAAATAATATCAAATATGCATGCATGGTGCATTGTCTTTCTCTTTTGCTCATTTCATTCATTCTCTTCCATGTGATCAAACAGCTTTTACCATTATCTTCCACAAGATAACCGATAATTATTCACCAGTATACATATCTATTATCAATTACTTCAATAGGAGATCTGGCCATAAATAATGACTGTGCGATTTATCACGGGGGTAGTCTTATCCGTGTCTTTTGGGACTTACACCCAAGGGTAGAACCAATCTTGTGTCTTTTGAGACTACCCACGAGGCGAGGACTTGACCTGTGTCTTCCCGGGGACTATCACCCAAGGGCAGGACCAACCCCATACACCTTTATCTAGGTGTCTTCCTCGAGGGTTTAGGGATTTCACCCAAGGACCCATGGTCCCACGCCAAATATATCGGGGTAACATTGTGCTTATCTTGATATCTTCCCATTATCCATATAATCTTTGAATAATATTTTACTTTGCTTCAAAGATAATCCTTGATCTCGTAACGAACCATAACCATGTCACCATACGAAGCCATGATTCTCAAATCGATGTATCCCGTCTTAATACCATGTTTGAAACAAACCATGCACACCATACATACTTTACCTAAGCCTGAGCGAAGATAAAGGGCGCCGTGCAAGGGCGAGACTCCTTAGCTTGACTTTCTAACCTTGGTGGGCCCTTTTCAATATACAAATCCATATAACAGAATATAACTTGTAATTCAACCACCGTAGTGGTGCTTAAAATGTCCTGTACATATATATGCCTGAGTCCCATTTACTTGTACTTATATAAATTCTACTATTACAAAAACTTTACATTTACATTTTAAAACAAATGAATAAAAACCTACACATTCGTGGGCTCCCCATTCTTTGTGTTATTACTAGCGGATGCGAATGCATGAATGTCCTCTTAGTGCTACATGAATGAACACATCTTAAGCTTATAGTAATTAGGAAACAAATAACAAATAAGACCGCGGAATTGGTCCACATTTACAAGATCATCTGACATAATTCTTATAACGAGAATTTCCTTATCTCTGTAGGAGTTCGAGCAGTCTTGTCTGAGAAGGTACTGTAGGTACATTCACCAAATTCTCTTGATTTCTTATGCTTTCTTCTTGTTCAATTTTCATATTCTTATCATATAAATGTTTGCATATGTCCATATTATTCGAGGATAGATGACATATAAAGTATACTGCGTGGGCGATAACAATGAATGAGAGGGACCGTAGCCGCAGTGGGGTACCCAGTGCGATGCAATCTTGAACAAGGTATGCACGCCCGTATAGCAGTGTCGTAGCAACTAGCGAGTCACGTAAGCATTGATAAGAGATGTGCACCTTTTTAGCGAGTGTCGTAGCAGCGAGAATCTCCAAAGCGCGATAAGATACGTTATGCGCCCACGTGCGAAGTGTGTTAACCTTGGCGAGTCTTTGAAATCTTGATCGAGAGCCTTTAGTCATTCCTTTATTCGGTCTTAAGTAGGCATACGATTATGTGTTTAAGAACTCGTTATATCATTTTAATCCCATTAGTGAATGAGAGGTAGCTGATGTGTGCTTGACAATAGGATTCTTGAAATTGAACTGAGAACATTTTCATATGGCTTTTATACATGTACTAACCTTTTCATTCGAAATTAATGGAAGAACATGACAGAAATAGGGTTGTAGTGTGAATTTTCGACTTTGATCTGTCTTAAACTATCTTCAGTCCTTAACCATTTGAAATGCGGGGTACTTAACATCATATGGGCCTTAAATCACTTTGGGTGCGGTACTCGGCTTTGATCACCGTGCCAACAATATCTGGGCCTTAAATCGCGCGATCTGGGTACTCAACTTCGATCTGGGGTACTCCGTACCTGCGGGTAAAAGCGGTTGGTCTCGTACTCGACTCTTAGTCTTAGAGTACTCACCCTCTTCTAAATTGTGTCACAACCGCTAAATCTTTGGTACTCGACTTCCCGATCCCAGGTGCTCACTTGCGATTTTTGCGGAAATGGCGATTTGGCCATTTTCAGGAAATCTTCGACCCAAGAAAACTAACCCGTCTCAAAATAACCCACCAGCCCAGGGCTAAAACCAACATAAATAACTTTATACGAGAGATAGGGTTCTTCAAGCTGAGCATAGGCAAAGAAAGAGCTAGGTTTCACCAGCTTGACAAAACCACTCTGAAATAGGTTAAAATGCCCCTGAAATACAAGAGTTCCCAGGCTAAAAGAGATATTCGAACTAACGATATCAATTTCCAAACCTGGATTTCTTCTTCTTCTCATCTTCTTCTTCTTCTCTTCTTCCTTTCTCTCTTTCTCCACCGTAAAGCCCTTACACTCCAAGGCCAAAAAATGAGATAGATTTTTTTTTGCCCTTCTCATAAGGCCATGTTTGGCTATCTCTTACAGTTTAAGTTCTTCTTTTGCATTTTAGTCCCGCTTTCTTCTATTTACAAATCGCTTATCCCGAATCCTACTTGACATATTCTCTTTTCATCTTATGTCACTTGGGCCCTTAGTTAGCAAATTACCAATTTACCCTTAGTACTCAAATTTCCGAAAAATGCAATTTTACTTATATTATATCCTAAACATGTAATAAACTACTAGGGTATAATTTGGAGTGTTACAACTCTCCCCCCCTTAAAAGAATTTCGTCATCGAAATTCATACTTGAATAAAAAGTTGCGGATCCTGTGTCCTCATACATTAACTTTTGTTTTTTTTTTTCACTTCTTTGACATTCGGTACACATAAACCATTCTTGTACAATAAACCCCCATGTTCATCTATAAAATAGTCAGTCTTGTCTCCATTTCTGACTAATTGTACATTTTGCTGTAACTTGACATCATTTTTGAGCCTCGATCATCATTTGCCTCCCAGCTTCCGGGTATATCTTTTAATTGAGCTAACAAAAGCTCCATCGGACTCAAATCTCCATGCACATTCTTTCGGGAACAAGCTAGAAAATCATTTTCTACTCAAAGCATACGCCACTACATTAGCTTTTCCGAGGTGGTAATCAACTATGCAATCATAGTCCTTAAATAACTCTAGCCACCGACGTTGCCTCAAGTTCAGTTCCTTCTGAGTTAACAGATACTTAAGACTTTTATGATCTGTAAAGATTCTACATTTTTCACCATATAAGTAACGTCACCATGTTTTCAAAGCAAACACTACCACTACCAACTCCAGATCATGTGTGGGATAATTTTGCTCATGCGGTTTCATATGTCTAGAGGCATATTTCACTACTTTTCCATCTTGCATCAATACACATCGAGCTATCTTTGAGGCATCACTATACAAAACATATTCTGCATTAGAATTTGAGTTAACAGATTGCTTCAACTAGTATTTTCTTTAAGCGATCAAACTTGACTAACTTTTTGTCATCCCAGACAAACTTTACCTTTTACCGCCCCTTTCACGGATAGCAGTAAGTGAGGATGATATGACGGAGAATCCTTTTGCGAACCGTCGATTGTACCCTGCTAAACCCAAGAAACTTCTTATATCTGTTACATTTCAAGGTGGTTTCCAACTTACCATTGCTTCAACTTTTGCAAGGTTTACTCTAATACCCTCTGCTTAGAGACCGCAGTGACTGGGAATGACACTTCGCCAAGCCCCGAAAATCACATTTACTTAGCAACAAACAACTTTTTCTCTCTTAGGATGCGCGGCACCATCCTCGAATGTTGTTCTGTTCATGCATCCTTAGAATACACGAGATGTCATCAATGAATACCAAAAATTGGTCCAAATAAGGGTGGAAAATTTATTCATCAAGTCCATGAATGCGGTCGATGCATTAGTCAACCCCGAATGACATTACAAAAACTCACTAATGACTATATCGGGTTTAAAAAGTGCATTTCGGGACATCGACATCTTTCCTTTAGAAGTTGATAATATCCGAATCGCAAGTCTATCTTAGAAAGACTTGCTCCTTTCAGCGATCGAAATATCTTATATTCTTGGCAGCAAATATTTATTCTTCTTTGTTACCTTATTTTTGCCCGGAGTAATCAATGCACATTTAGAGTGCCATCTTTCTTTTGAAAAACAAAACCGATTACCCAGGGGTGAAACAACCCAGGTCGAGACCAGTCATGTCAGATGGCTCCTGTGGTTGAGTCTTGACTCTTTTGTGAAGTCGAGTTAGGGCCGTATGGTGAGGTGCCTAGAAATAGAAATTAGTCCCTTGCACAACTTCAATAGACAAATCTACTTCTCTTTCAGGTGGTAAACCAGGTAATTCCTCAGGAAACACATCAGGGAATTCTTTTATCACCGGAATATCTTCTAGATTTACCCGTCCTTTTTTGGAGTCAAGTACCCAGAAGCGAAAAGGCTTCTGACATTCTAAGAAAGCGTCGGGCTTGCATAACGGAATTACATTTGACAGGTCGGATCGAGATACCATGCTCTGATTACTTTATGACGGTTAAATTTAAACGTCTTGTTTTCTTCTCACAATCAACTATAGCCCAATGTTTGGATAAACAATCCATGCCCAAAATCAAATCAAACTCATGAAAAGGCAAAGCAATTAGATCAATTGAAAATTCCCTATCATGGACCATTAGGGGATATTTCTTATACACTCGATTGACTGCTCTGCTTATGCCACAGAGGATTATTAACAAGCATGTCATATGCTAAGGTTCTCTTGATGGCAATTGATCACTCGATTGTTCAATGCATATATAAGGTATGTAAGAGCACGGGTCTCTTAGAATCATGCATTTCATTCTTTATAAAGTGAAGTACTTGCAATAACCCTTGGTGCATCCTAATCTTCACGGGCTCTCATAGCATAAGCTCGGGCTGGGGTTGCAGTAGTAGGGCGATTTACTATCTTTGAAGCAATACCTCTTCCTTGCTGTCCTGAACTACCTAGCCCTCTCTCCCTCACATCCGCGAGTTGATGCATTTTGTTGATCCCTTCTCTACTTCTTCCTTGATGGTTCTAGAAATCACGAATCCCTTGAAGACGATTGCTATCATATGGTCAGTGCTTCACATCGGAAGTATCCTCAATTACCACTCTGCAAATACCAAAATGATTTTGTGGCGGTCACGGGCATTGAGTCTTTCGTCTTATCGTTCGAAATGCCTCTTTGGAACCCCATCTGGTAGGACCTTGTCTCCTACCTCTCGTAGCAAAACCCTGTACCGATTCAACTTGAGATTTTCTAGCTCTTTTACAGGAAGATGAACTACCTTTAGAGAACTTTCTCTCTCGATTCCTTTCCTGATTCTTTATTTCTGATTTCTCTATTTTCATTGCCGCTTGCACCAGTTGATAAAAATTTACGCTACTGACGATGTCCTGTTGTGAAATTCTTTCTTTATGGATTCCTTTGGAAGCCGTCCTCGAAGCTATACACATCGAAAAGTTTCAGTAAGGACTAATTCTGGTATGTACTTACTAAGGCGGCTATACTCCTTTTCATACTCCGCCACTGTCAAATTTCCTTGTCTCATATTTAGGAATTGCTTCCACCTGGTCTCCTTATAGTCATCGGTGACATACTTTGTCTAAAATTCTCAGATAAAGAAGTCTCATGAAAATGGTTTTGGAAGCAATGGATTTCGTAGAACTAGTTTCCACCAATCATAAGCTACACCTTTCAGCAATGAGACCGCACACTTGGCCATTTGTTAAGGTGGACGACCGTCGAGCTCTTTGTAATTTCTGTTAAAACTGGCTTTATTAGACTCTCCCCAAACTTGTACCATGATTCTTACACTCCTTGCTTTCTTACAAAATTGATCGGCGCTCGGTGTGGAGTCGATCTAAGACCCTTTGCACCATATCGCCCGAAATTTTAACAAGCAGCCGGTTGAAGCATGTTCACTTCGCAGTCGAGACGGACCCGGGAGGCCAGGATGGATCGAGATCCATGGGATTGCTCAGCGTTTCCTCCCGCAAACTTCCTGGAAGCAGTCATTCTATGATGAATGAAACAAGGACATCGCATTAGGCCCGACCTGATCTTATGTAGGTGCATTTTTAACCTAATAAGTTTTCCAAAAACGCCTAAATCTAGGCTTTGATACCACTTAAACATTACACCGCCTTACCAAAGCAGGCGAAGATGAAGCGCGGGGCGAGACTCATAACTGACTTTATGACCTTGGTAGGGCCCCATTTCAATATACAATCCATATAACATAATATAACATGATTCAACCACCATAGTGGTGCTTAAAATGTCCTGTACATATACATGCCTAAGTCCCATTTACTTGTACTTATATAAATTCTACTATTACAAAAGATTACATTTACATTTTAAAACAAAATAAAAAACCTACATTAGGTGGGCTCCTATTGCTATGTTGGCCCTAGAGGATGCAGAATGCCTTGGATGTTCTCTTTAGTACCTACACAGATGAAACACCCATGCTAAGCTTATAACTTAGTGGGAAACATATAACAAATAAAACCACTTGGAGTGGTCCACATTTACATGATACATATAACATAATTCTTATAACGAAATTTCATATCTCCTATAGGAGTTCAGAACAGAGATCTTGTACAGAAGGTACTCGTAGGTACATTATATAACACAACTGATTTCTTATGCTTTCTTCTTGTTCAATTTTCATATTCTTATCATATAAATGTTTGCATATGTCATATTATTCGGATGGACAACATATAAGTATATGCTTGCATAGATCGGTAACAATGAATGAGAGACATAGCGATGGAATTTTCGGAAGTGCGATGCAGTCTTGACGAGGCGTCTGCGTGAAAGTCTTGGTAGCAACGGTAGAATCTAGGAAGCGCGATTAGAGGCGTGCACGCTGCGTGGCGAGTGTCGTGGTACTAGCGAGGAGTCTTGCGACTAGCGATCAGGAGACATGCTTGCTCACGTAATGAAGTGTCGACCTTGCTAGTAAGGTACGAAAACAGCGTCGGAGACCCTATTCGATCCTTATTCGGTCTTAAGCAGGCATACGATTATGTGTTTCAGAACTTGTTATATCATTCTTAATTCCATTAGCGAATGAGGACAAGAAACAATGTTTGCCCAACGATCGGATCGCCGAGGCGAACAAAACATTTTTCATATGACTTTTATACATGTACTAACTTTTAATTCGGAATTAAAGGAGGAACATGACAGAAACAGGGTTGTAGAATCGGTACTCAACTTTCAGTATCGGTACTTAACATCTTTTGGTCCTTAACCACTTTAGTCTTAGGTACTAACATCAATACGGGCCTTAAATCACTTTGATCTGGAATTTTCGACTTCCGTTCTGATGCCAACATCATCTGGGTAGCAAATCACTTTGAGTACTGAGTACTCATCTTTCGATCTTGGTACTCCATACCACCACAGACTAAAAGCGACTTTAGTCACTTGGTACTCGACTCACCGATCTGGGTATTCCATACCCTGCGGATTGAAAGCGACTTTGAGTATCGATTTTCGGCTCGATCTGCGTGCCTCACCCTCTTTTAGGCTAAAAACAACCGCGGTAGCGATTTTTCGACTTTTCCGTCACTGCGGTACTCACTGCGATTTTGTAGAAATGGCGAGTTCTGATGCATTTTCAGAAAATCTTCAACGAAATTAACCCATCTCAAACCGACCCCTGTGGAACTAAAACCTGACATAAAATCCTTTTATACGAGAGATAGGGTTCTTGAACCCCGACCATAGGCAAGAAGAGCTGAAGGTTCCTAACCTCTGAAACCATACAAATGGGTTCCATACTTACAAAATCTGAGTTCAGACTAAAGAGATATTCAAAACTAACCAATATCAATTTGCAAACCTGGATTTCTTCTTTTTCTCTTCTTCCTTCTTCCTTCTACTTCTTCTCTTCTTCCTTTCTCTCCTTCTCCACCGTAAAGCCCTCACACTCGAGGCGAAAAATGAAATTTTTTTGCCCTTCTCATAAGGCCGTATTTGGCCTTATCTCTTTTAGTTTAAACTCTTCTTTTGCATTTTAGTCCCTCACTTTCTTACGACACCGTCAACTTATCCGAATCCTACTTGACATATACTCTTTTCATCTTGTATTAAACCGGATCCTTAGTTAGCAAATTACCAATTTACCCTTAGTACTCAAATTTCCGAAAAAATGCAATTTTACTTATATTATACCCTAAACATGTAATAAACTACTAAGGTATAATTTAGGGTGTTACACACCATATGAACCTCATGACAAAATAAAATGCTTCATAAATCCATATCAATTTATTAAGATTGCAATATAAATTTAATGAAAGCCATCAAAGATAACCAATAGAATGGTATAAAATTCCTTACCTTTCACCGAAGTCTCCTTTGAAATTCTTCTATGTTGGCAACTCTAATTAATTACAAGGAACTGAAATAAAAGAATGTAACCCAGGTTATGACACTTCCTTCTTAGCTTATATTATCAATATAATGTTGTTAGTTTAAAACCCCAAATTTTCTAACCTTACCTACTACCTTTCAATTCAATTTTAAGTTATGTATTAACTACTTATTTTCTCCTAATCTCCATCTATTAGCAATTAAGAGCATACCCAACCTTAATTCATCACATATTTCTTTCAATTATTTTTTTTCCAACTAAAGTAACCTAACAACAAACAACATAACTTTCTTTATAAAGAATTGAACTCAAATTACTTGTAAACCTAATTAACTTAAAATTCTAAATACATAACAATGTGATTAACACTAATTAACTCAATTTACAAACTAAATTTACCATTAACATCCATCACCAACTCATTAGAAACCTAAACTAGCAAAAACCACTACTTCTTCTTCTTCCTCACAAAAATCTGTACTTTCTCTCTCTAAAACTCTCCCTCTAAACCCCCAAATTTGATATAGAAAATGGCTAAGAATGAACACTAATACTAACTAAAACATTTTTTTAAGATTAGATCTACCATTAATAACTCCTTAGAAATCTAGAACAAATAAAAATTACAATTTACACTCACATTCCAAGAAAAAAAATGTAATTTCTACCATGGAATCCTACATGTCATGAAATGAGATGAGACTCAAACATGTACCATGCCCCGAGCCCTTACCGACTCCCACCACACAATTCACATGCCAATGTGTGATAAACCGTCATTGATGAACGCATCCAATGAACACTTTGAAATAAAAGTTGTTTGTTTATAAACCAGAACTTTTATGGACGTCATTATTTACATGATAACATAATCCAAAATCCATGTGTTTGTGGGCGGCCAATTTTAGGGTCCCCATAGTAGGACTCCATACGCCTTCAACACTTTTTAGCCATCGGATGTATCACGAACATTCAGGAGTCTTTTACGAGGAGAATCTGGCATTCTTGTTATTTACATACCGTTTTGTTATGCAAGCGATGCAACTACGTTGGATAATAATGATCGAATCACAAGGCCCACCCGCTCGATCACGAGTATGATGATTGATCCTTAACCGTGCACTCACGTCCATTCAATGCTGATGTCCCGGAGTGAATATCACGATGTAGCACCCTTTTCGGTCGGCCCAGATTGGTGGGTCGAATCGGATCCACGAGATGCTCGTTTAATTTCTTTATTTGTTTTTTTTTTTTCAAAGTGTCGCGACCCAAATCACGCAGGCCAGACCAGTGGATCGACGGGCCGGTTTACTTCGACCGTTTTCATTTATCTTATCAAAAACATTTTACTTATGTCATTTCATTTTCGAGTTTTCAATTACACGGAAGCATTTCAAATAGTAGGCCCATAAACCTTTACTTTTATACAATATGTTGACAAAATGGCGTATCATGCCTTTACAAAATGATATACAAAATAATAGTTCAGAGATTAACTCTTTTGTTCACAAAATGTCACAAGTTCAAAAAGAATGGTATGCATATGACGGTGTATATACTTATACGCTGCAACTTTCTCTATGACTCTGTGCTTCTTGATCTTCCTTATTTCCTATGCATAGATAAAAACTACACGCTAAACATTTTCATGCTTAATGGTTCTATACAGTTATATTCCAATTTTCAGTTTAACATGACATGCATTTATCCACCGAAAACCATGCCTTTTATTTGGCTTATGCTGCATCTTTGTGTTTCCACGTCTTTCACTTTACCGTCATTGATCATATCAAAATATGCATTTTCATATGCAACCAATTTATTTAACTCAAATCATGAGATTCAAACATATAATCTTAAGGACGTATTTCGTTTACAAGTCTCATTTTCACTCATCAAGGTTTGTTATTTCACCTTGTCTATACAATTCACATTCATGAAAGATTTGGTTCGGTGAATCCCGTCCTTTTTGTCATTAGGTAATGTGCTTACACATTTAACAATTTCTGTCTCCCATCATGACGGATCTGGAATTGGTGCATCAGCGAGTGGGACATTTTAACAATGCCATACACCATCATGATGGATCTTGGGTTGTTGCATCCGCCATGTGGGACATTGATGTTGGTTTTGCCTTCGCGACGAATCTTTTGGCAGTGCGTCAGCCATGTTGGTCGTTAAATATATCGTTTCAATTCAAGATGTCAAGAATTGACCAATTAGTTTATAATTGATTAATCACTCACATCGCGATTAATTGTCAACATTTCAAATATCACATTTTCGGAGATATACATTTTCCATCTGATCATTTGGATTTATTTGGTAAACTACCAAAACACTTGAGGTAAGAGTAAAGGGTTCGAGTGAACAAACCAAATTTGTCGGCTCGTTTCCCTCCCTTGATCTCGGTCCTAAGTTGGAATTTGATCCTCCTGGAGTCACTAGTCAATAACAATTACGCCACTCTTATTGGATAAACGATTATCATACATTTTTGGTAGATGACAGTTAATCTTCGTTAACGGTTTGGAGTTAAGACACTCGATACGCTGAAGCGAACTTCGCTAAAGCTGACGGAGTGCGATACATTTCCATTTAGTTTTATCATGGCAGACCCCAAATTAATCATTATTAGTTATTAAACTATCGATGTCTCACCGTCAAAGGTATTCGAAGCAAATCAAAAAGTACTCGTTTGTGAGCAGTATCTGTATGTTGTGTGACAATCTTTATCTTAGTGGCGTACTGAGGTGCCATTTTGGCACCTCGTCTTCTTGATGAGGGGTTTCCTTTGTGGTGAGGGTATCCCACACCTTGGTGAGGTATCACACCTTGAGCGTGAGTCTCTGTTGGCGTGGGTTCCTACGTTGTGGCATAGGTGCGGAATGTGCCCAGATTTTCCAAGTTTTGCACTTTTGCGATTTTTCTCCAAAATCCTCAAATCATAACAAAACAGAGAATCACTCTCAATAACATCCTAGAAATATCATCCCTAAACCAACTATGAAGCAAAACCCATGGATGGATTAAGTTTTCTTTCGAACATCCATCTGACTTTCCTAGGGTTTAGGTTCATACTTTGAATCTCTTGAAACTCTTTGCCTCAGCTTCCTTCTTCCTCCTTGATCATGAAACGAAATGGGAATGATCTCCCACCCAAGTATGATTTCTCTACCGACTGGCTCTTCTCTTCTCTTCTCACTCTCCCTCTCAAAATACGTTTTTGCCCAGATGCCTGAATGTCTTTATTCCTAAGACCACATTTGGTCTTATTTCTCATTTTAAGTGTAAGACCATGTTTGGCTTACACACAAATTCCATTTCTCATTTTTATCCTTTTTGATCTTCATTTCACTTTCATTTATCATTTAATTCACTTTTTCATTTAAGCTATTCTATTCTTGACCCTTAGGTCCTCATTTTACCAATTCCAAAATTTCCCTTTTTACACTTGGGTTTATTTTCGGGTTCAATCAATTTCTCATTTTAGCATATAACATTTAATCATATGTTCACATAGTCATTTCACATTTCATAATTTATGGTTTTTCTTGAAGCGAGTTTGGAAATTCCGATTCTAGGAATATATATAATAAAATTATTATAAAATTATAGAGGTATTTTGGGGCGTTATCACATTGCAATGTGTCATTGCATGTTATATCATGTTACATGTAGAATGCGGGAAAATGGAATTTTTACAGGAAGGATAAAATGTTAAATTGAAATCCGAAATTTTAAGATCTCGGATGATGATAATTGCCGTTGGGTCGTCTCGCCAATCAGGCTACCACGTCCCGAATTAGGGGCGGTCGAATTCGCGTTTTCGAGGCGCTGAAGTGCGGGACACTTGGCACTTTATGAGTGGCCCGAGGCGCACGTGTCAAGCTATGGGAGAGTGAACATTGAGCTGAGTGGGGCTCGCATGTGACCACGTGGCATCGTCGCAGATTGGGAAATCTCAGTGGTTGGATAAGAGGATAAGGTGTAATCATATGCCAGCCGTGGGAATTTGACATGTGGCATTGGGAGGACTTTATAACGTCACGTCATGACCAAGTGATTGGGAGAGGAAGAGAGGGAAAAAGAGCAAGCTAGGAAGAGAGAGGGAAAGTGTGGGATTTTGAGGCCCTGCCTTCTCTCTAGAATTTAGAGCGATCGGACAGGCGAGGCTCAGACGAGAGGCGAAGACGGATTTCTCCTACGTGAGGACTACACGTGGTCTGGGTGCTGTGGTGGGTTTAGTGAGACTCAGAAGGTGGGGGTTTTTCTCCTACTTGGCACTTTTTGTTTAAGGGCCGTGTGTGGATGGGGATTTGTTGGGGCACAGATGGCGGGTGATTTCGATTGAAGGATTTGGGTAGAGGTGAATAAATCTGCGGAATGGTTTGAGACGTCACGAATTTGTTTGCGTGATTGTGTGATGTTGTGTTATTGCCGGTAAAATACTTGTCGATTGTGATATTGTGGGTAATTTCGAAGGCCAGGCTATGCCGGTTATTAACCCGTGTGAGCCTAATCTTATGTTGTGTTGTAGCTGGAATAACATGATTTATGGGATGTATTTTGTTAATATATGCATGAGTGATATATTAGCATGTGTTGAATGTTTGGTGTGCCATTGCATTGCGCCGTGGGAGTAACCCCAGTAGGGAAATTCCACTCTTTGGGCATTATCTCTGTCGAGGAATATATTTTAAGTCTGAAGGCACTTGGGGATGGGGCCTTGTCTCAGGGACCTTAGGCGAAGAAACGGCCAAGATGGCCTTATCTTGTTTTTTGTAAAATTCTGGGCAAGAGACCCAGTTTTGTATAAATTGTAATTAAATACAATTGTAAACAAATTGTAATAAAAATCATTTTATAAAATATATTTTATGAGTGCAGTGTGTAGGCCCAGTGGCCATTTTTGCACATGTATGGGTCTCATAACATGAGACTTGTAGATTTCCGCGGGTTGACGGGTAGTCAACGGACACCCCGGGTTTGAGGCATCACATTACATGCATAATGAATGCTACATGGACAATGCTAAAACCGTACACTTCAGCATGTACCATGGACAATTATATCCTATGCATGCAATTTACATGCAATTATACATTCCATGTCAATATATTTATACACACATATATCAACATCTTATCACACAACTACCACCAAACATGTTATTCAAAATCAAGCAACAAAACCCTTGATCCTCAAGGCCAAATATGACACATAAAGTGTCCACAAAACCTTTAACAGTTTGTAGAAATCCACAAAGCAGGCAAAATAGGGCATAAGCAGTCTAAAACAATCCCGGTCGACGACAAGCAGTCCACAAACTAGCTGAAGCAGGGCACCATGATCCCCAATTAGGCAATAAAATAGGCCACAAACAAGCCATGAAACAGGGCACAAAAAGTCCCCAATTAGGTCATAAAACCCAGCCCTGACCATCCATAAAACGAGTGCAAGTAGTCACGAATAAGTCAATAAACAGGGCACATCCAGTCCATCTCCAGCTACAATGAATTTTTGACCCAGTAGATGAGGTTTTTAGACAAAGTGATCTTCTAAAAAAAATGTTCACCTATGTCTTAAGTTTCCAAAAGCTCATAGATCAAGTCATTTGGACCTTTAAATTAGGAGATATGGCCAAAACATTCCGAATTGCTCCTGAACAGTTTCCATGGGCAGTATTGTGCTCTCAATTGGACGAATTTTTGGGAACAATAGAGACATAATATAATATACTTTCTTCATAGAAGTTACTCTCCTAAGTGTCTAGTTTCAATTGGATTTTGATTCATCATTTGGATCTAGTATAACCCAATATATGGTCTAAACAACATGAAATTTACTCATGGGGACATGTCGGTATCTTCTTGTACAATTCATTTTCAGGGTTCTTAGAGCTGGATTTAAATCTTGGTCTCTTATAGAAATTTGTAGCTCTTGTTCTTAGGGTTCATCTCCAACTAGAATAATCTAATTTGGAGTTTGTAGGCTAAGTGTAGTTGAAAACAAGGACGAGGTCTAGAAATTTTGCGAATTTCCCTTAACCATTCACATCTCATTTTCACATGTTTTGGAAGACCGCTAACCAAACCGCTCCTTAAATGGCTCCCAGACAGCCCTAATACAGTAAAAATACGAATTTGTGACTCCCAAAGCGACCCCCTAATACAATTAAAAATGTAGAATTTGAAGCGAACAACCCTTAGGAGAGCTATAAAACTGATTTTCAACCCCGAATAGCCCTTAAGGGCTATAAAACCTGATTTTTCAACCTAAACAACCCTTAGGGTGGAAATAAACTATAGTAGGAAGAATCCCTACCTTTTGAAGCATAGTAGCACGGGTAGGAAGCCTCCCTAGCTCAAAATCCATGATTTCCTGAAATCTCGCCATTTGGAGCTTCGGTGAATCGCCGTTTTTAGTATACGCGCGTGGCTGCGTCGAGTAGATGAACTTTCACTCTTGGCTCAACGAATTCCGATCGACGGAACTCCGAGGATCGGAGAAAGAAGGTTGGAAACTCTCTTTCTCTCATCTTTTCTCTCTCACGGTTTTTAAGCCAAACAACAGAAAATGAGAGTTCTCTCGAAATCAAATTTGTCTAACCTTATCCACAACCCAAAGGAACTTTGGCGCAATACGTCTCGCGTGACTTACTGGTCAGTTTACGTAAAAATGATTTATTTCGTCCCGGTTTAAGTTTAATTTATTTTAAATGAAATTTTCTTAATTTATTTTAAACTCAAGATTTTTTAATCACCGTTTTTGCGAATCAGTAATTTGGGTTCTAAAAAATCGTCTGGTCGGTATCTTCGGGGTGTGAAATTCGTCACGGATAAGCTAGATTTATGAGGCGAATCCGATGATGAAGTAGTTTTGTCATATAGGATCTAGAAAAGGTCGAGACTTCTGTTTAATATTATCGATAATTCTTTGTTTGCATTTTTTGGAAAAAATTCAAATTTACCCAGGTTTTACAACCAGCCTTTGAATACACACTACTTAGTGCAAACATGAGTTGGCATGCTTGGAAGTTGCCACCTAACTATATCCTTAATCATTTTGCCCATTAGTCCTTCTTTTGCTAGCTATTAGTGTTTTGTAATTGCCAACTAGTCCCCTTTAGTTCTCTTAACTATAATTATTTCCCAAAATGGTAATTTCAAATATTTAAGCCAATATTTAATTGTAACTAATCTTAATATAAGATTAATGCATAAGAAAACACAAGATGCCTTAACCCAATTTAAGCCTCTATTTAAACATATTTAGGTAAGATATATTATGATAGTCATATTTACTTATTTGTTAGTATTAGGTATTACATATAATACATCAAAAATGAATTTTGTACCTAAACAACTTGAAGTACTGGCTGTCCCCTTTCCTTCCACGGCTATGTATTGGTCATTTCCAATTCGAACCTTTGACGTGTTGGTGCTTCTTAGTTCTTTGAATAGAGCCTTGTCATGTGTCATGTGGTTGGTAAACCCATGTCGTCATGACTCTCACTTGATTCAATGCTAAAGAAACATGTGGCCACAAATAAATTTGGTCTTCTCCCTCTCCATCAACAATCGGCATGCTTCTTGCTGTTGGCTTTTTATTCTTGCACATGACGACATGTCGAGTGATTGCGTTTACTACATCTAGCTTAAGGTCTTTTCCAACACTTAAAGGGTGGATGACCTTTCTTTCCAAAATGCTTACAAGGAGGGTAGCTTCTCTTGGAGCTTGCCACTTTGCTTTTGTGGTGGCTGCAAGTAAAGTCTTCTCCACTAGTGAACATGTTCTTTTTCTTCTTCTTCTTGCCTATTTCAGTGTATTGGTGTTTTGGTTTGTGCGGGGGCTCCTTGAGTTTCACCATCTTGCCTCATCATTCTTCTTTGTTCCTATATGCGTAGGAGCATTTAAAGCTCTGCATGTGTTATCTCCAAACAAATCTTAGTGTTTTAAAGGTTGTAATGTCAAATCTTTCGGGCCCAGTCACAGGTTTTCAACTATCCTTGAGTCGGCTGAAGACCGATAATATAGCTCGGTTGCAATGTTTACTTGGCGTGTTAGAATACTCTTTGATGGTCTGATCTCCTTCATCATACGCAACTTAAGTCCCAAATTAAGATTTAGAACTTGTATTCACTCTTACTCTTTCATCTCCCTCGTAATTACGTCTTGAATAATCCGGAACCTTTGCGATTTTAATGACATGATCACAGTGAAGAGTGTGGAAGAAACTATAGCAAACAAACATGCTTTTGCCCCGAATTCCCTTATTATATTTTCCTTGTGATGCTTAATCTAAGCCATAGTCAGATTGTCTAAAAGAAAAGTAATTTCATAATCCTCTTCCACAGCTTCCCAAAAATCCAAATCTTCAAGATACATCTCCATCCTAACAACCCATATTTTATAATTATCACTGTAAAAACCTTGAGGAGCGATTACAGAAAAACTTGATTAAACTTCCATAGCTTCTTTGAAAATTTGAACTGTACACCACTGGTCCCTTATGAATTAGGGCTATGATAACACATTCAACCATTAAATGTGTTTAATTTCATTCACAACCTAATAAATTTTAACAATAACAATGTAATAGAAAAATTAGTGATGTTATCTTATATGGTTGCCACTATTTTTATTAAATTTATTTTTTTATTGACCTCAAAGAAGTGTAAGGCTTGGAAATTAAAATTTGATATAATGTCCCAAGGCTTTTGATTAGGAATAGAATTTCTATATTATATTTTGGAATCACAAACGCTTTCCTCTCTCTCTCTCTCTTCAATCATAGCATGGGAATCTCCCATGGCAATGGAAAAATCTTCAACTTTATTTATTATTTTTCTGCAGGCCCTTGCCCCCAAAGCTGATTGGCCTACATTTGCCATATAGAAAATTTTCCAGTTATGTTTGTTCAATCTTTACTCTTCTTCGATTTCCGGAAAGAACTGAATAATGGAGGTTGTGGGAGAGTCTATTCTTTCGGCTGCCCTAGAAGTTCTCTTCAGCAAGCTGGCCTCCCCTGACTTGCTCAAGTTTGCACCAAGAAGAGTTATTTGCTGAACTTGAAGGGTGGAAAAGACTGCTGATGATTAATGAAGTCCTGGACGAAGCCGAAGAGAAGCAGATAGCAAAATTGTCCGTGAAAGAATGGGTAGAAGACCTCCGAGACTTGGCCTTCGATATAGAGGATGTTCTGGATGGGTTCTCCACCGAGATGTTGCGACGCAGATTGATGTCAGATCATGCTGATCAAGTGGCTTCCACCAGTAAGGTACGGAGCATCATCCCCACTTGCTGTACTGGTTTCAATCCTGTTGAGTGAAATTAAGTTCGAATTTTGAGATGGGCATAAGATCAAGGCCATCAGTAGGCGGTTAGACGAGATTTCAAGGCGGAAAGCAAAGCTGAGTTTGAAGGTTTGAAGTTCAAATCTGAAGCAGCGGCTTCCACTTGGCAACGACCGCCCACCACCTGTTTGATTAATGAACCTGTTCACGGGAGGGATGAAGATAAGAAAGCTATAATTGAGATGCTGCTGAAGGATGAAGCAGGTGAAAGCAACTTTGAGGTCATTCCCATTGTTGGCATTGGTGGGATGGGGAAAACCACACTGGCCCAGTTCATATACAAGGATGAGGAGATAGTGAAGCATTTTGAGCCAAGGGCGTGGGTGTATGTATCATATGAGGGTGATGTTGAGGATTAGCAAAGACAGTCTCGTTCGTCTCTCTGATGAAGTACGTGATGGGGATGACTTTAATCATGTGCAGCTCAAGTTAAGCGAGAAACTGAGTGGCAAAAGGTTTTTGCTATTTTTGGATGATGTCTGGAACATTAAAAGCTATGAGCAATGGAGTCATCTGCGCGCCCTATTGAAGTCTGGAGCCAGAGGAAGTAAGATTCTCTTAACAACACGAGATAAAAATGTTGCATCATTGATGAGAGCAGACAATTATCACCATCTTCTCATGCCTTTATCTCATGACGATTGTTGGTCAGTGTTTGTAGATCATGCGTTTGAAAGTAAAAATGTTGATGAGCATCCGAAGTTGAAATCAATCGGTGAAAAAATAGTACAAAAATGCAGGTGACACCATAGCAGCAAAGATGGTTGGAGGACTTCTGCGCTCCAAATTCGAAGTCAAAAGAATGAGACGCGTATTGGATAGCAACATTTGGAATGTCAGTGAGTTTAGTATTATCCCCATATTGAGATTAAGTTATCAACATCTGTCTCCGTGCCTAAAGAGGTGTTTTGCTTACTGTGCATTGTTTCCTAAGGGTTATCAATTTGAGGAGAAGCAGTTAACTTTACTATGGATGGCTGAGGGTTTCATTTACCAGGAAAAAGAAGATAATCGTCCAATGGAAGATGTAGGTGCTCATTATTTCAATGAATTGTTATCCAGGTGCTTTTTCCAACCATCAAGCTATCATAAACTAGCGATATTCGTGATGCATGATTTGATTTATGATCTAGCTCAACATGTTGCTGCAAAAATTTGTTTCAATTTAGAGAATAAACATCAAATCTTTGAAAGCACTCTTTATTTGTCATTTGTGCGTGAAAGGTATGATACATTTAAAAAATTTGAAGTTGGTGATAAATTGGAGCGATTACGAACATTTATGGCTTTACCAATCAACATGGTTAATGAGAAGAAGTGTTACTTGAGTACTAAGGTGTTGGATGGGTTGTTGCCAAAGTTAAGACACTTAAGGGTGCTCTCTTTGAGTTTTTACGAGATCAGGGAATTACCTGAGACAATCACTGATTTGAAACACTTGCGATATCTTAATTTGTCTCATACTGCGCTCAAATGCTTGCCTGAAAAAATCAGTAGTCTCTACAATTTGCAATCATTGATATTATGTAATTGTAGAGAACTCAAAAGGCTACCTATGAAATTGTGAATTTACTCAATCTTCGTCATCTTGATATCAGTGGTTCAACGATGCTTGAAGAGATATCCACAAATTGGTAACGACAAATTACAAACATTGTCTCAATTTATTCTAAACAAGGTAGCGGGTCACGAATAAAATTGAGGGAACTTGTTGAATCTCGAGGAGAGCTTACCATTGCAGGGTTGGATAATGTTATGGATCCAGAAGATGCCATGTATGTGGATATGAAGGGGAGACCTAATATTGAAGACTTAACTATGGTATGGAGTCATGATTTTGGTAATTCAAGGGATGAAAGTAATGAGATGAAGGTTCTTGAGTGGTTGCAACCCCATCAAAATTTGAAATATCTCAGCATCATATTTTATGGTGGAACAGTCTTCCCAGGTTGGATAGGAGATCCTTCATTCTCAAGAGTGATGGAATTGAGTCTTATGGGTTGTAAAAAATGCAAATGGTTGCCACCTCTTGGAGGATTGCCTTTGCTTAAACACTTGGAGATTGACGGCATGAGTGAAATCGAAAGCATAGGGGTTGAGTTTTATGGGAAGATTGGGAAGCCTTTTGGGTGTTTAGAGTATCTAAAATTTGGGAATATGCCCGAGTGGACAGATTGGACAGTTCCCAATCAGGGTGAGGGAACTGATACTGAAGCAATGTTTCCTTGCCTCCATGAGCTTGTAATCATAAAATGTCCAAGACTCACTAGCTTGCCTGACCAGATACCTTCCCTTGTGAATCTTCATGTTGAGGAATGCCAGCAATTGACAATTTCAATTCCAAGATTTCCATTTCTTACTTGCTTGAAAGTAAATAGATGCAACGAGGAGATGTTAAAAAGTGGGGTACCTGTTGATGTGCCCTCACTCACCCAATTACTCATCACGGAAATTTCAAAGCCGGGATGTTTATGGGAAGGGCTTGCACAACCCTTAACAGTACTTGATACTCTGGAAATAAATGGATGTGATGAGTTGCCCTGTTTGAGGGATTTGGAAAACCTTGGTGGTCTGCGAGAAATACTTATCCTTAGGTGTGATGGGGTTGTATCCTTGGAAGAGCAAGGGCTGCCTTCTAATCTTCGAGTTCTGCAAGCGATACAATGTTCCAAGTTAGAGAAGTTTCCAAATGCATTGCACACCCTCACATATCTTACACAATTGGAAATTGGAAACTGCCCCAAATTTGTGTCATTCCCAAAGACAGGTTTGCCGCCCATGCTGGAATATTTTTTATGACCGGTGTCCTTCTTTTATTGGCTTTCCAAAAGGTGACTTGCCCACCGCCCTTAAGATATTGTGCATAGTATGTTGTGGGAAACTAGAGTGTCTACCTGAGGGAATCATGCACAACGCTTCTTCAATTCACAGCAGCAACAGTACTTGTCATCTTGAATGTCTATTTGTATTTGAATGTTCCTCACTGAAGTCCATTCCAAGGGGCGACTTTCCCACCACACTCGAGCGTCTTTGGATTCAGGACTGCCAGCAATTGGAGCCGATTCCAGGGAAGATGTTGCAAAATCTCACCCATCTTCGTGATTTGTATATGTGCAATTGTCCAGATGTGATGTCCTCTCCCAAAGCTTTTTTGACCCCCAACCTTAGAACACTTGGAATTTCGTATTCCAATAATATGAAGAAGCCTCCATTGACTTGGGGACTCCACACATTCACGTCTCTTGAAGAAATCACGATCATAGGTCCATCTCCATATGTGATTTCTTTTTCGGATAATGGATCTCAGTTTCTTTCATCTACCTTGATTCACATGTTGCTTTCTGCTTGGAATCCATAGCCTCTACATGGCTCCAAAGCCTCCTCTCTTAAGACCCTTGAACTCTGACTGCCCCCAGCTTCAGTTCCTTGTGCCAAAGGAAGGACTGCCACCAACACTATCAAGACTTGTGATCCTCAAATGTCCTATTCTGAAGAAGAGGTGTGTCAAGGATAAAGGAAAAGATTGGCCTAAGATCGCCCACATCCCTTATGTGGAAATAGATGACATTGTACAACAATAAAACTTCAATCAGGTACCTCCTATTTCTCTCTGATCTTCCATCAAACATTCTACATATTACTTCTGTCTCTTAAATGTATTCCACCCTTTTCCTGTTGTCATGTAATCAGGGGTCATTGTCCTCAACAGTAAGGTATGGAGTTTGTTCCCAAAAGCTCTCCTCTATTCAATGTGCTCTTAGCTTTTCCTTGTTTCTCAAACAAGGACTTCCCTACCAGTTTAGGACTCGATTTTTGGTGCTCCTTCTTCCAAAACAGAGGTGCTCATTAGTGCTTTGAATTGTAAGTTCTGATGGAAATGAATTTTTCTTTCTGATAATGATGCAATACTTCAACTGAAAATATTGCTTTTGCTTGTTGATGGTGAAGAAATTTATGTTGTACTTATAGGATGGCAAGAAAAGGGACTGATGTAGATGAAAGCAAAATTTCTGGCCATTGCTGCAGCTAGCTGATTAGTATCTGTAAGGGTAAATATTCTATACATGAATGGAGCTGTAGTAAATGCACAATTCTTTTTAAAATTTGTTGTTTACATGTGATTCCAGTTTCCTCTATCAATTTTTATATTTATATTTATTTTTTATTTTTTAAATTAGGCAACAACTTCACTTTCTACCAAGGGATCTTTGCTTTGTCTTCTGAACTTGTAGGAACCCCAAGCACAGCCTACATGAAATAGATGATAGATGTTCGATGCACCTATTAAAGTATACATCCTTTCTACAACACAAGAGGCCTGATATCTGGTGCTTCATTTGGCTTAAAGCCGGTATACTTTTCACTCAACATTTATTAATAGAATCTTCTTACCTTTATTTATACATGCTCATGCATATTGTATATGTTTATGATGTTTATGTTTTCCTCTTCATTCTAACCCAAAATTTGCATTCGCTTAGTTCATGAAGCCCTTTTATTTGATTTTCTTTTGAACTTTAATCACACAGGGATCTTCCCCTTCTTAATACCAAGTTTATTCTGGGATTCTGCAATCTTCTTGAAAATGGGCATTGCACAAAAGGTAGAGGCATAACTTTCTCAAAATTTTGAAAACTCCATTGTGTTTCATCAGATTGCCCTTTAACACTTCTTTTATTTGGTGTTGATTTCTTATATGTGTTCTCTCAAATTATATTAACATAATATGACCTGAAGGTAAAAATCCTCTTATCAGGACAAATGACAAATTCTCCCCAAAATCTGAGAAGTCCAAGAAAGTAAGTGGACCAAGACTATTGCTCTGTCCATGAGATATTTCTGAAGATGAAGCTTGCAGATTGGGAAAAAAGTTGCCCCTGATGACTCATGTTACAAGTGAAGAAGAAGAGTCTGGTAATTTCTTTGGTTAGTTTCTGTTGATGAATTTTAATTAGTTTGTGTTTGGAGTTTGTATTTGGATGGATGGATCATTTCATGTTACATTTTATATGGGAATTATTAAGAGAAAAGGAATTCTCTGATTTCATTAATTAAAAAATACAAGGGAACATACATATTTATACATAAGTGTAGGAGAAGAGAAAGGAAACAAAATTAGAATCAAATAAAGGATCTGAAGGAGAATAGAAAAAGGAAAAAGATTCCAAATCGGATTAGGAAACTAATCCTCTAACAGGAATAAATTAAAGGCAATTCTTGTTTCATAATCAGTTTAGAGTTGAAGAGAGGGCAATTTTTTGTTCAATCAACAATCAAGGCCTCCCTCACTCTGTGATTTAGTCTGAGAAAGTTAGAATGGGGCATTGGAGTGTTTTAAGAGAGATAGGGGCTTTGGAGACATTTAGGGTGTCTTCAGTACATTGGAATGAGGAACGGGAATGAAGAATCTATTTTCATTCTTATTTCTCATGGAATGGAATCAATAATTTGATTCTAGTTTAGGAATCTTACATGTGAATGATTTTTTATTTCTATTTCAGTGTTTGGTAATACTAGAAATTGGAATGGAAAATAAATAAATTAACAATAATACCTTACCACATGATTTTAAATAATCTATATTTCATTTTTCTTTCTCTAAAATGTGAATCATGTAGGAAGAAGGTGAGATCCATAATCCGAAAAAGAGATCACATCTGGAGATGGGCCTTGGAGACTGTTAGAGTGTGTTTGGTACATTGGAATGAGGAACGGGAATGAAGAATCCCTTTTCATTCTTATTTCTTATGGAATGAAATCAATAATTTGATTCTATTCTTAGTGTTTGGATTAGTTTAGGAATCTTACATGTGAATGATTTTTTATTTATATTTCACTGTTTGGTAATACTAGAAATTGGAATGGAAAATAAATAAATTAACAATAATACCTTACAACATGATTTTAAATAATCTTTTATTTCGTTTCTTTCTCTTATAATGCGAAAAGAGATACATCTGAGATGTTACCTTTAGTATTATTCGTTTAAGTGTAAAACTTAATAAATTAATTCAGATTTTTATTTTAACTCATTTCATTTGTTTCTATCATTATATAAGGTTGTAAAAAAGGGTCCCAAAGAATAATGTTGTTGGGAATTTTGATGATATGTGATTGTCTTTTTTATTTTTAATGTGAAACCAAATATGAAAAAATTATTTTTCTTGGTATTTTTTTTCTTTTCTTAGAACTTTTTGGTATTTTTGAACAAAAATATTAAAAATTGAACAAGAATGTACATATTAAAATTATTTTGGCAAGTATAAAATGATAATATTAACTTTTGAAAAAATGACCGAAATTCTAATTATATTTTATATTTATTTTTAACAAATAAATTATTTTGTTAAAAATATTTCTTTATTGCGTAAATAAATTATTTTATGATTTATACAAAGTATTTTATTTGTTAAAAATATTCATAAATAATAACAGAGAATATAATAACAAATTGCACTTAGAATTAATAGTAGCATTCATAGCTTGGTGGACGACATCTAGCTATTTCAGTTTTTTGGGCAAAGTTTGTGACATGTTATCATTTGAAGCTTCTTTAAGGCAAGAAAATAAATGCATGTTTGGTTTTTGTTTTTGAAAAATATTCTTGAGAACAGTTTTTGTGAAATCGTCATTTTGATGTTTTTGGCCAGTTGTTTGAATTTAGTGATTTTTATTATATGTTTTCAAACAAAAAGATCGAAACCGAATGTATTTTGATGTTTTTATTCTTGCTGTTATTGAGAAGCAAAAAACAGTTTTAAATAATAGGAACCAAATAGGCTCATAGGTTCATTTCCATCACCAATGTTCCTGTTTTTTGAAAAATATTTTTAGAACATTTTTGGCTCTGAAAAACATAATTTTGATCTTTTGAAAATTGATTCTTTACATTCTTTGAATCGAGTGTTTATTAATGTCTTTCATATGAAAAAGCGGGAGCGATCGTTATAAGTGTTCAGTATATAGTGTTTTTAGAGAGCGTAAAAGTTTTAAATAACAAGAACTAAACAGCCAAGCTTCATTCCATCACCCATGTTTTCAGAATTTCGCCTCCAAAGTCCCAAAGGCTTTAATCTCCCCACATAGTACAACTGAAATGAAAAACAAGAGAAGAGGAGGAAAATTACAAAGACAAAAAAAAAAAAAAAAAAGACAATGTCAGATTGAGTCTGTGCAAGCACTTAATAATCTCGCTAAAGCGGAATTACGTGCTTCTTCTTAGGGTGCTCGAGACTTCTACGAGACGTGCAGCTACAGATAGCAGCCATTGAATGACGAGCAATAACACCTTTACCCAATCACTCACCCAGGCCCCAGATGTAATGTTTTGAATTACATCGCTCGGTGAATAAAGAAAAATGTTTTTTTTTTTTTTTTTTTTTTTCTGATCCTTCAAAGAGAGTTTGAAACTCCAAATAAATAGAGTTCAGACAAGAAACGGTGATACTCGTCGTCTGGCCGTTCCAGAAAACGGAAGAAAAGATATTCAATATCCTTAAATGGTATTTAAGGATTTTAATGGCATAACCGTTTAGAAATAAAAATTAAGCCAACCGTTGCCACGTTAATTTCATTCACTAAAAAGGAAAAACTCTAACAAAAAAAAAGTTGAACTTCTTTGATGGGAAACAAAAATTAATATAGCTCCATTCCTTGTGCCTAAGGAAGGGCTGCTCCAAATGCTTGCAACATTAGAATCAAGAGGTGTCCTATTCTAAAAATATGGTCCAAAGGAAAACAAGGAAAAGAATTGCCTGGAATTGCTCTTATCCTCCATGTGTAGATAGATCGCATTTTACAACAGTAAATAAAATGAAATAAATAAGCCAAAGGGCTTCATGAACTAAGCAAAAGAAAATTAAGGATTAAAATTGCAGAAATAATTAACATAAACATCATAAATACCTTCTACTAATAAATAAATATAAATATAAAAATTGATAGGGGAAACTGAAATCACATGTAAACACCAAAATTTAAAAAGAATGGTGCCTCTATTACAGCTCCATTCATGTATAGAATATTTACCCTTACAGATGCTAATCAGCTTAGCTGCAGCAATGGCTAGAAATTTTGCTTTCATCTACATTGGTCCCTTTTCTTTCCATCCTGTAAGTACAACATAAATTTCTTCACCATCAACAAGCGAAAGCAATATTTTCAGTTGAAGTATTGCATCATTAATTATCAGAAAGAAAAATTCATTTCCATCAGAACTTACAATTCAAAGCATTGATGAGCACCTCTGTTTTGGAACAGGGAACTTACAAATATCTAGTTCTAAACTGTAGTGAGTGACCTTGCTTGAAATAAGGAAAAGCTAAGAGCAAATTGAAGAGATGAACTTTTGAGAACAAACTCCATAGCTTACTGTTGAGGACGACAACCCCTGATTACATGACAACAGGAAAAGAGTGGAATATATTTAAGAGACAGAAGAAATTAGTAAGTAGAATGTTTGATGGAAGAATAGAGAGAAATAGGAGGTGCCTGATTGAAGTTTCTATTGCTGTAAAATGCCATCTATTTCCACATAAGGGATGTGGGCAATCTTAGGCCAATCTTTTCCTTTATCCTTGACACACCTTTTCTTCAGAATAGGACATTTGCTGATCACAAGTATTGAGAGTGTTGGTGGCAGCCCTTCCTTTGGCACAAGGAACCGAAGCTTAGGGCAGTCATAGAGTCAAGTGTTCTAAGAGAGATGAGGCTTTGGAGCCATGTAGAGGCTATGGATTCCAAGTTGGGGAAATCAATTATGTGAATAGAGGTGAGAGATGTAGGAAGAAACTGAGATCCCTTATTCGAAAAAGACATCACATCCGGAAATGGACCTCTGATAATGATTCCTTTGAGAGATGTGAATGTGTGGAGGCCCCAGGTAGACGGAGGCCTCTTTGTATTATTGGAATATGAAATTCCAAGTTTTCTAAGGTTGGGAGAAGACATCACATCTGGACAGTTGCACAGATCCAAGTCACGAAGAGAGGTGAGATTTTGCAACATCTTCCATGGAATCGGTTCCAGTGCTGGCAGTTCTGAATCCAAAGAAGCTTGAGCGTGGAGGGAAAGTTGCCCCTTGGAATGGACTTCAGTGAGGGACATCCCCATACACCTAGCCATTCAAGACGACAGGTATCGTTGCTGTTGTGAATTGAAGAAGCATCGCGCATGATTCCCTCAGGTAGAGGCTCTAGTTTTCTCACGTCTTGATTAACAATACCTTAAGGGCGGTGGGCCAGTCACCTTTTGGAAAGTCAATAAAAGATGGACAATTTGTCATCAAAAAATACCTTAGCATGGACGGCAAACCTGTCTTTGGGAAAGACACAAATTTGGGGCAGTTTCTAATTGCCAAATGTGTAAGAGTTGTGAGGGTGTGCAATGCATTTGGCAGCTTCTCTAACTTGGAACATTGTACCGCTTCCAGAACTTCGAAGGTGGGAGGCAGCCCTTGCTCTTCCAAGGACAGCCCATCACACCTAAGGATAAATATTTCTTGCAGACCTCCAAGGTTTTCCAAACCCCTCAAACAGGGCACCTCATCACATCCATTTATTACCAGAGTTTTAAGCGCTGTTAAGGATTGTGCAAGCCCTGCCCATAAACAGCCCGGGTTTGAAATTTCCCAGATGTATAATTGGGTGAGTGAGGGCACATCAACAAGCACCCCACTTTTTAAAATCCCCTCGTTGCATCTATTTACTCCCAAGATTGTAAGAGATGGAAATCGTGGAATTGAAATAGTCAATTGCTGGCATTCCTCAACATGAAGATTCACAAGGGAAGGCATCTGGTCAGGCAAGCTGGTGAGTCTTGGACATTTTATGATTACAAGCTCACGAAGGCAAGGAAGCATTGCTTCAGTATCAGCTCCCTCACCCTGATTGGGAACCAGCCAATCTGTCCACTCTGGCATATCCCCAAATTTTAGATACTCTAAACACCTAAAAGGCTTCCCAATCTTCCCATAAAACTCATCCCCTATTCTTTCGATTTCACTCATGCCGTCAATCTCCAAGTGTTTAAGCAAAGGCAATCCTCCAAGAGGTGGCAACGATGTGCATTTCTTACAACCCAAAAGACTCAATTCCATCACTCTTGAGAATGAAGGATCTCCTATCCAACCTGGGAAGAATTTTCCACCATAAAATATGATGCTGAGATATTTCAAATTTTGAGTGAGTTTGCAACCCTCAGAACCTTCATCTCATTACTTTCATCCCTTGAATTACCAAAATCATGACTCCATTCCATAGTTAAGTCTTCAATATTAGGTCTCCCCTTCATATCCACATACATGGCATCTTCTGGATCCATAACATTATCCAACCCTGAAATGGTAAGCTCTCCTTGGAGATTCAACAAGTTCCTCAATTCTTTTATTCGTGACCCATTACCTTTGCTTAGAATAAATTCAAACAATGTTTGTAAATTTGTCAAGTTACCAATTTGTGGAGGCATCTCTTCAAGCTTCGTTGAACCACTGATATCAAGGTCTTCGAGAAGATTGATTAAATTCTAATTCCCATTGGCAGCCTTTTTAGGTTTCTAAATTTACATAATATCAATGATTGCAAATTGTAGAGACTACTGATTTTTTCAGGCAAGCATTTGAGTGTAGTATGAGACAAATTAAGATATCGCAAGTGTTTCAAATCACCGATTGTCTCAGGTAATTCCCTGATCTCATAAACACTCAAAGAGAGCACCCTTAAGTGTATTAACTTTGGCAACAACTCATCCAACACCTTGGTACTCAAGTAACACTTCTTCTCATTAACCATGTTGAGTTAGGTAAAATACAAATGTTCTTAATAAACACTCCAATTATCACCAACTTCGGTACCAAACGTATCATACTCACTACGTTCAAACGACAAATAACGAGTGCTTTCAAAGATTTGATGTTTATTCTCTAAATTGAAACAAATTTTTGCAGCAACATGTTGAGCTAGATCATAAATCAAATCATGCATCACGAATATTGCTAGTTTATGATAGCTTGATGGTTGGAAAAAGCACCTGGATAACAATTCATTGAAATAATGAGCACCTACGTCTTCCATCGGACGATTATCTTCTTTTGCCTGGTAAATGAAACCCTCAGCCATCCATAGCAAAGTTAACTGCTTCTCGTCAAATTCATAACCCTTAGGAAACAATGCACAATAAGCAAAACATCTCTTTAGACACGGAGACAGATGTTGATAACTTAATCTCAATATGGGGATAATACCGCACTCACTGACATTCCAAATGTTGCTATCTAATACGTGTTTCCATGCTTCGACTTCGAATTTGGATCGTAGAAGTCCTCCAACCATCTTTGCTGCTAAGGGTAAGCCACTGCATTTTTGTACTATCTTTTCACCGATTGATTTCAAATTGGGACATTCATCAACATTTTGCCTTTCAAACGCATGCTCCACAAACACAGACCAACAATCGTCATGAGATAAAGGCATGGAAGATGGTGATAATTGTCTGCTCTCATCAATGATGCAACATTTTTATCTCGTGTTGTTAACACAATCTTACTTCCTCTGGCCCCAGACTTCAATGGGGCGCGCAGCTGACTCCACTGCTCATAGCTTTTAATGTTCCAGACATCATCCAAAACTAGCAAAAACCTTTTGCCACTCAGTTTCTCGCTTAACTTTTGCTGGAGTTGATTAAAGTCATCCCCATCACGTACTTCATCGGAGAGACGGCATTGAGGACTGTCTTTGTTAGCTTCTCAACATCACCCTCATATGATACATACACCCATGCCCTTGGCTCAAAATGCTTCACTATCTCCTCATCCTTGTATATGAACTGGGCCACTGTGGTTTTCCACATCCCAGCAATGCCAACAATGGGAATGACCCCAAAGTTGCTTTCACCTGCTTCATCCTTCAGCAGCATCTCAATTATAACTTTCTTATCTTCATCCCTCCCGTGAACAGGTTCATTAATCAAACAGGTGGTAGGCGGTCGTTGCCATGTGGAAGCCGCTGCTCCAGATTTGAACTTCTCCAAACCTTTCAAACCCAGCTCTGCTTTCCGCCTTGAAATCTCGTCTAATCGCCTGATGATGGCCTTGATCTTAGCGCCATCTCAAAATTGAACTTAACTTCACCGACAGGATTGAAACCAGTAAAGCAAGTGGGGACGATGCTCCGTACCTTACTGGTGGAAGCCACTTGATCAGCATGATCTGACATCAATCTACGTCGCAACATCTCGGTGGAGAACTCATCCAGAACATCCTCCATATCGTAGGCCAAGTCTCGGAGATCTTCTACCCACTCTTTCACGGACAATTTTGTAATCTGCTTCTCCTCGGCTTCGTCCAGGACTTCATCAATAATCCATAGTTTCCTTCTTCCACCCTTCAAGTTCGACAATAACCTTTTCTCGGCGTGCAAACTTGAGCAAGTCAGGGGAGGCCAGCTTACTGAAGAGAACTTCAAGAGCAGCCGAAATAATAGACTCTCCCACAATCTCCATTGTTCAATTCTTTCCAGAATCGAAGAACAGGGCAGATTGAAGAAACAAGATAACTTGAAATTTTGCTCTGCTCTGGGAAATGTAGGTCAATCAGCTTTGGGGGGCAGAGGGCAGGAGCACTAGAGAAAAAAAGAAGGAATCTTTACCAAGAATTTATACATATTCTGCATTATCGCATTATCAAATTCCAGGTTGCACAGTTATTGGACAGGTTGAGTACCACCACTTGCGCCCCACCACTATATATTTTAATTTTAATACTTTTCTCTTTGTTTTAAAATTTAATATAAATTAAGTGTCTTATATTTCTTATATAATAAAAACTTGTAATCACGTATTATAAATAAGGATTCGTAATGTATTTATAAAAAATAACGTAAGAATAAAGATTGATTATCGGAATGAACTAAAGTAATGACTTTTAGTGGTACTTAGCCTCTGAGTCGGGTCGATGCCGAATTAGGCCAGTCGGACATAAATAAAACCTGTGACCCAACCCCTTTTAAAAGGGATTAGGGTTTATCTTCTTCCACATAGAGGCTTTAGCTTTATCGAGTTTAAGTAGAATCGGTAGAGAAGCGGGCGCCGAGTTGCAGAGACCCACATGTGACGAGAGTTACATTTCAAAATCACATATTTGACCGTTGATGAAAAAAAAAGAGACTTTTTGATCCCTAAATAATTCAGTCTAATTTAGAATGGATTTTTAGAGTTGATGGCAACTGACCTCCATTGGAGTTCCTGCACTGAACAGCAACAACAAAAAATAAAAAAAAAATAAAAAAATCGAAGGACAAAATGGCATACAAACCCACTGGTGTTGATTTCTTATTCCTAATTTTGAAACAAAGGATTGTTCTACAAAGTAAAATTTTCATATGATTTTTCTTTTGTATATATTTTTCAGAACATGAATCCAGAAATCAGTGGGAGGTCTCCTGCCATCTAATCCCAACTGCTATAAATATCCTAAAGAAATTATTTCTATTTAAAATAAATAAATAATAGTTTTAACTAGTGTAGATACTGTTTTGTATTTTTTAATTTTTAAAAATTTATGTTTTAAAATTATGTTTAATATTCTATAATTTTTTAAGGTAATATTCTAAAAATTTTGAAAATATAAAACTAGATCCAACATATGATTTTTTATAAATAGAAAAATATTATGAATATAAAAGAAAATAAATTATATATTTTATATTTTTTTATGGTAATATTTTAATGTATTATATATTAAAAACTAGAGAGAGAATGAGATAATGAAGTTTTATTCACATTACTTTGATATATATAAAATACAAATAACAGAAGATTATTTATAAATGTTTAGGGTATCTAAATCTGCATGTAATCTATGTTTAAGGCAACTAATATATTTTATTTTACAAATGTGACCAACATTCATTTTGTAGATTGAGTGTTATTCGTTTTCTTATAACAGCTATATTAAATAACGAAACATAGAACTTAAGAGAAATTTTTAGAGTATGCGTTAAAAACTTTCATCGATAAAGCGCAATGAGATCAGCGCAGCGAAGGGAAAAATAGTGTAATATACTAACATCCATTTATACTTTCCCTCATATCAATATCTTTCGATTGACGCGACGTCGTATATATTAAACTGCTGAATATTGAGGTTATGATAGCATTATGAAGGAATAGATATGCTAGAATTATCACTTTAGCCTATTTGCTAGTTTGTGATTTGACTTGGTGTGGATTTGAAAGATAGAGCATTCTGCATGTAAGTGGTGTGGCTGACTCGTTGGTAAGATAGACTTATATCGATGGATTCGCCGGAGATAATGCAATACATGTTTGATGTCATTCCAATGTCTTTGAGTTGGAAGGGAACTGTACCTGGCTAATAAATTGACAGAAATTAAAACAATATTGAGACAATACAATTATCAAGATACATAAGTGCATTGATAGCACTAAGCTATTCCAATGTCTTCGAGTTGGAGCGGAACTGGACCTGGCTAATAAATTGACATAAAAGCAATATTTGGACAATATAATTATCAAGATACATAAGTGCATTGATAGCACTAAGATATGATACTTCTTGACCAAGTAAATTTTCACACTTTCGCAAGGACGAAATGAAATATTTTTCACATCAAATGGTTGGACCACCATTACGGAGCTTAATGAACATGCTATATCCATATTAAAACGCTTCAGGGTTTTCTTAATATATGTTGATTGATGAACCAACCCTTTAGTTGGAAAATGCTCGATCTGCAGGTCAAAACAAAATTTTATTTTTCCAAGATTTTTAATTTCAAATCCCTCTTCAAATATTTTGCAGTTTCTATGAGCTCTTCAATAGTTCCAACAAGGTTTAAATCATCAACCTATACAACAATAATCTTAAATTTGATTTGTGATTTCTTAATAAAAATGCATAAGCATATAGAGTTGTTCACTCACCATTTTCTTTAATAAATACGCATAAAGGCAATTGTATCACGTGTGTATGAATTGCTTCAGTCCTCATGAGGATCATTGTAACTTGATTGATTACATGTTATGGGTTTGTACTATTTGCTTCAAGCAATTTAAATCTTTCAAGGATTTTCATGTATATATCATTATCAATGGATTCATATAAATATGTTTTGATAGCATCAGTGAGATTCACATCTAGTCATTCAGAGATTGTTAGGGTGCTTTCGTACAAATGCCCATTTATATCCAACACTTTTAGGCATTTGGGCTATATGTCCAAAATTTCTTGTTTTATTAATAATTGTAATTCTGCATGCATTGCCTTTTCTATTTTGGCCAATAATTTCTTTTTCGACATTCTTCCACATTTTGTGGTTTGGGATCTTTTATCATTTTGTATAATGTCCTAAGGCCACTTGGAAAATATTAAAAAGAAACAATATTATTTCAACCCCATTTTTCACATTTATGCAGATAACTTATTGAGATATCATTATTTTTAGGTACTTATGCCTCTTCAAGGGCTTTTTGTGCATGTACTACCTCTTCAAGGGTTCCTTGTTTATTATATATCTCTATAAGGGCTTGTTTCTCATCATGTGCTTGTACAGGGACCTTTTGTTTATTATGTGCTTGTACGTTGGCCTTTTGTTTATTACGTATCTCTACAAGGGCTTGTTATTCATCCATATGTCTATACTGAGAACTTTTTTTTATTATATGTCTCTATAAGGGCTTTTTGTTTACTATGTATCTCTAGAGGGGCTTCTCGTTTACTATGTGCCTCTACAATGACTTCTTGTTTACTATGTACCTCTACAAGAGCTTGTTGTTCATCATGCACCTCTATTAGGACCTTTTGTATATTATGCATGTGACGCTCCAAACCCTGGGGTGTCCCGTTGACCACCGTCAACCCGCGGAAAACCTATGTCTCATGTCATGAGACCCATACATGAGTAAAATGGCCACATTGGCCCATACATCAACACTCATCAATAATCTAACCAACTATATTATAATAGTTCAAGAGTCGTACATCACTCTAATACAAAACATATATTAAAATTTAGAATTCTAATACATGTTTTACAAAATACATGTCAAAGCCACAATTCGGCTTTCTTCTCATAAGCGGCCTCTAATGAGCGATGTCTTCTACAGTACTCCTATACAAACCAATATTCTCGGCCAGGTGACGATCTTACGATGGTGATAATTTCTTACGTGGGTTACTCATTTATAAGTGCCGCGTCTGATGATTTGGCAAACATTCCAAGTAAAACTTGCAGAGTCCCTACTCAAATGTCTAATGATATGGATGAGAATGTGGCCCGCGCTCCGTGTCTCGAGCCCTCGCGATTCCTTCTTGCGTACCTAAGCGAAGTGAGAAAAACAACTGTTTTCAAAGCAAAAGTTTTTGTTCTTGAAAGCGTACTACGATTTCGATAAATATATTGGACAACCCTCGGCGAATTTGTTGGATAACTCTCGAGAAGCGATTCATGAACAAACAGGCGTGGGTGTTGGAAATGATCTCCCGACCCAATTATTTGGAAAATCTTCCATTGAAATTCCTTTCACAACCATTTTCCTTTTATTTTTTTTTCATGTCATGCGCTCCTTTCATTACAGGGTGCTTACAATGCGCCGCCACGAATCGTTATGTCATTTCAGAAGCAATTCATGTTAATATATAAATCATGCATATACTAGCAAGATTGTATCAAATTCCAACTCCTACATAATTATATTTCCTTATAATTCAAATATCATATTAACACATTAAATTCGATCACATTAACATATTAATTTCTACCTGAATAAAGTCATTCATTTTCGCGATTTCGTACAAATAATACATGGAGATTTTCGGTCCAAGCAAGCGTATTTGTTTTAATAGTCACATCCGTCTGATGCGGTGTCCATGGGCGGCCCTCTCTGGCTTATCAGTTCTACTTTGTAGAGCAAGAAATCCATAACCATTTAAGACCCTGACAACACCCGAGCCACAATTTAATGCATAAATTATAACCTGAAGCCACACCTGGCTTGATCCATTGGACTATCCAAAACGTGTCTCAAATTTCCCGGCATTCGATCTAATTTTTGGGAGCGATCAAAGCGGCTTATCATGGCCCTCATATCATCAAAATCATTAACAAGGCTCTTAAAAAGGATTAAATCAAGTAGGAGAAAACCCCTACCTTCCGGAGTTTGTCATGTAAGACCCGAGAAAATTCCAATTTTCGGAAAAGGGTAAAACGGTTATTTCAGTAAAAATCTAAATTTTTTCTAAATCTTGGATGACGAAACAGATTTCACCGTTGGAATTGTCTCGCTAAATCTAGTTACCACGTTGAATTTCGTTGAATTAGAGACGGTCGAAATTTACATGGTTTTAAGGCCTTGCTAAATTATCGGGTCTTGAGTAAAAGCGACATGTGATGTGATAAAGTCACCTATAACATGTACTCTTGTGACACATATTTGCATAATTAGAGAGATGATGGAAATGGGCTGGCACAGATAGATAAGTGTAAATCCAAGAAAAGGGACACAGGGAATTTTGAGAATTGTTAATGATAATAAGACAAAACGTGAATAGTGACCTTCTCCAAATTAAAAGACCAAAAAAAAAAAAGTGAGGGGCTGGTGTGGGATGCAGTGAGGTGCAGATTTGAGGTTTTAGTGAGAGAGGGAGTGCCTTCTCTCTAGGATTCCGGTCGATCGGACCGTCGGTTTTCGACGGAGCAAGAAGTAAAGTTGTTAACGGCGGGCTACGTGGGCAGATTTAATTGAAGTTCAGACAACTCCAAGAGGTAGGGATCTTTTATACTTGTGTTGATGCCCGGTAGGCGAAAAATGCAAATGGTTAGGAATATTACGAGCTTTGTTTTAGTCGTAAAATTCGGATCTCAAAGCTTTGGGCCAGAGATGGAAAGATATATTTGTGTGAGTCGTGAATAGTAACCAGATGGTTCATTTTGTTCGTATGAATAGTGACATGAATATTTTATTATTGAAAATTTTATGATGTTAAGTGATTCAAATGGTGCTGTGTTTGTTAATTAGCCCATGTGAGCTAATTTTGATGTAATTGATGGTGAATTTGCATAACATGATTTATGTGATTTAATTATGTTAATTTATATGCATGTGAATATAATAGCATGAATGTGTTGGGATTAGCATCATGCATTCCATATGCATTGGGGTAACCTAGAATATTAGGTGTGAGTGCATGACATGAAATGAAACAAACGAAAAGTTTGTGAGATTTCAAGGAAGTTCAGGAGAATGGGGTTGGGATGCGGTTTAACGGATCACTTCGGATGAGGGCCGCGAGGCGTTTCGGGAAGTTCTCCCGACGGTCGGCTCGGATAATTAGTCCAATATTTTTAAATTCGGTAGTGAGTTTTTGAACAAAAGCTTTTGTTTTGAAAAGCTGGATATTTACTCGC